>JABMCL010001737.1:982500-1017500 GCA_018857735.1 Alviniconcha marisindica | reverse complement strand
TACGACGTCTGCAGACATTAATCCACATAAGACGATAGGACAGCGGAGCTCAGGAGCTATGTAATAGAGGAGGTAGACCAGGGCTTCAGTCCCTAGAGGTCCGATGACATTAACAGAAGACAGGATAGTAGAGCACGGGAGCTGTGTGACAGAAGAGGAGGACCTGAGCTCCCGTCCCTAGAAGTCTGAGGATATTAAGCCCCTTAAGAAGATAGGACAGTAGAGCTCAGGAGCTGTGTGACAGACGAGGTAGACCTGGGCTTCGTCTACCTGAAGTCCCTAGACTGTCCGAGGACATTAAGCCCCTTAAGAAGATAGGATAGTAGAGTTCTGGAGCTGTGTGACAGAGGAGATAGACCTGGGCTTCACTCCCTAGACTGAAGTCCCTAGACTATCCGAGGACATTAAACCCATTAAGAAGATGGGATAGTAGAGTTCAGGAGCTGTATGACAGAAGATGAGGACCTGGGCTTAAGTCCCTAGAAGTCCGAGGACATTAAGCCCCACTTATAAGAAGATAGGATAGCAGGGCTCAGGATCTGTGTGACAGAGGAGGTAGGTCTGAGCTCCAGTCCCTAAAAGTCAGGACATTAAGCCCCACTGATAAGAAGATACGATAGAAGAGCTCAGGAGCTGTATGCCAGAGGAGGCAGATCTGGGCTTCAGTCCCTAGATGTCTGAGGACATTAAGCCCCTTAAGAAGACAGGATAGTAGAGCTCGGGAACTGTGAGACAGAAGAGGAGGACCTGGGCTCCAGTCCCTAGAGGTCCGGGGACATTAAGCCCCACTGATAAGAAGATAGGACAGCAGATCTTAGGAGCTGTGTGACAGAGGAGGAGGA
Source organism: Alviniconcha marisindica (assembly GCA_018857735.1). NCBI lineage: Eukaryota > Metazoa > Mollusca > Gastropoda > Provannidae > Alviniconcha > Alviniconcha marisindica. The sequence goes on along the minus strand of JABMCL010001737.1, from coordinate 1,016,658 downwards.
CATGGGTTCCAGTCCCTAGAAGTCTGAGGACATTAAGTCCCATTGATAAGAAGATAGGACAGCAGATCTTAGGAGCTGTGTGACAGAGGAGGAGGACATGGGTTCCAGTCCCTAGAAGTCTGAGGACATTAAGCCCCATTGATAAGAAGATTGGGTAGAAGAGCTCAGGAGCTGTGTGACAGAAGAGGACCTGGGCTCCAGTCCCTGGATAGTCCCTACTGTCTCTGCGGGCTGATGTCAGGCTTCTCCTTCTTCTTTTTCTTTTTCTTCTTCTTCTTCTGTGTTGCTTTACGTGCACAGTAAGTAAGTAAACACGGTGCTTAACGTCCACAGAAACCACAAGGCTTATTGGGGATGGGATGAAGGGGGGAAGAGGGTATGGAGGGGGGGGGGGGGGGGGACCTTACTGATAAACCTATCGCTACACTGACACCACCAGAATGACTCCTGCATTAAGATGGGCAGCGATGAGAGCCATTTTAATGTTTCATTAATTGTGAGGGACATGCAGTCACAAGACAGTGTCCACAGGCCACAACTTTTGGAGAGAGAGGAGAGCCGAAGCGGAATCAGTCGAACCGAGGTCCTTCTGCTTACCAGCCTGACGCCTTACCGCTAGGCCAAACCGGCTCACATACGTGCACGGAGACCCTTCGGGCTTTTAGGGACCGCTGGACCCCAGGACGTCCACTGGGTGGGTGGAGGGGGGGGGGGGGGGGGGGGGGGGGGGGGGGGGGGGGGGTGTCTAGTGATCACCTTGCTGTGCCGGTGACATAAAACATAGTTGAAGTTTGAACTTCAAAATTTTCGAAACTCAGGCACTTATAGTGCATGCTGGATTATTTGGGTGTTTCACAGTTCACTCTGACGTGGATCTTTAGCGTTCGTATGTGAGCCTTTTGCATGCGTTTAAATACACTGTGAGGCGGGGGCTCCGAACTCGGTTTACTAGTAGTCATGTCACGCTCTGGGCTAGTCAGTCACAGGGTCGCCATGATAACGTAGGCCTAGCTGGTCAAATGTTTTATGCATAAGATTATTATAGACTAGGTTAATATTTATGCATTTGTATCGTTGTTGTGGGTTATTGTTGTATATCAGTACTTGTTATCAGTTGTTGCAACTGGTGATATATTTTACTGCCGGGGTTGGCACTGACTGACTATCAGTTATTGGCGGCGCAGAGTGTAGTCAAACCTTTGGCTGTTTTGTTGATCAGTGCAATTAGAAAGTCCAAAGAAGCAGGATGGAAGGAAAGTTAGTAGTTTTTAACGCCTTAATCAACCAAAGTCCAAAGAGTATTTAGAAAACTGTATTCGGCCAACTAGTAAACCTGATGAACTGAACTGGCAGTCAGCATGGGAAAATGCGAGTTCTTTCCCTTGAGAGGAAGCAGACGACACTCAAAAATATAATTTCTTGATTTGCCTCATTTAATTTTTACGAAGTTTTAGACAGACAGGGTAACGAGAATGAACAACGGAAAGAAATGAGTTGTTCTTATTTTCATCTTCAGGACGCAGAAGAAAGGTTCGTGAGTAAAAGTTTGACTGCACTATTCATGATTTCTGCTGAGAACGAGAAAACGCACATTGATCTTCTTCGTGACATTGACGGCTTCTTCCCAACTCTCAAGAAATACTTGTCGTCCAAAAATGATGACAACCGGTAAGACTTTTTTGTTTGTTTGTTTGTTTAATTATTATTAATATAATTATCTTTGAACAATTGCCTATTTTTTCTTTTCTTTCTGTTCTTTTCAAGACTGAGTAGCGTCTAGCGAGCATGTAATGCCAGATTCCGGAGGCTCGATTCCACTGAAGAAGAAACATAAAACATTGTTATTTTAGTCTCACTGGAAATGAATTTATTTTTAATCAGTCATCAGTAAGTAAATGGTGTGTGTGTGTCAGTGTGCGTGTGTGTAAGGGGAGTGGGGGGGGGGGGGGGGGGAGCGAATGCGACCGCCGCGTGCATGAGTGCGTTCGTCACTGTGTGTGTGTACGTGTCAGTGTGTGTGTGTGTGACCCCGGTGCCAGTGTGCGACGGATGAGTATTTGTGTATCTATGTGTACTTGTCAACAAATAAACAATATTGTTTGCTTTTCGTATCTTTCTTGCAGAGCAAGCCAGTGATGAGTCAGTATCCAGGGGGAAAATGGAAAAGTTTAATATATATATTGTGTTGCAATACTTGCGTGCTTGAAACATATATATGATCTAATACAGGTAAAACATGTGGTGCAGAAAATATTAATTGAACTCCCGAACCCCTAATGTTGTTCTAACTTCATCTGATAATAGTCGAGAATCAGAACATTGGGAAAACTTCTGAGAGACAGCATTGGTGTGGGCTTTTCTGAACACAGAACTACGATCTTGAACTGACAATGGGCACGACAATGTTTGCTTTCAGGCTGACAGCCATCGCTGCTCTGGCCAATGTAGCCAAGGAAGCCGAGGCAAAGGACATTGCCGCTGAAAAAGAAATGGTGCAATTTCTGCTGCTGCAGCTGAAGCAGACATTCCAGAATGAAAACCGTTGTTCCTCTGTGGGCTGGACCATTGTGGGACTGGGCAAAGGTAAGTAAGGGCAATAAGTTACAGTAGTGCATTATTTAAATTTACCACTGTTGTTATTCAGTTTGTGCCATGTAGCAGTACAGCCTTTCATGACAGTAACAAAGATTGTACCATGTAAAAACTATAATTATGGTCTGTAATACTAATAGTAGAAATAAACATTGTACCGTCTAACCTTGTAGCTGTGTGGTCTTTGATGGTAATAACAAAGATTGTACCATGTACAAACTATAATTATGGTCTGTAATAGTATTAGCAGAAACCAAGATTGTACCATGTAGCTATGTGGTCTACCATCTTTTGTGGTAGTGACAAAGATTGTACCATGTAAAAACTATAGTTACAGTCTGTGATAGTAGAAACAAAGATTTTACTGTGTAGATGTGCAGTCTTTGATAGTATTAGTAGTAACAAAGATTGTACCGTGAACAGTCTTGAGAGTAGTAACAAAGACTGTACTATTGTAGCTACACAGCCTGTGATAGTAATTCTTCTGTTTTAGTGGTGAAAAATCTGGCTAGGAATGATGCCAACAAACAACTACTGGTCAAAGAGGGGGCAGTGCCACTTCTTGTGGATGGGCTGAAACCAGAGTATCAGAGATCAGTTACCAGCATGGAGAAGAAACGTAAGCCTGTATGTGTGTGTGTGTGTGTGTGTGTGTGTGTGTGTGTGTGTGTGTGTGTGTGTGTGTGTTTGAGTACATTTGTGTGTCTGTGCATGTATTTATGTGTAGATGAGAGCATGTGTGTGTGTGTGTGTGTGTGTGTGTGTGTGTGTGTGTGTGTGAGAGAGAGAGAGAGAGAGAGAGAGAGGGAGGGAGAGAGAGAGAAAAAGAGAGAGAGACATTATAGGCCTGCAGCTCTGTGTGTGTTTGTCTGCATGCACATGCATATATATGTTCTTGCACATTTATTTGAGTGTGAATGTCCTCCATCCCCCCACCCCCACCTCCACTGTCTCTCTCTGTCTTCTCTGTTTCGTGTTTGTCTGTCTGTCTGTCTGTCTCTTTCTATCTCTGTCTGCCTCTCTTTCTGTGTCACTCTCTATTTCTCTGTCTCTCTCTCTTGTTAATTTGTGTGCAGTCATGCTTGTGATTCTTCCTGACATATGTATACACGTGTCTGTTTTTGATTCTCAATCGCCCTGATATAACCGTACCGGTTGACTGGGCGTAAAACACCAACTTACTTACTTACTTACTTTTGATTCTCAAAACTTTTCAGTGTAATAACTAACCTAATGTGTCCATTGTGTGTCAGGTTGCATGGAGTCACTGTGGTGGCTGAGTTTTGATGCCCAGAACCGAGAGGAGATGGCAAAGAATGAAACTTTGCTGGACCTGGTGGTCAGCATCTACAACCAGGGCCCCAGCTCCGACCCTGGCAACAGCTTTGTGCCGGCAGAAGGATTTCTCTTTCAAATGCGTGAAAACCTCAAGGAGAAGGACAAGTACCGTAGTATCGGTGAGTGAGTTAATTAGTTACTGGTTTTTAACATCCCATCAACCACACAGGGTCACCTCAGGGTGAGTGAAACAAACTTTTGGCTAAGACAAGTCTTAATTATAATGAGGTTAGAATATTGATAAGCGCTGTTGTTGTTTTTGTATAAACATCTGTGTGCTTCTGAACATAGATTGACAAGTAGGAGAAAGCCCAGATAAGTCGCTTTTCCACAGAAGGCATATACGTAGAAAGTAGTGCATTCAACATTTATTTTATCTGTCAACGGATATATGCCAAATGATTGGCATAACTGTATATTATATTTCCACTTTTTTGTGGGGGGAGTGACACGGGATGATTAGTTGTGACTCTGCATTGCTTTATTCACTGCTTAATAATGGTGATTGAAACAGTCATTCATTTGTTTGTTTGCTGGTGCATTTATTTCAGATATATTAATAATGCATGTAGATTTGCAATGTTGATTGATTGATTGACTGATTGATTGATTGAAGAATACTACTTTTCCAGCAAGCCCTGAAAAATATGTTTGAAAAAGTATTTAAGGCTTGCTTTTGTTGTTGTCTGTTTTTCAGCAAATAAACTTCTGGGTGAAAAACTGAGCCAGGAACCTGCAGCTTCAGGTCACGTGATGATGTCCTATCAGACGCAGTATCGCCCTCTTGTTAAAACAGTCTGTGACTTCCTTGGTCAAAATGTGAGTCACAGTCATCACACATCAGAATTCATCTATAGAGCTTGAGTGAAAGAAGGCATGCATCAACATAAGAATTGCTACATTTTAAGAACATCCAAGCCCACCCATTGACACTCAGTACCTTGGTCTAGACAAGCAAAAAGTCTCCAGAATGACATCAGGTGCTCTTCAGTATTATTTGCACCTCTTCACTGCTGTATGTTATAAATAAAGGAGTCTCTGTCTGTCTGTTTCAAAGCTGTGAATGATTTGGCACTCATCCCACTGAACCTATCCAAATCAACTGTGTTGTGAATTAAGTTTCCTTGGGACGTGAGGGTCCTACATACTTATGGTATAGGTAACACCTCTTTTCTTAATTAACACAATAACGCTGAAGCTTACTGAAGTGGACAAGTTGCTGTGTAAAATAAAAGGAAGGTTATATAAACTTAAACTATGTCCTCATTTGTCACGTAGCTCCATGGTCTAATTCAAATTTAAAAAACTTCAATTATCCCACAAGGGGTAATTTTGTTGTCAATAATGACTCTTAGGTCAGCAATCCTGAGGTCAAATCTTGGTTGCACCAGTTTTTTCCTCTTTTTTTTTTTTTAATGTACCTGCTACAACACCAACACCATCAAAAATGTGCAACCAACATTATTTTTTTCTGCTTGTATATATGTCTCTGTCAACACCAACATCATCAAACATAGTTTCAAAACTTCATACCAATGGAAGCACAGGTATTTTGCTAATATGTTAAAGTGCTACAAACAGCTTTTTGGGGGGGGGGGGGGGGGGCAGACCTCCACAAGGGAATCTTCTCCACCCTACCTTACCCCACCCACCCTTTCACCCCAAATGTCTTTGGAAATATTAAATATACTCCTTATATGGTCTAGCTTCATGCACTTATGCAGACTGGGTGTGTATCCAGGACAGGGTGTAGCATTACAGTGGGAAGCACCTGTGTGTTGCAGGGCTTCAAGATGTGGATGGACATCTACCACATGGCAGATGGTGAAGAGTCCACTCTGCAGACCATGGCTGATGCTGTGGAGGGGTCAGCTGTGGTCATCATGTGCGTCAGTGAGAACTACAAGGACAGCCCTTACTGCAGAGCAGGTGACCCCCAAACAGCCCCTGCCCTGTTAATCTTTTGATAGGCATTTTTCCATCTATGCAGCCGTACATGTATCCACCCACCCATTGCCACTTCCATCCACCATTCCATCACTTTGTGTCCTTTCTGATTTTCTTTCTTTCCTCCTTTTCCCCCCATTGTCTTCCCTCTGCTGTCATCCTTTCTTTTTCCTTGCATAGCTAACTATTCTCTCAATCTGTCTGTCTGTCTATCAGTCCCTCTGATGCTTCTCTCTGTATGGACCATTCCTGAGAATTTTCACAAGGGAGGTAATATAGGGTCACAAAATCAAAAGTGAGATTGGGCACAGTATTGATTTGGAGTCATTTTAAATTAGCTCAGTCATGAGATCAGTATTTGTGGAGCAAACCGTAACTTTCAGTCATGAGATCAATGTTTGACTATGCAGAAATGGCAGTCCAACCTCACTTTTTATCCCATGACCCTCTGTGACCTAGCTCACTAAGAATGGTCCATAATATATTTATTTCAGGTCATCAGTATTTTGTGCTATAACAAATAGAGAGAGAGAAAAAAGTTGTTCTATTGCGTTCTTCTTTTATCCATCATTAACACACTGTGTTTCTCTCTTGGCTGCATGGGTCCGTTTTAGACTTTTCTCCTTTTAGCCATCACATCATTGACACAATGCATTTCTCCCTTGGCTGCATGGTTGTGTTTTAGACTGTTCTCCATTTATTCATCACATCATTGACAAAATGTGTTTCTCCCTTGGCTGCATGGGAGTGTTTCAGACTTTTCTTCTCTTATCCTTCATTGACAAAAATAATGTTTTCCTCTCTTGGCTTGTGTCTCATTCAGAAGCAGAATACGCCTTCATGAAGAACAAGCACATCATTCCTCTGAAGCTGCAGAAGGGATACACGCCGGATGGTTGGCTAGGGATCATCCAGGGGTCCAAATACTTCTACGACTTCACCAAAGAGGACAGACTGGAAGAGAAACGGCTGCAGCTGTTGGAAGCAGTGCGGAAAGCATTTGCTGCCCAGGCTGGGGGTGCAACGGGTGATGCCAAACAGGTTTGTGGAGGAAGTATTGATATAATATGGAGCACTCGGCCATTTACTTCAAAAATTAATCATCACTCAGTCTGTCAGTCAGGTCAGGCCAAGTCATGTAGAATCGGGTCAAAATTTGAAATGAAACAAGTCCCAAAGTGCCTGTCCAGAATCAACACACAAGGGAGTTAATTAGTGCTCGAAAGATGTCACACAAACTGCAGGCTACACCGCCAGCATCTGCTGCTGTAACTGACCACTGTGTCAACACAGGCTGAAGACTATGACATAAACCTGGACAAACCAATCCACTCTGTCAATCAAAAAGCGTGGGAAAGACATCCCAGCCAACCAACAGCTGTATGTTAATGAGGCCTTGTTATTATACTGCCATTGATTACAGCAGCAGACACTGCCTGTGTAGCCAGCAGTTTGTGCAATTTCCTTCAAGCCTAATTAACTCCCTTGTGTGTTGACTCAAGTCAAGTCTGTTAGTTGGTCAGACAATAAGTCGCTGGATGTTCACATCCATGTCTAACCATTTCCCTGCCGTAGGACAGCGCATGATGCCATAGGCAAAGGATTCACCATTTGCCTACAGGTCTTGGACATTCCTGTTAGAATTCATTCTTTTGATGTATTCTCATGTAATAATAGTAGTAGTAATAATGCATAGCATTTCTATCTCACCTTACCTGATTGCAGTGACCCAAAGCAGTTTATGACCCAATGCAGAAACTGCATTATGAATAAAGGCCATAAAACATAATCACATAGGTTTTTGACATGGACAGATAGTGACAAGGATACACCAATGATGGACACATCTGGCTGCAAAAACAATGCAAAAAAAGGAAAAAGCATAGAAGTAAGTTACTGTAGATGTTTATCAAAGCCACATTTCCTGGTTTTTAGACCATTCTTGGAAGGCAGCTACACCAACATGACTTTACAACGAGGTTGTTGGTGCCCAAGGAATGGATTAAAATTCTTCAGTGCATTGATTGTGTATTATTTTTAAGGTTTTATTTATTCATTTTGAGCAGTGTGCTCACCCCCGTCAGTGAGAAACTGTGCTATAGAAATGACTGTGATTATTATCATTATCAAGATAGTAAGTAGGTAAGTAACTTGGTGTTTTACACCCTGACAACCAGTATGGTTATATCAGGGCAATATTATTAAGATGATCAGGCTGTTCAACTCCAACATAAAATCAGTCTTATTATATGGAGCAGAGACATGTTGCACAACAGAGACCACCATCAAAAAAGTACAGATCTTCTTCATCAAAAGCTGCCTCATAAGAATCCTCAGGATCTGTGGCCAGATACCATCAGCAACACTGATCTGTGGCAGAGAACACACCAGCTTCCTGCAGAAGGTGAAATCCAGAATGGAAGATGGGGACGAACTGTGAACTGAACATGCACTTAGCAAATCTGCTTCCAGCACCACCAAACAAGCCTTTTTTCCCCCCCTTTCTGTTTTTGTTTTTGCCAAGCACATCATTGTGGGGCTTTTATCCAGAACAGCATACGTCTGTCCATTACAATATGCTTTTTCATTCACTCATTCAGACTTCACACAGAGTTACATTTAGATATGGTTGCTTCATGTCCTTGTCATACCACAAAATACATATTCTTGGCACATCTTTATTATTATATGTATGGGTGTGATCTACACATAATAGCAGTGATATAACGATTGCATTCACGGAAATATTTACCTGTGTGATTTGTGCATCACTGTCTCTGTAAACGTGCTTGGGCATGTGCATGTGTGTGTGTTTAAACTGACAATCATTGCATATTCAACAAGCATGGTATGCATGCATTTCAGGATGGTCATGTGCATACATCAGAAAGTAGCATAGCTCTGTGTACATTGGAAGGTAGCATAGCTTTGTGATTTAATATTGATGGGCATCCACCGGACAAGCTCTGACATGGTGTTCACAAGGCAGGTGGAAAAGAGGCTGACCAAAGAACACCTGGTGCAGAGACCTTGAAGCTGATACCAACAAGATGAGTTAACACCTGGAAGAAGCTTGAGAGTATGGCCTAGGATAGCAGACTCTGGCGAACTGTTGTTGGCGGCCTGTGCTCCAGGAGGGGTGAAGGGCCTAGGTAAGATGATCAGTTTAACAATAGTTGGTGGTGGCGTGTGAGCACCACCTGTTTTCTATCACTTTTTTTGGTTTGTCTCTTCTCTTCTTAGGTGGATCAACCCCCTTCAAGTGCAACACCCAGCTCCCCCCCATCCACGCCTATGAGGTCATTATCAGTGGATGAGAAGGTCAAAACCTGGACCCAAAAAGACATCAGATTGTGGCTGCAGAAATTTGGTTTAAAAGGGTGAGGCCCAATGCCCTTCTCCTCACCCCTCTTTAACACTCTCCAGTTTTGTTCTTCCCCCCCCCCCCTCCCCCCCCTTCCATACATTAAAGGAAGGTTGGTGTGCCACTTCTTTTTGAATGTTTCAGTTTGAGTGATGCATGGGGAGCGACCCATTCACATCTTATTCTCTGTTATGAAATTGAAGTATACAAGATTTCTATCTCTGTTTCCTGTTGTTTCTCCCTGCCCCTCTCCTATTAACACACAACATTGACAGTGGATTTGGTCAGTTTAACAGCTTGTATTTTGCTAGCAAAAGGTTGCAGTATTTTTTTTTTTTAAATGTACAAATCATGTTCAATTTCTATAATCAACAAAGGATTTGAGCAGATTTTTAATATGGGAAAGATGAGTCTTTTTCGTGCATAGTTAAAGTTAACTTTTTGGTGAACAGAGGAAAACAATCCTAAAGTGATACAGCATTTTCCCAGTGGTGGCAAAATCTAACTAGGGCAAAATGTGTTCAACAGGCCAAAGGTGGAGGCCTTGACAGCAGAAGAGGTCCTGTATCTATACAACTTGAAATCAGAGGTGAGTCAAATTGGAACATGGACATGGTAATGTAATATTTGTTGTTGTGGTTGTAGCAGCAGCAGAAGTAGCAGTAGTAGTGGTGTTACTGGTGATGGTGGTAATTGTGGTACCAAAATATGGTGATTATAGTAATGATGACAGTACTATTGTAGGGCGCTAATGTCTTGATTTACAAAGGAGCAGAGGGAGAGAAGGTCAGAGGAGTGTGTTCATGATGAAGGTGTCTTCATAACAAAAGGCTGGCTGGCCTACCATGACATACTTTCAATGATTTTAGAAGTTGTATTTTTTAACATTTCCGGACGTTACCTGCAAAGCACTTTTATGCTGGAAATAGTTTGTTTGATGAAACATTGGTTATGAAGGAAAGAGCCTGGTTGATCAAACATTATGATGGAAAGAGTCAGTTTGCTAATAAAACAACAACAATACCAGAAACGGGGAACACCAGATTACTATGTAAATTAGCAGTTTGTCTGAAAACGAGCAAAACAAAAATGTGCTCACACCATATTGGCAAGATCTACTCTTTGTTGTTTCAGTGTCAAAAACCGCTCTCCCTCTTTTGCTGTTTTTTTGCTTGTAAAAGACAAATTTGCTGCACAGACTTTCCACATTGTTGTGTTTGGTCGTGATAGAGTCATTCAGTTTTACAGAACCTCTTGTCCTTTATACTAACCTTGTATCAACATGTTTCATTAAATGTCCACAGCTGACTGTTTCACGCTGAAAATCTGGCAAATGCTTTACTATTTACCTTTAACAGCTTTTAACAGTGATAGTATTCATACATGTTATCCAAGTTCACAGTCCAACAATGTTCTGTTATTTCGCAGGCGCCTGAGTTTTTCCACAGCATGGTGCGGACGGACCTGGAACTTGGGACCATCTCCACCCTAGCTTCTTTCAACAAGGCCCTGACTGAGCTGCCATCTTTTGCTTCTGAAAACAACGAATAAAGCCTCGACAGTGATTGTTGATCACTTTTACATAGCTTTGAGCAGACTCACTGCGCTTGCATGTGATTCTACATGAGTGACTAGGTTTTTATAGCTCGTTTTTGAATATTCACCAAAGTGGTGTACTTACAGTGCTAACATGGCTGGTGCCACATGAAAGTGCTGCCATCTCGGCACGTTCTGTGTACACCATACAACCATGCATCATGTCACTTCACGCAAAGCCACATACATAAGGTGCATGCATGTTTACACTGTAACCTGCCACCAGCACTTTGGGCAGAATGGCCAAGGTCTTTTACATGCTACTGCAGTGACACAGGGGTGGAACAGATACCAAAATAAGAGACAGCATAGAAAGTTGACTCTGGAGAAGAAAATTCTCCTGCTGCTCCTGCAAGGACTTGAACCCATGACCTTTCAATCATGAGTCTGGTGCTCTAACCACTGAGCTATCCCCACTCCCCGTTCAGTGATGCTGAACCGAGTAGCCATTTTTATCTTTTTGGAGTCTGTACAGTGCTTTGTTAGCCATCCTGTTTAAGCTGTCAACCTGTCCATCTAAATGACCTAGTGTATCGTCTTTAGTTTAAACCATACAGAGCAAAAGTAACTTGAGTAAAAGAAAGAAGGAAACAAACAAGCTGAAACAGAACGAGGCCCATTGTGCTCATGCAGAATCAACACACAAGGTAGTTAATTAATCCTGGGTAGATTAGAGGTTATTATAATATGTAAATTATGATGCCGCTCAGTGACAATCATTTGATTACCCAAATTGTAGTTCAGATAGCTGACTGGGCATGGGTGTTTGGAGCTCATTCGACAGCAAATGGAAATGTGCAAGTCAAAATGAAGATATAGGTGTAGTGTGATCATGACAATTCACAATGACTCCAATTGTTGCTTTTGCTATGCCTGTCAAAGGAAATCTCTTTTGGGGATGTATGGGGCAGGGGTCAAAAATACTTTGTGGAAGGAGGCTGTGTGTGTGTGTGTAAATAATCGATGGAGGTCTCCTTCATGTGGCTTAGTAGGTGACACCATCAATCAGCTTGCTGGGGAGGAGATAAGATATGAAACCATGCCTCCATCCATTCAAATCCAATTACATTATGGCATTAAATTGTTTGCATTAGGCATCATACAATAAATGCCAAAAATTAACCAAATGCAAACGTTTTAATGCCATATTATTATTTGGATTGCAGTCTTGTGAAACAAATGAATGAAAGACATGTTTGTCCAAATGCTGAGGCAAAACATGTTTTAAAAGTGTTTACATAAGTAAACTGATGCTTGATGCCAAGTCAATTAAAAGTGTTTACACACCGGCCCCCGTAGCACAGTGGTTAGTGCTTTGGACTGTGGGTTGGAAGGTCTGGGGTTCGAATCCCATCAGAGTCATGCGGGATTTTTCAGCCCTGGCCGGCTCCTACCCAGAACTGGGAGTGCTATGGGCCCAGTGGGAAGGCTGGAACCACACAGCCGAGCTTCATCCACTTCACGGATGCATCTTTGAGAGTGTTGCTCTAATTACTTGACCAACACTGCAGGTGCCGCAGTTCCCGGGCCTGGTTAACACCAGGATAATTATGACAGGAAGCGTGGTCTGTGGCCCTGTCAAGTAGTCTCAAACCGAAAATGGACCTCCATAGCATCATCAGTTATCATCCTCATCCTCATTGATCACTGCATAAATAAAAAGAAAAGAGAAAAAGAAAAAAAAGTGTTTACACCTCTGATTAAACAGAGTGTATTTATTATTTGTTGACCGTTTTTATCAAATTGGAAGAAAGATAGGTTGGATGCAGTGGCTGTAGTCATTTTTCACATTGCTCCCCTGTAGTTAACACTGAATGAAGGATAATTTATTATGATAGAAGTAAACTTAGAATTAAATAGCATTAACAACAGATCTCAAAAGCAATCCATAACTGGCAGTTTCTCAGGTGTGTGTTTTTGGTGGGGGGGGGGGGGGGGGGGGGTTGGGGATTTTCACCTGCATGCTGTGTATGAATGCATGCATAAAAGGTGATGCATGTGTGGGTGGGTGTATGTTTTGAAGGAAAGGGTAATGGGTATTTTATAATATGCTGAAGATGTTCAGCCCTGCACTGGTACAGCTGTTATGCTGGAAGTCATTTTAAAAGCGTTAGAATTTAAGATATTTTTACCCTCTGCAAATAATTATTTGTATTGAACAGTGTATGCACTTTTTATACCAGTATATGTCCATGTGTGCATCTGCAAGTTGTGCACCTATAAACATTAATGATCTCTTTTATTAATTTTGACGAGACCACAGTTGATTTATATAATTATTTACATATAATAATACTAATAGGTGCTGCGATGATAGTTTGATCAGTGACACTAATGTGATGATTAATACGGATTGTATCGGCAATATGACTGTAAGTATTTTCATGACAATTGTTTCATGATGATTATTAATATTGTGGTTGATATGGATCACCATGGTATTGTGATAAATAATGGACAGTGAAGTGTGCACGCGCTGTGATGTTTAATTGTTAGGTAATAATCACTGGCATTATTACCTAAGTATTGTTATGGTGATTATTGCTATGATATAATTTATTATGATGATCATGGATTTGTATTAACGTTAATATGATGTGGGTTTGAATGTGTATGGGGGGGATGAGACACTTATTTGTTAGGCTTTTTTTGGGGGGGGGTTACTACTGTGAGATCCTGATGCAAAACTAGTATTAACAATATATTCTATAATAATTTTATTATTTCAGTGTGGGTGTGGCTGTGTTTGTGGATGTGTGTCAGTGGGTGTGTGGACATTGTGCTGGGTAGGCACTAAATACAGTCTCAGGGATGACATGTTTTTTACTGTTCTACTCTTACTTTATTTGTATTCTTCCATGTTTGCCTTTGTTATTTTGAACTGTTTGTTTGTTGCTGTATTTGACCTTGGCTGAACAAGAAGAATTTATTTTATTTTATGCATTTATCATGACTAATAATTTGAATTTCAATGTTAATACAAAATGTCCAAAACCCCTGGTTGGAAGACTGCTAAAGACCACGGAATAAAACTTGATGCAATATCATCTGAAGTCAATGGTAGTGGAGTTGAGGCATTTTAAATACATGTAAGTATAAGCACACATAGTAGTAAATCAAAACTGCTCCTCTATCTCTCTCTTACACGATCACTCACACACACGTATATATGTGTGCACACACGCACACACACAGCACATACAAGTTACAATCAGACATGTCAAACATATTGGGGAAATTTATTCTCAAATACATTTCATTTTTAGACCACAATACATCCACATCAAAAGAATTAGTCTACAAGTAACAAATGAACTGTGCATATAAAAAAGCTCTTACTACTACTGTAAATAATAAAAAATCGCTATATATTATTTTGATAACTTTGACATAGGAATGTGTCTGGATAACTGGTCATACCCAGTGGATATTCAGCAAAGAGATGAGGAAAAGAGGACAAAATTAACAGAAATCCAACAGTGAGAAGAAAAGGCAGAGAAGGGCAATGAGTGTATAAGAAGAGAAGAAAAGGAAAGTTTTTTTATATATATGTTTATTTTTTAATGACCAAGTAAAAAACCAGGCTGAGAGCAGGAACGGAAAATGGTCAGATCAGGTAAAAAGTGAGGAACAAAATACTACCAAAAAGACAAAGGTATGGAGAGAAATGAGTGAAAAAGGAGAGAACAGAAAGCCAGACGAGAAGATGCACGATGACGAGGAGAGCGGTTGGTTCTTGGATTTTAACATCCTGTCAACTGCACAGTGTTATGTCAAGAAAGGCAAAAGATGAATAATGAAATGGAATGGAAAAGGGAAACAAGTCAGAATGCTGAGAAGAAAAACCAACAAATAAGAAGAAAAGGTAACATCAGTAACAAAATAAAACCAAGAAGTGAAAAATGAGAAAAAAATGGCTCACATTTCTCATAACTGAATGGAGAATTTACACCCTATTTTGGGTGAGGGTGGGTGTGGGGGGCGGGTGTAGAGAAGGCAAGGGAGAGAGAAAAAGAGAACTTTTGCAAAGAATTAGATATACAGTTGAATTAATTATATACATAAAGAAAAGCAACATAAGGAAGCATGTAAAGTGACATTTGAACGAATAGATTCCCATCATGAACTAAAAGGTATTCGTTGTTTCGTCAATAAAGCTAATAATGCCCAGGCATCCATCTAAACTCTTAAAAAGTCATTGTAATTATGTAAAATATACCAAGAAACAGAACTGCTAGGCTAAAAAAAAAATAATCAGATTACAGGCAGTGCAATCAAGTACTATACTGCACCAAAAAGTTGAAAAATGAAAAGAAAAAGATGCATTGGTTCATGTGTAATATTATATTTATGTGACTGTCTACAACTGGAATGACAATGACTGACCCTGCTGGCAGGAAATGTACAGAAATGAACAATGCGTAAGTGGTATTTATTAAATATGTAACACAAAAAGTGCTTCTTTCATTAACACACTGAACACTATCACAGGATAAAATTAATTCACAAAGAATAATTTAACAGAATAACTATTTATGCTGTACAAATGCACAAGATTACATCATACAAAATCTAAGTTAAAAGCTGTCTTATGTGTGCTTTCTATCCACACAACCAAATAAAAATCAAGAACTATGGAAGTGTTGATGATGTTGAACGAAAGATGGACATATATACACATATAAATGCCTTTGCTAGTTTCACCAAAACGCTGAATGTAAACAACAATATCTATATCACAGGATACAATTATTTCATAAGGAATAATTAACTATATTATGCTGCACTAACACACAACATCAACAACAAATTTAACAAAAAGAACTCTTATTTGTGCCCATTCTGTACAAACAGAAAATTAGCAACTATGCAACTGTAAATAATGTCAAACAAAAGGTTGACCCAGCCACATTTAAGCATTCTTATTTTGCCAGATGCTAAACCTGGTGGAAAAGCAAGAGGCGTGAGTTTTCAAGCAAGCTCAGTGTGACTGGACAGAATGTTGTAAAAACCAAATTCAAATCTGCTTCCCCTGCAATGGGAACAAATGAAAACTGACTTTCCCATCATGAACTGAAAGGTATCGATTATGTTTGATTATCATAATATCAAGTAGGAAGTCCTTGTGGAGATTTTCCCCCCATTTTGCTCTGAGAAAACACAGTGTACAGAATCACTTAAGTCATAAATATGTAATTTGTTGGTATCCTACAGAAATGTAATGTGATTCCGTTACACTTTCCCGAAACGGCCAAGAATGTGACCCTTCTTTTCTTTGACTATCCCTTGTGTACAACTAATGATTTTTCCGCCTGCTTCCCATATATTAACATGCAGCTCTGATGTGCTTACCATCTTCTACCATGAAACATGCAAAAGAAAGGCTAATAATGTTTAATTATTAACAGTCAAATCAAAGTTTGCAACTTATGTACATTTTCAACTCATACATGTCCCTACTTTCAACTGGCAACTAGACCTCAACACCCAGCCTTTCTCTCAGTCTAGATGGAGCCAACAATATTGCTAGTCTAAAACAAAGACTTTGGTTTTGGTTAAATACTACTGATGCCATGAAACTGACAGCAGTGTTGTTGATTTTTCTGTTTGTGTTCTCCTTGTTTCGTGCATTTACAGGGTTCCTACAAAATTTGTACTCCAAAATTAACACATCTTTAAAGGCATTTTTTCTTTCAAAATTCAAAGACCAAATCTGACTTATTACTTACTTTTAATTCACCACATTTAACGCATCCTGTATTTTCTTCACAGTTCTGATGTCAAAAGTATTCCAATTTCCACCTTGTTATTCTCAGAGTAAGTCCAAGCGTGTCTGTCTGACAGAAAAAGTCAAAATTCACAAACATTGTCATGTTGAATTATGGTACTATATTCATTTTCCACAGATTTCCAAGGCCTTGAGAATGGTGAATTGTTTCTCCAAAACTTTTAAAGATGGTAGGAACTGTGTTCAACAAGACACACACATTTTCTGTATCCACTAAACACACATTTCAAACAAGTAAAAACAATGGTGGTACCTTTGAAAAAATGGTCATAAATCCATCAGCTCAGATTAAAATGCTGAGTTAACAGTTAACATCATTTGTGCTGCATTTAGAACTTGTTAAAAAAAATACTGATTCAGGACAAGTAATCTGGTAAACACAACAACACATAAACAAACAAACAAACATTCTACTTGCACCTGGGGATTGACACATTCACTGTTACCAGGGTTGAAAAGTAAAAGTGGGTTCATGCTGAAACAAGGAATATAGCATAGCTACAACCACAAAATGGCATGCTTGATTTCAAAGATCTTTACATTCACAGTTACCAGGGTTGAAAAGTAAAAGGGGGTTCATGCTGAAACAAAGAATATAGCATAGCTACAACCACAAAATGGCATGCTTGATTTTAAAGCTCTTTATTTCCCATTGCCCTAGTAACATGCCAATGTACTTTGAAATCAGAATGAGGTCACTGAAAAATGAATGAAATTTTAACTCTATATTTGCAGGTTAAATCTTACTGGTTGACACAGAGCCCAGGTAAGATCAAGAAGAGGGATGTGCTTAAAGAGCATGGGCTCTCATAGTGAGTTGGTCTATCTTTTGCTTCAGGTTTCAACAGTTGCTTTTCAGACACTGCCTGTGTGCCTTTGCTCCGCTGAAACAGCAACTCGTTTATACTTGTTGGTATAAACACAAGTTGCTTTGCGCTGGCGGGGTCCCCACCTCCTTAACATTGTTGTTCCTTGGTCTTTGTGGGTCAGAGCAAGTGGATGAGCTATTCATCATGTCTTCCCCCCTCCCCCTCTTTCCTCATCCATAATAAGCCTTATGGTTTCTGTGGACATAAAGCATCATGTTTACTTATTTACTTTACTGGTTTACAAAGCGAACTTTGGAAATCTCTTGTAAACAGTGTAAAAGACACTGCCAGCCGTGAGGAACAGTTGGTATATACATATCATGTACAGATAAATAGATAACTGGTTTTCAACACCCAGTCAACCATGACGGTTATATCAGGGCGAACATGTACAGACTGACAATGTTATGTTCATCCAAAAATAACATCACATCACACAAAAGGTTAAAAAGAATGCTTGTTTTAGTTAGATTATACAAAACATGAGCATATTTTCAAACTAAACACCTTTTTCAAGCAATGAACAGACACTGACAAATGATAATAGGAATGAAATTTGATCAACTAAGCTCTCAGTTGGTGAAGAACTTTTGGGGTAAATGCAAGCATGGGGCTGATGTGTATGTGAAAAACACAAAATCACAGCAAGTTCAAAATGCATTAGGAACTGGTAAAATTATAGCATGAAATAGGAATTCTATGCAAGTCAGCAATTCACATTCAATAAGTGTTTTTGTACACATATATCCACAGTCATATTATACAAAATGGAATTTGCTTGAACAAATCAAACAAGAGTATTTGCACGTCAGTTTGTGTGACAGCACACACACACACACACACACACACACACAAAACCATACCTACAAAACAAATCTTGCACAAACAGTTCAGAATGTTTGATTATCATAATATCAAGCAGGAAGTCCTTGTGGAGATTTCCCCCCCCCCCATTTTGCTCTGAAAAAACTGTACAGAATCACTTAAGTCACAAATATTTGTTGGTTTCCTACGGAAATGCAATGTGATTCTGTTACACTTTCCCAAAACAGCCAAGAATGTGACCCTACTTTTCTTTGACTATATCTTGTGTACGAATTTTACTAAAACAAATTCTGTCTGCTTCCCATCTATTAACATGCAGCTCTGATGTGCTTACCATCTTCATCTGAAGAACTCGACACCCAGTACAGTCTTCCTGCCATACTACAAGTCTAGAGTACAACTAAGCTGATTTATACATACACTTTTCAAGACTCCTGTGGATGTACTGTCCTGGGCATGCCTGAGTCAAAGAAAATGACTGAGTGGGCAAAGCCACCATCATAAGTGGCTTGTGCCACGGAAGATCTGAAGTGTTGAGGAGCCTGTGACATTACTGGTGGGCACAAAACCAAGGACATCACACTGTCGATCACCTGAAGGAGAGAGGCATGGAAAAAGGAAGTGCTCGGCAATCTTCAATGAAAGGAAGAGAAAGGAGTATCAATCAGACCAGCGTAGAAACTTATATTTGATGATAAACACATGTTTGATGCGACAAAAGTATGCTTGTCGCGACAAAACCTTTGTTGCAACAAAATAATGTTTGTTGTGACAAAAATATGTTTGTGTTTGTTGCAACAAAACATTTGTCATGACAAAAATGATACTTGTGGCAGCTCCCCCCAATGATATAAACTGTCATGGGTTTCACTGGGGGAACTTCTAAGAGACAAGCTGAAGCGCACACGTGGGTTCTGCCCAAGCGCAGGGAGACCATCTTCAACTGAACTGAACTGACTTGAGAAGAACAAAAATCTGAAACAAGACTGCTACAGTCCTAGTGTTCTAAAACAAGATCCAAACACGCAAAGAACGCTATTTAATATGACAAAAACTAAACGCAAATATTCTTCCAAACACTAGACACTAAAACAACATGACAAAACAGCTCAATCAAAAGCAGATGAGTATCCAACACTTCATTTTTCACTGTTAAACTGTTGTTTAACTTTAAGTGCTGTTCTGTAATTTGAAAAAGGGCTTACCCTGAAAATTAGCATGTTGCGTTTTGTCATAATAAATAGCGCTCTTTTTAACCTTTTATGCGTTTTGAATTGACTTGATCAAGTTTACACATTCTTGAAACTGATGGCATGAGTTCTAACCTCCCAGCCAACCTAAATGACAGTCATATTATTTTTAGACAGACAACTTACAAAACCAGCTCACGCTGAATACTGCATTATTTGAAGTCAGTCAATATTTTCACCATCATGGCAGTTCTGACAAAAATCTTTCCTCCAAGAAGCGTTTACCAATAGCTCTACTGCTATCAAAACTAGGTCACAGACAATCTTCTTTGGTGGACAGGTCAGGTTAGAGGTCATGAGGTTAGGTCATGGAGAGCAGTGTGAAAAATACTGAAAGGTAAGACATATATGTAAAAGAACCAAACTTTGTAAACAAAATTTTCCTACAATAAAATATTAAACATTCCACAGTCAAACACAATGTGTGAGGATATATTTTACCATTAGTCTAATTGTACATGCTTCATTTTGAAGTTTTTCTTTTGAACTGAGTATCCTATCAGCTAGATCCAGTTAATGAAATTTTCTTTTGAACTGAGTATTCTATCAGCTAGATCCAATTAATGAAACTCAAACATGAAACACATTGTTTCCTGGACTTGTGGTGTTAATATTACTACATGCAGCACACGTGAACCATGACCATAAACAGATTTAACAGGTATACAAAAATATTACTTGACAAATCACTGACAATCCCGAAACAAACCAATCAACTCAGACATAAAATCAAAAGAAGAAAACAAGTAGATCAGAAAGTAGTCTCAAATCAGTGATCTTATGTTTGAAGCCACTTTACCAGCAAACAAGCTGTCTCTCACAGTTCATATACTAAAAATCACAAAATGTCAGTGCTTTGATTAAAAATAAAATAAAATTAAAAGACAAGAAACACACACACACAAACACACACACAGAAAATAATAAAGAGTATTATTTTATAAAAACAACAACTAAACAACAACTTTGTGTTAATTATTGCCATGGAATCCTATTTCTCCACCTCTCATCAATGTCCTCATTACAGTGAGAATCTGCAGCCAAATTCCACCAATGCTGCACCTGTTTTTGGCACCAAGAGCGTGACTGCACCAATGCTCAGCATACAAGAAAGGAATGAATTCAGTATGGGGCAGGGATGTAGCCCAGTTGTTTCAGCATCGGGCCCTGTGTGCTGCTTGCTGATGCAGTGAACCTTGGTGCAGCAAGAATGAACTTTCAGCACACACACTCTGTTTCAGTTTTCACACAGTCTCTGTGTGCAGTCTCATGTACCAGCATCTGCACGCAGGTTAACAATCCCAAGCATTGGCTGCCTACCGCTGATTGGGATTTTTACCATTGGCTGAGCACATGTTGTTGATCACTTTTATACAGCGCTATTCTCCACTCTCGAGCAGACTCACTGTGCTCACAAGTGATTCTACATGAATGGCCAGCTTTTTATAGCGCAATTTTGAATATCCACCACCAAAGTGGTGTACTTACAGCGCTGTTTGATTGTTGCTACATGGCTGGTGCCACATGGAACTGCTGCCATCTCTGCACATTCTGCATACACCATACAACCATGCACCATGTCATGTCACTTCATGCAAAGCCACAAAGGCAGGGAGCATGTGTGTTTAGTTGTAACCTGCATATAAACAGCACATGCTAAGATCAACCCCTGAAGATGGAATGTGGCTGCCCAAGCAGCAGTGGAATTAAAAATGGTCACATGCATTTCCTGAAAAATGGGTGTACTAGCTCCACAAGAAGAGGAATACATGGCATACTGCTGTCTGAGTCACAACAAGGAGAGCATAACTCCCTGAAGACAGTGTACAGATGCCTGCATGGTGGAGCATGCTGTATGTGTCACATACACAACATGTTTCCTGAAAAATGGGTGTACTAGCTTCATAAGAAGAGGAATACGGCATACTACTGTCTGAATCACAAATTGGAGAGTGTTACTCCCTGAAGTCAGTGTGCAGATGCCTGTATGGTGGAGCACACTGTATGTGCTTGTATATATATATATATATGCAAGAAAACTGTGGTGCACACACAAAATCTCACCTGGCTCTGGGTGAGCATTCAGGTTTGAGAGAAGGGATGGAAAAAAAAAGAACATAAGGAGCACACTGTGTGGTCCTGGATCAGATCAGTTACCATCTGTGCTTTTGCTGTTGGGCTTGCCAACAGGAAGCAATACTTGAAACGTGAAATTGCAGGTAATTTTTAATACAGCAAAAGAAAGGGGGGGGGGGAAGGAAAAATAAAGGGTTGTCAAACGGATAAACTGTTGGACCAGACCAAGTTTTGGTGCAACAATGTGGAAAAAGAAAAGAAAAACAACAACAAAAAACAACAAAAACAGGTTCTCAAATCTGCAAGTCAATGATTGTCTTTGCAAACACAAACAAACGCTGTCACTGACACCAACACCATTGTTAAAACTGGGCAGTGAACTCAATGTCATCACCGTCACACTCGATCTTTGTTGAATGCCAGGATGAAAGCCAGAACGCCACACAACACCAGCAGAACCGTAGCAGTTGTGCTACTGGCAGCAGTGAAAGTACACTTTATGGCGATCTCTCTCAGACTCGGACACATGTTCTGCTGAGCCAGGGTGGTCCGTGTCGTGTCTTCGTGCGCACAGGTGCCATTGACGATCCTGTAGGCACCACTGTTCACCACGCTGCAAGAGTGGACATTTTCTTTCACTAGTAAAACTTCACAAAATGAGCCAGTTATTACAGCAAGAACGTCAAGGCTATGTTAAAATGTTGTAATGCGCTATGGGCAAAATACACATTATCAGGGCCACCCCCCCCCCCCCCCCACCTTCAGCCATGATAAGCTTTTGCATGACAGTATCCATCCTCCAGAAATGGAAATAAATCCTCCAAAAATGGCATGTGGCTGCCTATGTGGCAGGGTAATAAAAAATGAAAAATTGGCCACGCTCACAGTCCTCTCACCCTATGGAATGCATTTGTCGGTGTACAACTACTTATGCTGTTTGATCCCCTGAGCTTGGGAATGATACAACAACAATAATAATAATAATAATGTACATTTATGATGTGCTCATGGATGCCCTGAGCATATTCCATACACATGCAGAATACGAGCACTCACGTGATACACATTAATCTCAACACAATATTCTATACACATGCAGAATAAAGTCCTACTAATGCAAGTTATATGTGCACAGGCAGGCAGGCACACGTTTTTACACCTCATTTTATTTTGTAAACACTTCCGCCACATCTCAGTTCATCTTAATTTGCAGCCAGCACAAATATCAGTTAAAGCGTACCTGCGTGCTATCTTGCAGTTGAAGTTGTAGAAGATGGACTTCTTGAAGATCTGGTAGTTCTCAATGACCAGGAGGTACAGGTTGGTTTTGGGCAGCGCAGTCACGTAGTAAAACCCTGACATGCATGGGCCGGACACGTTGCCCGTAATCATACCACTCGGGCCTGGCAAAGTAAAAAAACACAAAAAAATCACAATGAAATACAAACTGTCGTTCTGCCTGGACCTGGAAATGTAGGGAATTTTAATTCATTAATAATAATGGAAATTTGTAAAGTGTCTACCCTGCTGCTAAAAGCGCTGAACAAACAAAAACACACATAATGTACATCGAGATGGAAATGTTATCTGCAAGTTAACGAAAGCTAAGGCATAATGTACATACACATCAACAATAGTTCAAGCATAACTATGTGCAAGATGCACACACACACACACACACACCAAAATACACATTATCAGTGCCCCCCCCCCCCCCCCCCCATTTCAAGCTTTAAGTAAACTTCCAGTCAAGTAACCCTGCCAAGAATTGGGCATTACACTGAGTAACCATATCATGGATCCATGATCCCATCGGGTAACCCTGCCATGAATCCCATACAAAGCCTGTAACTGCCATGAATATAGTACCCAGCTCCAATCAGAGAGCACCCCTTTGAGTCAAGCAGCCATGAATCAGGTATTTCTGTCATGAATCAAATACACCTGCTATGAATCAAATACACCTGCTAATGAATCAAATACACTTGACATGCATCAAATACACCTGAAATGAATCTAATACACCTGCCAGTGAATCAAACACAGTGGCAAATAAATCAGACACACCTGGCATGAAACAAATACACCTGCCAATGAATCAAATACGCTGGCAAATAAATCAGACACACCTGCCAAAAATCAACTACACCTGCCGAGAGTCAGATACACCTGCCAGTGAATCAAATACACCTCCCATGAGTCAAATACACCTACCACTGAATCAATTACATCTGCCATGAGTCAGATACACCTGCTAATAAATCTAATACACCTGCCACGAATCAAGTACACTTGCCATGAATCAAAACAGCCAACATCCAGCCACCCAGCAGACCAACAAGGTAAAGATGTGATGAAGCAACCATTTAACTGATTCAAGAAAACCACCTAGATAATTATCACTGGCTGAGAACCTAATAATGTATTAGTATGCATCATATAAAATATCTGATTCAGGGAAACCACCTACTTTGTTATAACTGGCTAAGAACCTAATAACATACAGTATGAAACAAACATTATAAAATATCTGATCAAGGGAAACCACCTAGATAATTATCACTGTCCGAGAAACTAATAACAATTGACATACAGCATGCAAAATATGCAATATCTGATTCAGGGGAACCACCTAGATTATCATCATCGGCGGAGAAGCTGACAACATCCTGAATGCAGCCAAAGTCACTGTGAAACTTGGTGATGGGACCTCGGTTCTTCTGGTAATCATCATGGTCCTCTGGCTTCTTGGGCATGCCTTTCAATGTCACCTAAATAAAATATAAAATAAAAAAACATATTTTTTTTAAACAGTAAAAATGCTTTTATAATAACCAAACAAACAAAATCCAAAGAAGAAACAATCCTAAGCAATTAATGAGTTCAAACAAACATCAAAATCATGGATAATGGCTTTTCTAGCCTATCAATGTTGATTAAAGTTAAGAAAACCTGTAAGACCCGTTTTCTATGGAAATCTTTACCTTTGTGTTTCCTGGCTTGTCAATGAACTCCTCACAAAGGAACCCCCCACCCCCATCTTTCAACAGCACTTGAGCTTTTCTGGATGGTCTTAAAGGTGGTGTTCCACAGTACCACCTTATACTGCTTATTATGAGAGGTTTAGCATGTGAGGTTTGCACAGAATAAAGTCCAAAACTCAACTCAAAACTACACTGTTCCACTCCGCCCATGAACAGAACTCCTAAATTCCTTGTATCAACTAAAACAATCATAGTTTCCCTGCCTGTGCCTGCATATGTGGGGCATGGACCTGCAAGTGTGCATGCATTTGTTAGGAACTGAAGCTGTCACGGCATGAGCATGGATGTGAGTGTGTGTGTATGTTTTTGTTAGGAACTGAAACTGTCAAGGTATAACCTTCTGTCTGACATGCATTTTTTGTGTGTGTGTGTGTGTGTATATGTGTGTGTGTGTGTGTGTGTGTGTGTGTGTGTGTGTGTGTGTGCAGCATGTGTGAGTGTGTGCTTTTGTTAGGAACTGAAATTGTCAAGGTATAACCTTTTGTGTGGCTTTTTTTCTTTCTCTTTTTTTGTTGTTGTGTGCAGCATGCCAGAGTGTGTGTGTGTTTT
Source organism: Alviniconcha marisindica (assembly GCA_018857735.1). Taxonomy (NCBI): domain Eukaryota; kingdom Metazoa; phylum Mollusca; class Gastropoda; family Provannidae; genus Alviniconcha; species Alviniconcha marisindica. Next base: position 991,420 of record JABMCL010001737.1, on the reverse strand, counting down.
TGTCAGGAACTGAAGCTGTCAAGGTATAACCTTCTGTCTGACATGTATTTTTGCTTTGTTTTTGTGCAGCATGCCTGAGTGTGCATGTGTGTGTGTGTGTGTGTTTGTTAGGAACTGAAACTATCAAGGTATAACCTTCTGTCTGACATGTATTTTGTGCGTGTGCAGCATGCCTCCCCATCCTATCCCTCTTTAGTATGCTTCCCCCTCCCCACTCTGAATGAATGTATTCATATATTCTTATACTTCTTTTATTTTCTACTTCCAGTCTCATCTTATAACACATACTACAGTGTGGTTTGCCATGTTGTCATTATTGTCTTGTCTGGCTTTATACATGAATCTTGCACTGTTATTATTTTCACAGTAGGGTGTTGTAAAAAAAATCATTATTATGATTACACAGTCTCTCCCTTCTGTTGCAATGGCAGATGCTGTGCAAAAATGCTGTCACAAACAAAATGCGCACACAAGCTGACAGTTTCCACTGTCCCCACCTTCGGTTCGCTGGGCGTGATGCGACAGGAGCCCTGGAAGTCGATGGATTCCTTCCGACGGAAGAAGTGGTGGTAGTTGACCAGGTGCTTCATTACCTCCCCTTCCTTGCTGCCCAGGGTGACCTGCTCGTAGCGACTCTCATCCAGCGCGCTGGCTGTCAGAAAATCGGGATCCACAACCAAGTAGGCACCGCTGTCAAACAGGTAACATCTGGAGGGGAGAAAGAGAGAGAGAAACCTAAGAAAGGATTATAAAATGATCTCTGTTGCTTCTCCAATAGCAGATAAAGACTTTCATTAAACAGGGCCATGTCAGACTATAAAATGATCTATCTGTTGCTTCTCCAATAGCAGATAAAGATTTTCATTAAACAGGGCCACGTCAGATGTTTGTCTAAATGCTGACATTTTGTCTTCTTGAACTGTGTGAAGGTTATTTCTTGGGCAAATTAAATTCTGAAACACACACATATATATAAATGAAAGAAAGAAACTGCATGCACACACACACACCCTCAAACATGAGTTCTCCTGTGCGTGTGCGCACACACACACACCGCATCAAAACACACATACACACACACACTGCATCAACACACACACCAAATCAACACAAACACACCCACAAACCAAATCAACAAAAAGACACACACAGACAGCAAAAATCCTCCCACAGGTCACACACCGTGTCTGACAGTCCTCGATGCCATCAGGACACTTGTAGGTCAGGCCGCAGGACTTGCGGAAGTCACTGGCTTGCATGCTCTCCATGGAGCGGTTGTGGAAATCATCATACAGGATGTCCAGCCCTGTCACGCCTTCTACACGCTCTGTTGCACATCGGTGACGCTCAGCGTAATGGCCTGTCGCTTTGCTTAGGTAGCACACCTCTGAAGAACAACAGCAAAAATATTTAGTCACCTCATATCCAAAAATGAAAAACACACACACACACACACACACACAAAACACTCTCTTATTACAACCTTAAGATAAGGAGATTTTTGGGGTCATATCAAAATTTAAAAAAAAAGACAAACAAAAACTCCACTTTTATTTGGTTCAGTTGTGTTGCTTAACATCCTCAGATGTTGCTTGACATATTAGGGACAAGCTGAGACCAATGCCGAAGCATGGTTCAATATAGCTTTATGTCCACGGAAACCAGAAGGCTCTTTAGGACAGACAGCCCAGGATGGCCACCTCGACTCTCACACAGCTCCTGAACTATGCCACTTTTATTTCTTCCAAACTCTCTTATATATGACCTTAAAATAAGGAGAAAAAAGAAGAAGAAAAAAACAGAAAAAAAGATGAAGCAAAATAATCTCATACTCATCAAACAGTCTGTATCCTCTTCACATGGACAGCCACCCAGTTTTTTCCCATTCTCCATCTTGACACAATCGTTCTCATTCTTGGGCGTCATGCCCTCAAACACGGCCTGTGAGATGGTGTTGATTTTGCCCACACCAGCTGAGTCCATGTAAGGTGTTGAGATAGAGGTCTTGTAGGGGGCTGAGCTCGTGCGCTTGTACCACGGGCGTCTGAAATGATGGTAAGAAGACAACAAAGAGGAGGAGGAGGAGGAGGAGGATAACAATGAACTTTGCTCTTGTCATTTTTTTTTTCAATTTGTACAAGATCCACACACACAAAAGGTTCAAAAGAACGTTACTTATTAGGACAAAACATAACATGCAAATTTCTGGGGTACAAAACAACACTTAAACAACAGTTAAATGGTGAAAAAGTATGAAAAATGTGATGGAGAGCTAAGCCACTTATCTGTTCTTGGTTTGAGCTATGTTGTTTTCATGTCTCATGTATCAGTTAGTACAGCTTGACATGCAAAGAAACATGATAAAGTTGATGTTTGAACAGACTTTAGTCCTCTTTAAACAAATAAATGAGAGACAAAACATTTAAAAGAAAAGGTCAATGGGCACAAAATGTCACCCAGCTCCAAGTGAACCTTGGAGTTTAACAAAAGAACCAAAAACAGACAAACACAAAACTGGCCCTCACTGGGTGGGATCATATCCACGGGTGGACCGGTGACCTGGGTAGGTTCTGAAAACCCCGCTACGCAGTCCAACATTGGTCCACTTGATCTTGTCAATGGAGTCAAAGTTTCGCGTCCTCCACACCTCCTCAATGGGCTGTGTGATCAGCACGTCAGCCCTGGTGCAGTGAAAAGGAAAGAGTAAAAACAAACAGGACAACACAAGGCCATTAGCCAGCGATTCAACAAGGCCCCATCATGTCAGCCCTGGTACGCTAAAAAAGTGGCGGTTAGGTATTGTTGTTGATCACTTTTCCATAACGCTATTCTCCACTCTTGAGCAGACTCACCGCGCTCTTGTCACATGTGACTAAATGAGTGACTGTAGCTTTTTACAGCACAGTCTGAATATTCACCCAAGTGGTGTAGTTGCAGCGCTGTTTGGTTTAAACACCAAGTGCTCTAGCAAGGAAGGAGGGAGAGAAGGAGGGAGAGAGGAGGGGAGGGAGAGAGGATGTGGATGACAGGAGAGAGTGCCAGATTGGCTGGTTCATGAGGAAGGAGGGGTGGTGTGTGGGGTGTGGGCAGGTGAGACACACAGTGAGACAGAGACAGACAGACAGATAGAGAGAATGACTTAAAGTGTCAAGTGATACCAATATGCAGCACAGTTAATGCTGGGCTTGCATATCTGACAAAGAGACGGAAACAAAACAATAAAACTGTAATTTTCCGAAAATTTAATCTAACAGCATCTTGAATCTTCAAAAACCAAAGTGTTACAAACTCATATTCAAGCCTCAATGCAGTGACACACCCAAATGTGAAACAAAACATGGCCTCAAAAGAGGAGTGGTCTCTTGATGTGGAGCTCACTGGCATTTTAGATTCACACAAACACAAAGTGATCTTGAAAGAGCAGTCCTCATTCATGATGTGGTCATCCACCGGGAGTTTCTGAGTCTGTCTTGCAGGATCCACTTCAGCTCTTAAAATGCTGAAATCGCCTCTAAAGGCAAGAATGACACATGCGGATGACAGCATTACATCATGAAGACTCAAATATATGAGAAAAACAAAGTATTTCCACACACAATGATCAAGCAGAGACTACATCGTCCACCTCTCGCCTCTTTTCTCTCTCTCTCTCCTTCTTTTTAATTTTTTTCTTCTTTTTTTTCTGTTCCCCCCACCGTGCCCACCCGCACTACATTGATTAAGCTTCATTCAACAAAATGACTTTCCCCATAATTATGCCCCATGAACATGGACTTCTCACAGACATTCAAAGAGCTCTGCAGACAGACCATCATCCCTATCACCACCTGCAACCCCCCGCACCCTCCCATTCCTCCCCCCCCCCTCCCCCCCCACCCCGACCCCCAAACAAAACTGAATCACACCTGACACCCTTGTCAAACTTCTGCAGTCCTGTCTCACACCCGAGGTCCTCCTGGTGCCCGTTTATCCACAGGTGAGCGTCAAGCGTTTTGGCCGCCAGACTGTCGTTGTACATGTACTTGATGGGGTCGCAGTGACTCTGTGGCGCCAGAAAGATGGTGGAGTAGTTGTAGGTGATGCGGAGCCCGGGATAGCGAGACTCTGTCTCACGGACATCAATCTTTTCAAAGACGCCGGGAAGAGCTTTGCGCAGGAGGGTGCTGTTGTATTCTGCCAAGAGGTTGTAGTAACTTTCCCCTAGCTTGGACCTGTCTTCCGGCTCCTGTGAGCGCCTAAACTCCTGGAAAAAGGAACAAAAACTTGGATACAGAACAATCATAATAATAATAATGTACATTTATTATGTGCTTATCAACGCCCTGAGCACTCCCACGATACATACTGACCTAAATATAATATTCTATACACATGTAGAGCACAGTCCTACCAAAACAATTTACATAAGGTATTATACAGAAAAACATGCAAACAAAAACACACTACACACACACACACACACACACACTGCAATGAATTCAAACATGTATGACACTGATCTGTATTATACATCATACATGCACACAAACACACACACACACAATGACTGTAGAAGTCTTTTCTAATTCTATGAAAACACAAAAATTACAAAAATCAAGCGAACCAGTCTCTGGGTGCTGTTGTTTCGTACCAAGAACTAGCAATGACAGGGAAAACAATTTGTGTGCATGGCTGAAAGATGGGGAAGGGAGGTGGGGAGGGGACATGGTCGAATAGTTCAAACAGAAAACAGCAAGAGGGTTTCCCACAAACACAAAGGAAATCATTTCTAATAGCGGTTAGTTAGTTAGTTGGCGCTGTGAGCCCAGTCTCCACACAGGGTTTCATCAGGGCTAACCTAATAGTGGCATTTGTCACAGATGCAAAAGTTAGTTTTTTTTAAATTAAAAAAAGGGTGTTTCGTCTCCATCCATTTACAGATACCTGCAAAAGACATATTTAGGAAACTACAGGTTTAATTAAAGCAGCAGACACAATTTGCTTTTTTGTTGTCGTTGTTTTTCAGCCATGCTCAGTTATATCCAAGATTCTACAGTGACAGAGCAAAATCCTTCTACAGTGACCTGCTGAGCCAATGACCTGCACCTACAATCAACACAATCAGCTGTTCTTTTAAGGAAACTCTGCAAGACTAGACAATACGCCTGTAGTCATCATGCCTTAGACTGCTGTTGACACTTCTTTCCGCACACACAGTTTATGCTCTCCCAACAATTGCATTCCATGGATGCATACACACATCTGCATTCCGCACATACCTGAATGTTAACACCACACTTTACAATACTGACAGTGCTCTGTTTGCAAGTCATTCTGTTTCTGAAGCCATGTAGCATGTTTTCAGAATGTAAAGTCAATGCCTTTTGATCAAGTTGAAAAATACCAGTTCTTTACATATGTTTCATATAACTGACAAAAGTGAACTTGCTTACCTTATCTTCTTCTGCCAAACTGAATGCAAAGGAGTACTCAGAGTCCTCCAAGGAGCCATAGTAGAATGTCTGGACAAAGAAAAATGTAGAACATCACTATATATAGATCCATCTTTCAAAAGCAGTAAGATAAATCATTTCCAAATATCTCTCTCTCTCTCTCTCATATGTGTTAGTTCATTTATTCGTTCATGACTGCCTAGTTCATGTGTAGGGGACAGCCTTGTTCATGTGTACGGGACAGCCTAGTTCATATGTATGGGACAGCCTAGTTCATGTGTACAGGACAGCCTAGTTCATGAGTACAGGACAGCTTTGTTCATGTGTATGGGACAGCCTAGTTCATGCGTATGGTTCATATGTTTGGGGCAGCCTAGTTCATGTGTTTGGGACAGCCTAGTTCATGTGTTTGGGACAAGCCTAGTTCATGTGTTTGGGACAGCCTAGTTCATGTGTTTGGGACAGCCTAGTTCATGTGTAGCCTAGTTCATGTGTTTGGGACAGCCTAGTTCATGTGTATGGGGCAACTTAGTTCATGTGCACAGGACAGCCTAGTTCATGTGCACAGGACAGCATAGTTCATGTGCATGGGACAGCCTAGTTCATGTGTACGGGACAGCCTAGTTCATGTGTACAGGACAGCCTAGTTCATGTGCACAGGACAGCCTAGTTCATGTGCACGGGACAGCCTAGTTCATGTGTACAGGACAGCCTAGTTCATGTGTATGGTAAATAAGTAAATAAGTAACTTGGTGTTTTATACCCAGTTGACCATTACGGTTATATCAGGGTGATATATACGGGACAGCCTAGTTCATATGTATGAGACAGCCTAGTTCATCTGTGTGGGACAGCCTAGTTCATGTGCACAGGACAGCCTAGTTCATGTGTACAGGACACAACCCAGTCAACCCAACAATCAGTTTTACCCTAGGTTTCCCATCGCGGGCCTTGGGGAATCGGATCATTCCTGTTTCACCAGCCAGCATGTGCTTCTGCAGCTCCAGAAACTCTGCAGGCTTCCCAAGATGCATTTCCAGTTGGCTGATGGGAATGAAGATAGGATCTTCCAGGAGCTGCAGGCAAAAGGTTGTTACTGTCATGTTCATGCAATTCTGTAACTTTACTAATTAGTATACAGGACTAACTATACTGTTTTTTAGGTAATTTGAGGATAAAGTCAACAACCCTGGAATTTTTTTCATCTCTTTGTCCAAATCAGTATATTGCATACCATTGTAACATCATTCCCTCATGTGTGTATGTGTGTGCATGCTGTGACAAAGGGGAAGAGGCATAGTGCAGGATGTACATGTAAAATAAATCACACCAAGACGTGTGAATAAGTGAGCTCCTACTGCTGCTGTTGACATAGTGAGCAATAATCCTGCCTATCTCAGCCACCCGCAGTGTTTACCTTCTTGCTGGGTTTGAGGCGTGGGTGGAAGATGGTCTCTCCCTTGTTGTTGATGAGGAATGAGTAAACAGAGCCCCACAGGTGTTTGGACAGGAAGTTCTCTATCACATCCAGCGACGCATCGATTCCCACAACACCAATGTACCTGCCAGTGCCAGAGCACATTGATTTGAAGGCAGGGTTGCCAAATCATATGTTATCCCAGCCTACCACACCATTCCACTCAAGCAAATGCAAGTGCCAGCCCTCTCTTAAGACCATCTTCAAAATCAAGAATGTACAAAAGCAAGGATCATCAGCACCACATCAGAAAGTTAGTAATTGGATTTTAACAGCCTGTAAGCCACACAGGGTCAAATCAGTACCATGAAACTCAGTAATAAGCAAATGCACACGTCAAAACTCTTCTCATTTATATCTATATATAAACCCTTTCTCAAGTGAGTCCACAAAACCAGTCCCTACACAAACATCAAATATAACATACATATATATACAAACATCAAACACAAATTTGGGAAGGGCTAGTCCATAAACTTTAAAAAAGAAAAAGAAAAAAAAAAGAGGTTGTAGAGGATGATGGGGAAGGTGGAGGGGAGGTGGGGGACACAATTTTTAACACTAATGTGAAGCATGAGTGACAAAAATACATAATTATCAATCATGGCAATGCATGTGGTCAACTGTATGCATTCAAGATTTGTTCACATCACATTGTTATACACAATTCCGTGACCCCAACTTTCTGATGGCAACAGAAGCTACATTGCATGCACGCTCATTCCACATTCACAGAGCCTGGTTTTTCAAAAGACTGGATGCTAAGCCCCCTACCCCTCCTCTCCCAGCCATCCCCCCTCCCTACCCCCACCACCCCCTTCCCAGACTAAGGAAAGAAGCTTCCTGCCCAAAACTGGGCATATCTGTCAACTTCTTCTCGATCACTGCAGCATATATATCAATTTCTTCTTGATTGCCACAGCATACCTATCAACTTCTTCTTCATGATCACTGCAGCATATCTATCAAGTTATTCTCAATCGCCACAGCATACCTATTAACTTTTTCTTCTTGATCACCGCAGCATATCTACCAAATTCTTCTTAGCAATTGCAGCAGCATATCTATCAACTTCTTCTCGATCACCGCAGCATATCTATCAACTTCTTCTTGATCGCTGCAGCATATCTACCAACTTCTTCTTGATTGCCGCAACATATCTATCAACTTCTTCTCGATCACCACAGCATATCTATCAACTTCTTCTTGATCACCACAGCATATCTATCAACTTCTTCTTGATCATTGCAGCATATGTATCAGCAAAGAAGAATGACCAAAATGTACTGACTTCCTGGTGACTTTGCTGGTGATGGGTATGGCGTAAGTCAGCATGAGTCCCAGCCCCCAGGAGTCCAGGTAGGGTGACGTCCACAGCCCGTATGACGTGACCGAGTTGGAGGAGAGGAACTCGTAGTAGTTGCTCATCTGAGAGATGAGGTTCTCCCCAGTGAGCAGCTTCTTCATGTGTCCATGGTGATCACACGCCAGCTTGCCTGGGAAAATCTCTGCATCCTCCACAATGAGGTAGCTGAAGACACGAGCCTGACAGGACAATTTTAAAGTCATCCTACAATGTAAAACGCCACCCGGGAAAATCTCTGCATCCTCCTCAATGAGGTACTGAAGACGTGAGCTTGACAGGATTTTTTAAAAGTCAGCCTACAATGTAAAACACCACCTGGGAAAATCTCTGCATCTTCCACAATCAGGGAGCCGAAGATGCGAGCCTGACAGGAAATTTTTAAAGTCAGCCTACAATGTAAAACACCACCCGGGAAAATCTCTGCGTCTTCCACAATCAGGTAGCTGAAGACATGTGCCTGACAGGACAATTTTAAAGTCAGTCTACAAAGTAAAACATCACCTAGGAAAATCTCTGCATCCTCTTCAATGAGGTACTGAAGACGTGAGCCTGACAGGAATTTTTTAAAGTCAGCCTACAATGTAAAACACCACCCGGGAAACTCTGCGCGTCTTCCGCAATGAGGTAGCTGAAGACATGTGCCTG
>JABMCL010001737.1:945000-977500 GCA_018857735.1 Alviniconcha marisindica | reverse complement strand
ATGCAAAAATGTCACATACACATGGTCAAGATTGTTCAATCATTCTGTCTAACTTATTGATACCAGATTAAAGAAATGCATGAAAAAGGAATGGCCAGAAACAATTACAAAAATTGAAACATACAAATCCATAATGACAAACCAGTGCCATATGGCAGCAAGCTGGACATACCACCCACCAACTATCATCTCCTACAAAAAATCCAATTGCAAAATGAAAAATGTTGGACAATTTTCAGGGGGAAAAACAAGTCAAGATAATGGACCATCAGCAGAAAAATGACAAGACAGAAAGAGCAAGAAGATTAGGCAGGAAAAAAAAAAGGAGAAGAGATAGGAAAGAGGAATCAAATGACAGCCCTGAGATTCCAGACAGAAGCGTGACATCAGACATCCCTAACCTCCCTTCAGGGCCGGGGAAGGGGAAAGAGGGTGGTGGGGATTTGAGAGAGAGAGAGAGAGAGAGAGAGAGAGAGAGAGAGAGAGAGAGAGAGAGAGAGAGAGAAAAGACTGTTAGTGTTACATTAATTTATTTACTCAACTTTTCTACTGGTTTTGTGCTACACTGGCCATTGCAAAGCACTTTGTGCTTCTGAAGAGTAAGCACTCCAGAAACCTCCCATTATTATTATTCAGAACAATGGCACAACGCACACAAGACCAGAACATGCAATGACAATGACCAACATCATAAATGCTGACCTGAGCAGAGTGTCTCTTTCAGCATTCTCAATGAACACCTCCTCCAGCCCCTTGGTGAAATGCACTGTGTTGATGACAGAGCGGTGCTCTCTCGGCACCTCATCAGCTATCTTTACCGTGGAGTGTTTCTTGCTCACTTTCTGCTGAAAATACCTGGAAGATGTGTGAAAAAAGGTTGTGAAAATGTGCACAGTCATGTACGTGCATGTGCAGTGGAGAATGCATTATTTATAGCGCAAAGCTGTGGCAAGTGATGAAAGAAAACAGATGAACTTAAATGGTATAAAATTCAGTTTAAAATGTTTTCTTTTAAAAGGCAAAAAAACAAAACAAAAACAAACCACAACAACAGGAATTGATCAGAATACTGGTGAGAGCACCACCACCCCCTCCCCACTTTTGCTTTTTTAACCACATTTGCACAATATTTGCAAGTCTTAGTCAAATACACCTGAACTGAATGCCTCACAGCTTTCTTAAAAAAAGAAAGAAAGAAAAAAGTGGGGGGTGGGGGTGGGGGGCAAAAACTGCTTTGTCTTGTCCTGACTGTAACATTGTTTCCCCCCTAAATCTACTTTAATGGCAAATTTACCCCCCCCCCCCCCTCCCCCTTTTTTCTTCTTCTTCAAATCAAGAGATGTTTTCTTCTCACATAAACAATGTCATTTATCATGGTTTAAGTCCACACAGTAGTCAGTATTCACACTGACAGTGACTTACGGGCTAAACCTCAAGTCATCAGGAAGTCGTGTGGGTATGTCTGAGTCCTTGTAGACATCAAGCGACAAGTCGTTCAAGCGTTCCGCATCAACCGTCATGTTCTGCTCCAGGAAAGAGTCATGCAGCTCCAGAACCTTTTCTGCAAGTCTCTGAAACAGGGACAAAGAATTGTCAATGGGTTAGTAAAACTTGAGGTACTCTGACACAGAAAATATCAGCTTAAACACTTCATAATGCCAGAATGCATCTTATGTTTGATAATATTATTATATATATGCTTGGGGAAACAGTGGCTGAAAAATTTGCCCCTGAACCATCTACTTTTTTGCTTCCTTTAGTCCATCATAACTTTTACTTTAAGATAGTCTGGATGAGCAGCATCTAGCTGAAATACACCCAAATAAGCACTAGTTTTCTTCTCACATAAACAATGTCACTTATCATGGTTTAAGTCCACACAGTAGTCAGTATTCACACTGACAGTGACTTACAGGCTAAACCTCAAGTCATCAGGAAGTCGTGTTGGTGGGTTGAACTGCAGTTATATGCTCTGTGTGTAAACAAATAAAATGAATTTGGTGTGCATGCATGTATGTGATGTGTGTGTGTGTGTGTGTGTGTGTGTGTGTGTGTGTGTGTGTGAATGTGTATGTCTGCATGAGTGTGTGTGTGTGTGTGTGTGTGCGTCCATGTGCGTGTATGTGTGTGTGTTTGTGTGTGTGTGCGTGCATGCATGCCTGTGCTTCTTCATAGCTTTGTGTACTGTGTCTGCTGCCAGGAATTCTGCCTTTCTAATTTCTGTTTTTCTGGTTCATTCAAAATGTGTTGTTGTTGTTTTTAAATCTGGATCCTCAATAAACCAGGAGTGGTCTGGCAACAGCCAAAATGGCCTGTGATTTAATAACCCTGATATGATTCGGCAACTGACCAGGCAATAAATATCAAATAAAAAGTCCCCCCCCCCTCATGACTTATTTGCTGTTACACTTACAGTAACTGTTTGATTTACTTTGTTTTTGTAAGCAAAATAAGTTACTATACCTCAGCAGCTTGAATCTTGTTCTGGAAGTATACAGTGAGTTCATCTTTGACTTGGTCCACCAAGTCCATTCCTTTCTTTATCTCCGACTTGTACTTGGCTTGATCCAGAAGGCTTTGGGTAATGTGCTTGTTTATTCCGTCACTTGCAAGCTGCAAAAGTGTACATGTATGTAGCACACATGTTTTAGTCTAAAGAAATTATTAAAACACACATGTGACCATCTTATGATAGAAAAAACAAACAACAGTTATCACATGAAGTATTTTAAAAGCGATTTTAAGGAGGTATGGTGGCTGAGTGTAAGAGGCACCGGACTCATGAATGAGAGGCTGGGGGGCTAAATCTAGGTAGAGCATCAGTGGCACAGAGTGCGACTGAGAGCACTCCTCTCAAAAGCCAAAGGTTAAACACAGTTGAGCATAGTCACCACATGGACTGATGGAAGGTGACTATTATACATACAATAGATTTTGTGCCTGCCCACAAATTTCTCTGGAGCCAAATTCTAGAGTGACTTGAACCTCCAAAACTGGAGGAAAAAAATGAACAAAAACAAATATGAACCAGCTGCCTCCCACATGTAGGCGGTCAGAGCAAGATCTTTTCACTTTAGGTTTAGCCAAGTTTTTAAACAAGGTCTATACAATTTTTCAAACAACAGACTGTTACTGTACAGATTATTTTTGCCAAAGTTTTACTTTGCATTGTACTCTCCCTGTTCTGTTGTGATAATAAGTAATCTCTGCTGCATATGAATCCAGATCCAAACAATTTAATGAAAAACATTCAAAAGAGTAAAATATACAGAACTGACCTGTAAGATGTAGTTCTGGATCAGCATGGCCCAGTTCTGAACATCACCAGCCAAAGTGCCTATGTCATGCTTTTCCTCTCCTCTGTAATTGGTCAAAGAGCTTGTGCACAGTGCACTGATCATCAAGATGGTATAAATGGTCCATACTCCATCCACTGCCATTCTCTGAAAGTTGGAAAGTAAAATAACCTTGGAGACAGCTGGCTGAGATGAATGCCGTAATCATTTTGCAACAGGGTTGTCAGTTAAATGTTTTATCTAACAGACAGTGCAACATTGATATTTAATGACTTATTTTGTATATTCTTTTATGGATGCTCAAGAATAAATGATGGGTATGGTTCACTTAAGTTAATGGTGTAAAGTTCAAGTTGCTTGTCACCCTTGCACCCATCAACTCCAAGTCATGAAGCCAAGTCTCTGGATAAAATAAGAGGTCAAGAAGTTTCATAAATATGCAGATGTACATGGGCATTTTCACACACGTGTATTTTTTTCTCAAGCTAAATAGCCTGAAAATATATTTTTAAAAATACAAAATACAGTAGGCTGTTTTATGTTACTAATTTTGGGTATAGTAATTAGTATATATTTTCTCGAATAAACAGAACGAGAAAAATGGTCAGCGAATATGTATAGCTAAGCAATTATTTATGAAGACCTTACGTCAAACTGGATGGGATCTCATATTACTAATAGTATTAGCAACATATCACACATCAATCAAGCCACAAAAACAACAAAAACTTACAAAATAGCATGCTTTCCGAGCAATGGAGCACACAAATAAACGCCAGCAGTCAAAAGATCATGTGATTTTCAGTTCAAATTCGGGGTATGTGTACATATATCCTATAGCTCTGACGAAAGCAATAAAATAGAAAAAGCTTCAAATCAATCAGGCACCACATAATCGATCCACGAAATACGATTAAGAAATGATAATGTTCTCCCAAGACGATCGAAGCAGACAGCCGGAAGTGAGCGCAATTGAAGTGTTACAAGCACTGTGGTTGGTCAGCTTGCATGGCGCTAATAAGAAGCAGAACATTTCTCCCTTGATAGTGTTTGAATTTTAGACAAAGGGAAAGCTCTAACCATGTCTTTGGTCGATCTCTTTACACGATCGCCACAATGGCTATAGATTTTACGCAGAGCATTTACTATGCATAGAATATATTTTCACACTTCGCTCCAAATCAATGTTAAAACAAAGCTGATTGGTCTTTCTTTTGCGGGGTGAGGGCACATCTTACCACCATAAAATGGTAGAATATTAACAATATTATCAGAATTTGAATCAATACCAAAGTCTGGATCTGGATTCATACACTGCAGGGACTATTATTGGTCATTTTCGCAACGGAAGTTACCCAGTAAAATTATTTCCAAAACTGACCAGTTTGGAAGACAAACCATTTACTACTACTATCTTATTGTTGGGGACTTATCAGTGTGTGTGCAAAAGATACCTAGTACTTTTGCCTGGCATCTTTGTCTTTGCCTGTCTTATAAACTTCTGCAGTACTAATCACAAACTTCCAGTTCAAGTAGGCTGAGAGTGAAATTTGCCAAAGGGAATATATGCAGATTATGCACAAATGTAATTTTGATGTTGATGGTGATTCATTTCATTCCCATTGAAATCCCCTGCATTGATTGTCATACAAAATTTGTCCCAAGAAAATTCTGTCAGCTGCCTTCAGCACATACTTATTGTAGATTTATGTCTTCCACAAAGAAAGCATACTTTAGCTTTGTCCAAATTTATAAGGGAAGCGAAAATAAAGTGAAACTATATACCAGTACCAAAGATTGTTATTAGTGTATATTCATACAACAATCTTTGACAGGGTCTATGGTATTCATTTATTTTAGCTATGAATATAAAAAAAATAATTGTATGAGTTAAATATATTGGCATGAGATATATACTATTTTTTCTCTCTGTATTTTCATCTCTGTTGTATAATTTTGCCACTTTGTTGATTACATGCTTACTCATTAATGTTTCTAATCCTCCATACCCCACATGTGGTTAAAGGAATGAAGATGTTTGATCCTTATGTGTGTGTGTGTGCCTGTGTGTGTGTGTGCGTGCATGCCACCTAGTCTTTGAAATGCATGTACAGCTGGTCTGAAGGAGAATTTAAAAAAATCTTATAAAGTGGTCCTTTTGAATGTTAGCAATTTGTTTCTCCTCCGTGTGTGTATGAAGTGCCAGTCAGGTTGTTTATTCACACAGCTTAATGTTTAGCTTGACAGTATATGCATATATTGCTCCTCTGCTGATAATAACATAATTTGTATTCCAAACAGATGCAAGAAACAATCTCCATTTCTCTGTATGACATGCTCGAACTTTGTCTTCCTTCAAGTCACAGCTCAAGACTCACATTTTCTCCATCTCTTACTCCTAATACTTAATTCCAACTGCCTCCAGTCTACCTCAAGTAAATCTCTGTGTGTGCATGTGTGCATGCACATGTATATTGGGAGGGGTGATGGGCATGGGTGGGGGATGTGTGGGTGGATGGTGGGCGATGTATATTGTGTGTTTTGATGTTGGCTATTTTTAATTAAGTATGAAATTTACGTCCCTAGGGCTCATTTGAGAAAGGATGCTCTAAGACCCCACTATTATTATTATTATACATATTCTACTCATATCAAGGAGAGAAAACACTGCTTGCACATTCCTGGTCCATGCTGAGTTGGTTCTCTCCAGCCATTCATTTGCAAAAGCACACACCATTTGGAAGCCTAGAGCTTTTGCTGTTTGTTCTGTCAGTGTAGGTAGGCTACATTCAATGATGAATGTCTGTTTCGGTTAGATGGTGAAAATATAGGTTGGCTGGTGTGTGCGTAGGAAATGATTTAGTTTTCCACATATGCAGCTCTTGAGAGAACTGAAAAAACAAAACAAGAAAAAACAGCTGTAACCTACAGATCCTGTTTAATACATAGACTTAAAAAAACAAAACAAAAAAAAACCCAAAAAACATTGGATTGTCAAGTCCCCATAATCAAATAATATATATTTAGTACTACTTACAAGGGGGAACTGTGTGACCATAATATAAATGCAGGTCATTACACTAACAGTCCATGTATTGTAAAAATTGTAATTCAGAAATATGGTGTGTATGATACTCCATCTTATACATATCAAACATGGAATCATATTACAAAAATGTACTGAATACAGACAAGTGATTCATTTCCAAGATTTTGTGACCAACCCTTGCTCTAGTCTGGGTTGAAATTGCACATCTTTTTCAAAGTACAAACAGGTAAAATGCATGTAAACCCGTTATCTGCAATCACAACAAACCTTTTTTGCATCCACGTATCAGGGATATCTCCAGACACCAAGTTATTTCAGTATTGTGTAGGCATTGACTTCTTAACAGATCCCACGGTCCTGAGGATGGGGTGGCTATTGAGCCCCAAGAAACTCTCCGATATAGCTTCACATCGTGATGCAGTCTGTGCCAGTTAGTGGGCGTGGTCTTCAGTGTGACTGCCTGCTGCTGGAACCGGATCAGGTTGTGACAGGTTTCCCACAAGATACAAGATGGAATGACATTTTCTGATGATTTTCTTTGAAACTTGATCTTCATGCTATGCTAATAGCAAACCTGATTCTGTGTGAGGTGGAAATGATCCAGTTTGACAATATGAACCAAAGTGGGTTTGGTTTTTGTTTTTTGGGGGGGGGGGGGGGGGGTTAGCTCTAAACCTAAATCTTTTTGTATTTTTTAAAATGACACACTGTGTGGCAATGATGTCCTGACACATCAATTTTGATCACAAAGGGTTTTTAAAAAGTGTGCAGGATAATTATTTACTGAGGATTCCATCATTCCCTCTGACCTTGCCCTTGAAGATATCAACCCAGAGTCTAGCAATACCTGCAATGCTAGTTTGTTTGCAAAAGGCTGAGCAGTTATGAAAATTCCCACCATGACGTTAACCAGGAAGACAGCAGCTAAAAACGTTCGCATCAGTTAATTTTCATTCCATGAGATTTTTATTTTGCATACAGCCACATCATGCTGAGTAAACATACCTGTGTTCAGTAACACAGTATGCACTCCTTCAAATATAAGCTAGACCAGTTACAGTTGTTTAAAGAGAGAGAGAGAGTGAGAGACAGACAGAAGTATTTGACACAAGCTGTCTCATTAAGTTCCTGTACACTGAGTTTGAGTCTTGACTGATGAACAGGTACCATGGTTCCCAGGGACTTGGACTAGAGCCAAATAAGGACCTTATAAGGACTTGTAAGGACTTATATTAGATTTTGTAAGGACTATCGCAACAGTACAGAACACAAAAAAAATCTGAATTTTGCATGCCACACATCAAGCATAGTGTTTGTCCAGCTTATCTTTTAGAAACCACTCCTCTTATGCAATGTCATTTAGCCAGTGGTCTTGGAACATACATTTTCTCGGCATCTTTGCTGTTAGTTGAGGTTCTTGCACAGTTCAAAATTTTGCAACCAAATGGCTGACCCAGAAGTTATTGCATAATCTTGCGACCGTGATTTTAGCTGCACGTGATCTAAATGAACATGGAGGAGAGCATCATCTGCTTCAGATTTCATCTCAACCTATCTCGAAATGATTTTGAAATTCAGTAAATGTGTGGAACCATCCAGTGTCGCTGACTTGGAAAAATGAGGCCCATGTACATTTTTAGTATTAGCTAGACTTGTAAGGACTGTGATGCCAATATAAGGACTTTTAAGCCTAACTTGGCAAATTTAATTTGTAAGTATTTGTAAGCACCTGTAAGGACCCTGGGAACCTTGGGCAGGTATGTCTGTGACCTCCAACATCACAACAGTATAACTACAAGTATAAGAACACAGAATGAAGATCTCCATACTTTTATTTACAAACATTCATCGACACTGACAGACCACCAAGGATTTTCATTTGCAAGAAGAAAGTTTCACTTTAGGCACACAAAATCCATGCTCTGTCATACTCCATTATTATCACAGATATTGCACTGATGAAAAGTTTGCCAGATGTCCAATTACTTTTTGGACGAATGAAGTTTTTCTGCTCTCTTTTTCACATGTTTCTTGACCTTGGTTTTGGTCTTCTCTCTGCGTGCTTCCTTCAGCTGCTTCTTCCTCTCCTGCAAATCAAACACCATTTTCTGAATAACATGCGAGCTGATTTTGCCTGAAAACATTCCATTTTATCCAATAAGAAGTAATACCAGTCTCACTACCAACACTTGGCATGCTAAATCCTTACAGTACTTTATACCTGTTACTGCACCTCTTCAGTTCTTCACGTTGCCTAATTTGCTTCTATATAGAACAGTTAATACTAACAGTCATTTCTACAGTGCTGTATTTCACTGACCAGCAAGAGTGAGCACACTGCATTTTCTAAGATCTACAAAAATGTATACATAAAACCTCAAAAATAATATTCAATCATGTATACTGTATTGCTTGTATACCATACACACGCACACATACACACACTGTTCATTCATCTAGAATCTAACTTTCATCATAACAATTAGCGGAACTGTCTGCAGAAAACAGTCAATGGCAACAGATGGCACTACACTATCTAAAAAGCATCTTCGGCTTCTTTTGTCTTGTTTCTTGGGCAATAGGAGCACAGACCTTCAAGACCCGTCCCCAAGACTGCCGTGCATGCAACAGACAAGCTGGGACACCTGATGTTTCACACAGCCAGAGTCCCACTAACTGCTACTGATAGAAGTTGGTTTGTGAATTGACAATAAGAAAGTAAACAGGGCATTTTAAAATAAAATCCTGGGTTTTAATGGTTCTTTTTTCTTCTTCTTCTTACTCGTTAGATCCTCACCCTTTTCTCCTCTGCTGTCTCATTCTTCGGTCTTTTAGATGAGGTCTTTTTCTCACACGACTGCTCTTCGTCGTCCTCACTGTCGCTGCTCAGCCTTTCATCTGCATCATCCTCTTCTAAACTTTCAGTACCACTGTCCTCTGTGCGTGTTAGGAGTGTTGGATCAATCTGAAGTCTGTCCTCCAGTAGTCTGGGGATCTAATAACAAACAATTGTATAATTACATTATAAGATAAAATCTGTATTCAGCATCCGAAACAGGGAGGGGAAGGGTGGGAGTTTTTTTCCCAAGCTCTCCTAAAATCTGGAAAACTGGTGAAGGTTGCCGAAACTTGTTCAGTAAGAGATTATTTTGATGCAAACTCTGAAGAGTATCACAGAATCAGAATTTGAAAAACTGTAAGCATCAAGGAGAAACAGAAAACATGCAAGTTGACTCCCAAAGTCACCAAAATACTTTTGCGCATGATTTCAGATATGTGCATAACATCATGCAAAAGTATGAATTTCATTGGATAAAAACTTTCATTTCACACTTCACACCCCAGGTGTAATAAAACTATCACTCTAAAGACTTTTAGCCACAACCACAAGGCTACAGTGAATTTTTTTATCCCCCTGTTAGGATTGCTGTAAACAAAAGCAGCCTGCATAACGTGACAAGACCAAACATCTGGCATCTGCATGCAGCTGCCTAAATGGTGGACACCACAAATTCATGAATTTGCAGAGAAAACAGCTGTGCATGCAAAATCTCACCTAGGGCTGGGCGAGCCTTCTAGTTTTAGCACAGCAACAAAAAGCAATGACTTGCAGTTCATCACTCCTTTCCAGGTGGTAAAATCCATGTTAATAAATGCATCAACACAAACTGACCTCCTGAGCGCCACTCAGATCTGGTTTCATTCCAGTCACCGTGTGGTAGTGAGCCTGAAACAAGCAGATGGAATGAATGAACTGTGTGAAACAAGTAAGCCTGATTTCGTTACTGATAAAAAATGGATTTGCAAATAGCAGATAAACTGTGTAATCCTCTTTTAATGTTGCCTGAATTTTTGTGTAAAGCAATCTTCTGAAAATGAATAAATCATCTTCATAACATACATTCTGCAACACTGACATAATATATATTCTGAAACATCCTTCCATCTATTTTGCCCAGAAATGGATCAAGTCCTAGCCTGCAAAATCAACTAGAACTAGAAGAAGTAAAAAGATCCCTTCTCCATCTATTTCACCAATTACAGCACATCTAAAAATGGACTCATTGCTTCTACATCAGTACATGGCAGGAAATGTTACAAAATACTGGCCAAGGCCATGAAACCTGGTATGATCTAGAAAAGGTCAGCATAAATAATCATTGCAGCTGTTGAGAGATCTCACTTCCATATCAGCTCATAAAAACTCCTATTATGTTGTTGTTCTTCCAACAGATGGACAGCCATTTTGGGCATCTTCCTGACGGGAGCCAGAATGTTTGTCCTAAAACAAAATATCTGCTGTGGTAAGATTCCTATCAAGACTGCTTTAAACCTGGGTACAACTCACTACTGTTACTGAAATTGGACGACAAAGTACCAGTGTGGGTCAGCAGTTCTACAAGCCATCTTCTGACCAAATGCTGCCTGCAGAACCCCAAGCTTTCTGCAGAGGAACACTAACAAACGTGTGAGACAAAACCAACCAACAACAAAAGCCAGCCTACCTCCACTGCCTCTCCGCTCTGCTTCTGTAGAAACTCTCTCTCATGATCAATCACCTGGTCAAGATTGCGGGGGATGAAGGCATTCTTGAAAACCTGAAAGAGAAATACCACACAACAGACATAAGCAATGTACTTATTTTTGGGAGAGGCACAACTAAATTCACCAACAATTCAGTGGGGTTTTCTGTCCTTATTCATCTTGTGAACTTCAGTCTGCAGCAGTCAGCTAGGAAACAGTCCTCAGCCTTGGAATCAAGGTTGTAGGAGTTGGATCTCATTTTCATCATCACTGCAAACTTTAACTTCAGGGAAAATTATTATAAAGCGCCAGAGTCACAGCAACCTGAATTTTCAGCAATGGATTACTCAAGCATGAACTAAATGCACAGCTGAAACCCCATGGTCATATTTTGTACATCTTGTGGTTGCCTTGCAGATAGGACACTTATTCGCTCCAGGAAGCATAGTGACCTAACGTAGCATAAAATCAGCAGCTATCTCGATGTACAGCCTAGTAGAGCAAACAGCTGTGGTAACATATCCTTCACCCAGTGTAATGATGTGCATGTCTGATAATGCAAGATAGTTGAGAAAGGGAAAAATGGTGAAGGCAGGGAAAAATGAACAACAACAAAAAAGAAAGAAAGAAAAACAAAAAAGGAAAAGAAAGCAACGGAAAAAAGAAAAGTAAGAGAAACCTTCATGGTGTGGCTACCCAGTACTTACCTGGAAGACCCATCTTCTGACAACCCCCCCCACCAAACAACAGCTGACCAACCCTAATTACAGCCATTTTCCCCCAGTCACAAATTTGGACTTTCTGTTTTACGCCTGAAAAGAAAACCCACTAATACAGACACTTGTACTGAAGCCAGCAGGCACCAGTTTTCCTGTCCTATTGTGGACCTGACCATCACAGGTGACAACACTGGCTTCAAGTCAATCACGTCTGATCTGTGCAGTGTAGTCTGATCCAAGGGTTGACTCCACACAGCAACACCTGGTCAGGCAACCAACTCGTTAAGTGACCGACCTTCTGCCCAGCTCCGCAGCTGGAAACATAAGTGGGTTTTGACTAGTACAAGAAAAATTCACTTTCTCACCTCTTCATCAACTTTGTCCTGCTCACTCATCCCAGTGTAGCTGCGTGAAGAAGCGGTGTCCATAGCAGCTTGCAGCACGATGTCAATGTTCTCATCCGTGATGGTCAGGTCTGTGATAAAATCAAACAGCTCCTTCACCAGCATCGTCGCTACCCCCCTGCTGCGGAAGAAATCTGGAAGCAGAACAGTCCATGCTGATTAAAATCAAAGTGGGGTCAAACCTAAAAGAATGTTCTCAAGTACAAGCAGCCAACCATCTCCCAAGTGACAGATTCATGAACTACTGCCTCTAGTCACATGGTACTTATGCAGTTATGGATCATTCTGAGGTGCCGTTAAATGTTTGCAATTGCAGTACTACAGTTTCCTCTCCAAGTCTTGTCTTATAAAAAAAGTGATTTAAAAGCATAAAGAAATGTTTGTTCTTCCAAAGGTCACCCTATGTGACTGACAGGACATCCAAATAAAACACAAAACAACAGATAAGTGTCTGAGCTCTCCATCTCATTTTTCACCATTCAACTGTTGTTTAAGTGTCATTTTGTAGCTTGACAAAGGGGATTACACGAAAATTTGTGTGTTGTGTTTTGTCCTAATAACTAGCATTCTTTTGAACCTTTTATGTATTTAAACAACTGACTGTAAGAAAGTCACTTGGTGTTTTACACCCAGTCAACCAGTACAGTTATATCCAGATGAACAGCTGACTAAGTATAAGCAAAGCAGCCAAGTATTCAACAGACACAAACCTGTGATGTTTGTACAATCCTTTCGGAGGAAAGCCATAGAGTTGGGGTGGTCATGCTCCACCGACTGGGACACATCGATGATGAAGGCCTTGCCTGCATGATACCTGCCCAGGTAAATGGGTGTGCAATCAGCAAATTCACAATGAAGCAAATAACAAGAAAGACTGCATTAAACAGACATATCGTAGTAGATCAAACCTGTAGGGTGTTTTGTTTTATATCTTGAACACATCTACTTATGGGAGTTGATCTCAAAGTAGTGTTATCACGCATGCAAGAATTTTTGCTATTTGGCTAAAATTTGAAGATTCGTTTCAGCAGTCTAAATTTGATTGTTCTGTTGTTCCCAAACAAAATTTGATTTGCAATATAGATGCATGATTGTGTGTGCGTGTTTGCCTGTGTGTGCATGTATTAAGTGCACACAAGCAAAATTTGATTTGCACTAGATGTATATATGCATGTGTGTATGCATGCATGCGTGCACATGTTGAGTGCATATATGCATGTATGTGAGTGTATGCATATATATGTATGTATGCCTCAATAAATATATTATTAATGTGTAGTCTAAGCCTGCTTTTTCAATTTGCAGGAGGCACAGCCATGTCAGAAAATGAACTGAGACTCCACATGACCAACTGAGGTTTCAGAGTTGGATCTCATACTTTCATCCTTCATGGCGCTTCATCAAGGTGTTAAAGGTGGTGTACTTACAGGATGTTGAATTCTGACAGATCTGCATGCACCAGCTTACAGGTCTTGAAGAGCTTCCGCATGTTCTGTACAATGTCCAGGTACAGCTCACGCAGTTTGGATTCCGAGAGACTTGCATTTTTCAACAAGGGGGCAGCTCTGAAAACAGTGAAAGGTAAGCCCCAACTCGTAAAATGCTGCAACAAAACTCTTCTGAATGTCTTCCAGTCAGCTACCCCTACACATATATGTTTTCTGACATTAAAAAAAAATGCACTTGGCTTTTTACCCATGTTCCCTTGTCCTGAGGTGACCCTGGGCAGTGGACAAGATGGTAAAATCTAATTACTCCCTTTAAAAGTTTAAGGCTCACTTTTAAAGTCTGCAATCCTATCACCAACATCTACTACTAGTACTACTGCACTAGCACACCAGATTCATCCTTGGTGCATCAGCACTACTTAGTGGTGGCAACAACATCTACTGGTGCTACTGCACTTGCATACCATATTTATCCTTGGTGATTCCGACAGTAAACACAGCCCCTAGAGTGACAGCAACATTTACTAGTACTACTGCACTAGCACACACAATTTATCCTTTGTGATTCAGACAGCAAACAGCCCCTAGAGCAGCACTACTTAGTGATGGCAACAACATCTACTCCTGCACTTACTCTTCCGGTTTACCCCTTTCAATCCAACAGCAAGCAGCACTGCTTGGCACCTGATCACACCAGGTCTAGACCCAAGTCGAATGTCTGGCCCCCTTATTAACCACCTGTCAGAACTACCGACAGCAGTCTCTGTAAGGTCATGGTTTTCCTGTTGCATGCCTCACCACCACATCTACAAGAAGACAGGCAGCTCATGAAGGTGGGGTGTGTCCAGGTTTCACCCCGGCATGCCAGGCACGTCAACTTGCCTGCTGTGTCGCTGGGTAACTGACCCAGGGATATGATGGCTAGTACTCAGGACAAAACTTCCCTGCTGTGTCACGGGGTAACTGACCCAGGGATATGATGATGGCTAGTACTTAGGACAAAACTTCCCTGCTGTGTCGCTGGGTAACTGACCCAGGGATATGACGATGGCTAGTACTCAGGACAAAACTTCCCTGCTGTGTCACAGGGTAACTGACCCAGGGATATGATGGCTAGTACTCAGGATAAAACTTCCCTGATGTGTCTCTGGGTAACTGACCCAGAGATATGATGATGGCTAGTACTCAGGACAAAACTTCCCTGCTGTGTCACAGGGTAACTGACCCAGGGATATGATGATGGCTAGTACTCAGGACAAAACTTCCCTGCTGTGTAACAGGGTAACTGACCCAGGGATATGATGGCTAGTACTCAGGATAAAACTTCCCTGGTGTGTCTCTGGGTAACTGACCCAGGGATATGACGATGGCTAGTACTCAGGACAAAACTTCCCTGCTGTGTCACAGAGTAACTGACCCAGGGATATGATGATGGCTAGTACTCAGGACAAAACTTCCCAGCTGTGTCACAGGGTAACTGACCCAGGGATATGATGGCTAGTACTCAGGACAAAACTTCCCTGATGTGTCACAGGGTAACTGACCCAGGGATAATGATGATGGCTAGTACTCAGGATAAAACTTCCCTGCTGTGTCGCTGGATAACTGACCCAGGGATATGATCAAGGCTAGTACTCAGGACAAAACTTCCCTGCTGTGTCGCAAGGTAACTGACCCAGGGATATGATGATGGCTAATAGTAACAGACAGGACAAGGAGACCATGAAAGTGGCTATAATCGAACAGAGGAGAGATGATAGTAACAATGAGGAATGCAAGCTGAACAGGATGGGGCTTGGATATGGGATTCTCAGAGCTCTCCATAGACCCAGGCTTACAAGCAGCAAGGCCTAGAAGACTATCTAACTTTCATTCATTTCAGTCTCCCTTCATATTTCCATGTCAATGAAACCCCATATCAAGGGCCACCCCTTTTTTCTTGATTTGTAAGGAGAAGCACTGTTTAGCACTAGCACCCAGCAGCAACTCGTCTCAATATGAGTCAAATGTCTGGCCCCCTTACTAACCACCTGTCAGAACTACTGACAGCGGTCCCTGTAAGGCCAAGGTTTTTCTGTCGCATGCCTCCTCGCCACCACCAGTCTATGTGAAGACAGGCAGTTCATGAAGGTGGGGTGTGTCCAGGTTTCACCCCGGCATGCTAGCCACGTCAACTTCCCTGCTGTGTCTTTGGGTCACTGACCAAGGGATAAGATGGAAGGCTCAGGAAAAGGAGACAGTGAAAGTGACGATGATAGAGCAGAGTGGAGATGATGGCAGCAATGAGGAATGAAGCTGAAATGGGACGGGACTTGGATATGGCATTAAGATTCTCTGAGTTCTCCACACCAGTAGCAGGACAGTTATCTAGTGTTCATTCATTTCATTCCTACTATTGCACAGAATGGAAATGCAGTGATGCCTCTGATGAAAGATACAGCAACCCTGTTTCTAGACCATCTTAACAGAAACTGCATTACATATACACTTCCATGCAAATCAACCCTTGAAAAGGACCACCCCTTTTTGAAAAACAATTTAGCTCAATTTTTTAGAGTGGACTTGGAAGATGGGTTCCATTGTATTAGTGTATAGCAATCCTCTTCTGTGCTTCTAGTGTCTCCAACAGCTCAAAAGGCCAGTTAGGAGACTAATACTTCAAAAACATGCCCCAGCAGGCTAGATAAGTATACTTGTTCTTAGAAAAAAAAAAAAAAAAAGAGAGTAAAAAACCAAGAAGGAAGAAGACAGAATTTGAAATCAATTGTGGCACTGTTTGTAGGGTGAGTTTCTCATGCAGTTTTGAAGGCCTGGGAGGAGTGAATGTGATGGATGCTAGAAGGGAGAGAATATAGGTTATTTGTACAAATTAATTGAAGATATTGAACCAAGACAGCAAAATAAAATGTTAAACCTGGAGCAGAAATCGCGTAAGCAGTTCGGAACAACTTTGACATTAATAAAGCAGTGCTCCATTCCGTAACTACTGTTTTCAATTTGGCACAAAGACAAAAAAAATCATTTGTATTTTCAAATCAAAACTCAGGCCTTGTTCCCTCAAACGAAGAGTAAGACCAGGTGGAAGTAAAAACCAACAAAAATAATCAGATTCATGATGACACTCAACAAGCTAATTCACACCAAGTACAACCACAGTCACAGATGGATGAATTGCTTTGTACACAACTGCTTAGCACCCTGCCGCATGGGACTTTCAAGACTGACAGTTCACTACACAGGCACAGTGTGTACTTACGCGCCATCTGCAGAGCCAATGAAGGTCATAAGAAACAGATGTCCTTTCAACAGTAATGGCTGGGGGCAGGGAATTCCTGCTTGGTAGATCCTGAAGGCAGAGAAATACGGAAAAGAAAGGCTGGGTGAGTGAGAACGAGAGGACATTTCTTGGTGTTCCTCAGCTAAAACCCTGAGGTTCACCCAATGCTGGGTGAGATGGTAATGTGTGCAACCATTTCCCCACAGCTGTGCAGTGTTAGCCACCAGACTGGAAATTGCACTCTGACTTCAGAGATAGAGAGTATGTGTTGTGTTTCGTAGTGTGTGTGTGTGTGATGTCTTTTGTGCGTGAGTGTGCACACATGCTCACTTATGAGTGTATATATATAACTTCTGTAAGAGACACACACCGAGAAAACCATGGTATGTATTTGTGCCAGTTAGGAAAAGGAAGGGCACTATTATGTATTTACACCAGGTAGTAACTAGTATACACTCGTGTTAACCGATGAACCTCACTAATCAAGTAATTCCTGTGTCCATGTAGCCACTACCTCTCAACCACAGGTGTCAGTTCCGACAGTATTATAAAATGCACCTATCACAATGTCTATACTATCCAAGGGCCAGTAAACAGAGTAACAGTCATGCTAATGTTAAGCACAAACAATGTTGACACTGAAGTCTGTTAGTGATGATACCAACTTAAAATTCTGCAGCATGTTTACACACAGCATGACTTGATTTGTGATCTTTTATCCACAGGTGGGAGATATATGCCATGTGAACGAATGATGGATATACTCGGATGGTTGTGGTTGCTTATAAAGAAAGAATGAGGAAGAACTTGTGCACGTCCTCTGTAACTAAGAATAACAATGTAACAGATGTGAACTATTATATTACATATATATAGA
Organism: Alviniconcha marisindica; assembly: GCA_018857735.1. Classification (NCBI taxonomy): domain Eukaryota; kingdom Metazoa; phylum Mollusca; class Gastropoda; family Provannidae; genus Alviniconcha; species Alviniconcha marisindica. Next base: position 959,906 of record JABMCL010001737.1, on the reverse strand, counting down.
TATAAATTCTCATAAATGATTTAAAAAAAGTGTGGGAATTCAGCGAGCAATGAACTTATTTGCCTCCATCAGAAAACTGAAATCCTCAGTCTTGCAGGAGCAAGCCAGATAGGAGTTGGATCTCATATTATCATCATGTGTGAGGAAAAAAAAATGTGCAGTTTTATTGATTACTTTAGCTGGATGGCTGCATGATGAGAACTACACATGCTAACCAATTTATAGCCCCCCCCTCTCCCCAAACCATTCACATACTTTTCCCCCAACATTATTCTCACCATCATGCCAAACTACCCTCACATGCACAACACCACATCCAAATCTCAGCAAGAATCAACCAACTGCAATAAAAGTTGTCCTCTATGTCTACGCAAGACCCTGTGAAGGCGTACATATCATAAGCAGATACAAGGTCTGCACATATATGAATCCTATGGGATTTAAAAAACAAAACAAACAAAAAATGCAAAGTGTTTGCTTGCCCACTTGTTTTAGTCAAAGGCAATTCTGCTAAAAAAAAAATTAAAAAAGAGGAAAAAAGAAGAAGAACAAAAAAAAAAAAAAAAGGAAGAAGAAAGGAAGAAAAAGACGAAGAAAAAGGTTTTATCCTCTCAGAACAAAAGCATTTATGTTTAACAACTGCTGCTTTGATTACGTGTCTTGTTTTGATGTTGTGCACCATCAAAGTCTACTCCATCAAACAGTTGACTGAAACTCATCCAACCATGGGAGGGTCAACAAATAAAATTAAATTACGAAGCTATATAAATATATGTGGTAGAAATGTGGAAAGGTGCTACTTTGGAGCAATTCATGTTCAAACATGAGCAAAACTGCACCAGTCTCATAATTGTCTACTTAATCTTATAAAGCATGTGGGAGCACCCAAGGTGAAAACTAAATGGCAGGCTTTTTATAAGACATACAGACTTAGGCATCACTATTGTGATAAAACAACTTGCAGGTTTTAATACATCGTCGAAAAAATTCACTATCAGAAACTGAAATCCTCAACCTTGCCTAAGCAAGTATCTTAGGAGTTGGATCTCATACTTTCATCATCTAGAAAAAAAAGTGTGGGCAGTGGGAGGGCATGGACTGAGGGCAAGATAGGGGTTACCGTAAGTCACTGTGTTTTCAAGTGGTGATACACACTAACGTATTTCATCATATGCATCCTTTTCATGAATGAAGAAACCCTGCTCTGTATACCACTGCATGTTCCTGCTTAGTCTTCAAACTTACAAAATTGGGTTTTGAGCTCATACATTAATCCAATTACCTGGTGAGATTTCTGATCTCTTTTTCAGCCCATGTCTTGACCATCTTTCTGGGGTTGGAGCCATGGTAGGCTCGTCGCAACCTGAACAAGATGTTACATGGTGAACAATTTAAAATTATAAGTACCAAAAAGAGTAAATGTCCTTTCAATTCACTCAATAACTGTAGCTTTTGACAAGGAGCAGCTCAGAAAACTAAAAAGTAAATAATGCTTTAAGTTCAGACATTTAAATTTTTTATGCTTTTAAAACTCTGAAGTACTAAAACCGTAAAGGAGAGAATAATAATTATGTTCGTGTACTTGTAGCTCTGTGACAGTTATAACCATCTATAAATGTAGCAGCTTTAAGACTGGTCTCAGAACTGTATTACACTATTATACCAAAAGAATGTGGAAACCATTTCAGCATTTGTAAATCACCAAACACTCACCTAAAGTCACCATCAACATATTTGGATCTGTTTTTGAATGTAAGAATCGATGTCTTGTACACCTGAAAAGACATGACAGAAAGAAAGGTTCAATACTAAATACTGAATGAGAAAGTTGTAAAGGGCAAATGTTGTCATTAATACAACACTAGCAAAATCCCCACTGTGGCCTCTTCCACAACAATGGAATTCAACTGCTGAAGCAATTGCGAAAATTGCAATTTTGTAAATATATTACAGGTAAAGATTTAATTCTGCTGCTGAGAAAAATGGCAAATGAAATGGACATGCTGCTGCTGCATTCTTTATCAACATAAAAATCAGCTGTTAATTTTACAGAAATATACTTCAGTTCAAACTTATTTTGAGTCAAGAAACACAAACAAACCTTACTCAGAAATAGATTAGAAGTCTAACATTCTCAGATGTAAAAATAAATAAAAAATCACACACACACACAAAGCAACACCAGACTAGTGTGCAAGCAAATCAGCAATCCAAATCAGAAATGCACCACAAATTCAGGAAAACTACATAGTAAAATGCCCCACCTACTTTTAATGCATAATACTCTGTTCCACTTTCTGTATGCTTCTCAGCCCGGAAGACGTTGGCTTCCTTTCCCACACTTATGGATCCAGTGATTTCATCAAAACGGCCCTGCGTTATCATCTTGTTGATCACCAGCCTTGTGCGCTCATCCAGAACTTGGGAGGTCGTTGCTCTGGTGGACTTGTCTCTGTTTCGGCCGCTGCACGTGACAAAAAAAGAGCTCATCAACTATGCATTGCCAAAACAGAGAGAGAGAAAACAAAACCTTAACATTTCATTTGACTGATCTGCTGAACCAACAGTAAATTACCCAACATACTTTTTCAACTGTTGGGTACTTTACTGCTGGTTTAGCATCACTGTGGACTATAGAACATAGCAACACAAAATGAAACAATGACTGGTAGATTCTGTACTGCAAGTGCAATCTTATCAGAATTGTACACACATAAACTGAATTGCTTTTCTATAATTTAGCATATATATACAAATACAAAATAAATTTGATATAGACAGTAAGCATCAATCAGATGACGAACAAGACATTCCCGTTCCAAATACAAGCAGAGTGGAGAAAACATGGAAAAAAAAGTTAATTTCTTACTCATTTTTGTCACCCATCCTGGGACATTTGCTGTCTGCAAAAACAACCACAATAAACAGTTTGGAGATTTATCATATTCATATGGTATAACAGTGATACAGGCATAACAACAACAACAGGACCACAGTCTTCAGACTTAGAGCATGTTCTACAGTTCAGAGAAATATGAATGCAGCAGTGGCCTCATGGAGTAATGCTGCAAGAACAGTCATGGGAAAACAGCGATTCCTGACCTTTTGAAGATAACAACCTTCATCCAAACCACCAGAATGACCAGCTGCAGCAAAACTATGCTTGAATGCAGAACAATTTGTTTAACCATTATTATAACTTTCGATGGCCTAGGCTAGTTAAACCTACAGATGATTTAAAAAGAGAAGAATTATAACAGACAAAAAGTACTCTAATCAAACACTACGCAATTGGTTATTTGTACTTTACCATCCACTTGGGCCAACCAGTTGTTTTTCCAGTGTAATTTGTAAATCACTATACACGTACAGTTTATGAAGGAAAGTGTGCTACATCATAGTTCATACATCATTCCACGTGTATGAAAACCCCAAACTCACCAAAATCAACCTTAGCACTGTTCTGACTGAGCAGCTTGTCCCTGGGCTGAAAGCTTGAGGTTTTCGAACTTGCCTGCTGAGCATTGTAGCCCCGTTTGGGCTGAAAATAATTCAAACATATTTTTTGTGTATTAATTCCTGAATTAGTGATGGAGCTACAAATGCTAATAATGCTAACAGTCATATAAACTAAAGATCAGTACTGATAACTGTGAGATAGATCTTATCGCCATTAAATATTTCAACTATTTCAACATTGTAGCCCCATTTTGTCTGAAAATAATTCAAACAAAACAAAATAAAATAAATCCTGAATTAGTGATGGAGCCACAAATGCTAACAGTCATACAAACTAAAGATTAGTATGACACTGATACTGTATGACAGATCTTATCGCGACTAAATATTTTGACTATTTCACCAGTGTAGCCCCATTTTGGTGGAAAATAATTCAAACACATATTTTTTTAAATTCCTGAACTATCAAAAGGTATAATGGTATGATTTGGTTTGAAGTTTTAAATCTAACATTAGTCATTACTAACAAAAGAAACAGTTTAACATAGCAATCATACTTAATACTTTAACAATTTCTCACTTTTTTTCTAGTTTAGAAGCATAAAACTAAAAACTATACACAATTACAAGGCAACTGGTTACAGTAACTTACACACCTCATCATCAAGGTAATCTGCATAGTATGGTTCAATATCACTGTCACCAGCATCATCACTGTCCTCTTCATCACCGTGGCCATCTTTATTCAAACTGTGTATCCCCAAATCATCATCTGAGCTGAAATGGAAAAAAAGAAAGCTAAAGCTGAAAGTAGCCAACAATATACACATTACATTAGTATGTTGCATAATTTGTAGTGTTTTGCTCTTCTTTCTCAATGCAAAATGACACATAGGCAATTTACCAACATCACCATGCTCACCATCTGTCTATCAATATCATATGTCATCTACTGAGTTAGTGTCCATAAAATAAATATTATATGACCTGTAAAGATGCTAATGCTATTTTTTTCCCCTAAGCATTCATAATCAACTGGAGCAGATCTCCACTATTTACACTGTCAGTGACTGACAGATATATCAATAATCAATACTGACAATGACACTGTCAGTGACACTACTGACAGGCAGATATCAATAATTAATCAGATGGTCATGCTCATTCTACTGAAAATGACATCATCAGCACAGGGGATGTAAAAACATCTGATTCAGAAGACAAAAGACTGTTTGTTTGTTTTCAATGACTAGACAGATCTACCATAAGCACCAAGGGATTGTACTTGTGGCTTGGAATGTCAAATGATGTACATGTATGTATTGTAATGTGTATCATCATATCAAATTCAAAATTATTGCACATTCTGTTTTATACTAATTATAGTCATACTTTCAAGCATGGACTTGCGTTATGAAAAATAAATTACGTCCATGATTTCAACAACAAAAGAAGTTTTTGTTTGTTTGTTTGTTTTAAAGGTGGAAAGCTGACACTGTAAATGTAATTAGTCTAAATAAATGTTCTGTAATGTGTTGTTTTCCATCGGAACAGATTCGAACGAAGCTGAGGCTGTTCCTGACTGTTCCGACTCAATCAGTCAATGGAGGGAATGCAGTGAATAACTTCAATAAGCAAGAAGGAAATGAAGTGGTCATGACAAAGATAAAAGAAGTAATAAATTACAATGGGTGTCAGAACAAACCCTAATCCGGTGGAATTGTGAGATCCATTCTGCGACAGAAAGTGGGCCAAATCTGCAGTCAAAATGAGGGGGGCCGTCACCGCTTGCTGGATGTTCCGAGTCTAACAGTAACAGTAACACTAGCGACATTGTCACTGATTGATCGACACTGACAGCTTAGGAAATCATCGGGGGCTATTTGTCTGACTTTAAAGACATACAAAACGTGGGTAGTACTTGAATATATACCTTGAGTCAGCATCGGCATCATCAAACTGACCGGCAGCAACCTGTAAAGGCAACGCCATGATTTTCATGAAGCAGAACACCAACAAGAGCCACGCTTTCTTGCCTGGACCATGTGCAATGGACTAACTTCCGGTTGTTTATATCGTTTTACCAAAATCGTTTTTAATACTAAAGAAAGTCTACAAATAAACAAACATAAACTCTAAATCACAGAAATATTGGTGAACGAATCAAGACTGAAAACAAAACCTAGACGATTTAATGAAATAATTTAATTATTAAACTAAACAAGTGACAACAAGGACACAGAAATATATGTTGTGAAAATGTTATGACTTGGTCAAAGAGCAAATTTTAAAGAAACAAAAAATACATGCAACCAACTCACAACCAAGGTGAAAAACAAAAAACAAACAAACGTTTTTTTTCCACAATCACTGTAATACAATAGTTGAACCAATTGCAACTTGATATATTTCATTGATTTGTACAGCATTAAATATGATCTTATTTTACTTTCTGAATCTGATTTCATTTATTTCTGCATTTATTCATTTATTTATCCCCTCATCCCCTTCATTTTTTTTATTTTTTTTTATCCTACACTTCATTGTCCTGTTTAGTGCCACACTGTCTGCACACTCCAAACCGCAGGCAACCAAACTTATATGTATTATACTACATGTAATTTTACTAGTGCTTTTTAACACCTTAAAAAAAATATATATAAAAAAGAAGAGAAAAAAGAAGAAGTTGATTGTACATGTCTGTCACTGAGTATGTTACAACTAAAAATGAGAGAAAGTGTTTTGGTCTGTTGGAGTCCTTTCCTTTTTGGGTCTGTTTTGCACTGATGGCACATACATCACAAATTAAAAATTACTGATAATGCTTCGTGTTAATAATTTAGTATTTAGCTTACAATGCACTCACACCAACACATATGCATGCACTGCACACACACACACACACACACACGCACGCACGCACGCACGCACGCACGCACGCACGCACACACACACACACACACACACACACACACACACACACACACACACACACACACACCAGAACAAAACAAAAAAGTGATTGGGTATGGTGCATTGAAAAGTTGACTTTATCAGAAGGGAGGCTAATACTTCTCTTCCGCTGTTTTTGCATATGGACTTGCGCCCCTTGCCCACTTTTCACGGGAGCGTACTCTTGACACATGGTCTAGCTTGAAAAGCTTTTGCTGGTGCTCAGTGCTGTCTTTCAGGTTATTCATAATGTTTACTAGACTATGGAACTGCATGAGAAGACACAAAAAGAAGCTAATCTTTACTACGGCGTTTTTTGGAGGTATGTATCCAGTGCTGTGGATCACTTATGCTCTTGGAAGATAAAAAGAAAAACGCGAGACTGCAGACGGAATCTAGGAAGAGTTGTCATTCGTGGTATTCTGTTTACAGACTTTTTTCCATTTAACTCTTCCAAGTAACCGCCTTCCACACATTGAAGATTTTGTCACAACTAGACACAAGTTTAGAATAAAAAGGGTGGGTGCAAAAACAACAACAACGGCAGCAAAAATCGTCAGCTGGGATTAGGGAGACAGTGGCGCAGAGCAAGATGCGTGGTCACCAGATACTATAGTATGATAGTTGATACAGTAATAGTCTTCTAATACTAATAGTTGACCGTTAAGTGGTAGGCTTTGTGCCCGCCCTGAGATTTCTCCTTCCGATGACACTATAAATCGAAGCCCCTGGTGTGTATACACATGCAAAAAGATCACATACGCTAAAGATCCTGTAGTCCATGTCAGAGTGTGGTGGATTATGGAAACACCAAAATTACACAGCATGCATAGTTAGTAATACTAAGTAATAGTGTCGCAACGCAGTCTTTCAGCTTCCACCCTCTTAAGTCTAAGCCAAAAATGTATTGAGCTAACCTTAGCATATAGATGTAGTGTGTTCTTTCAGTTAGAGTCTTCAGAATGTTGAATCTGGACATTATAGTGAAGAAGAAGAAGAGAAGGAATGATTTCACTTCCAGGGTGGAGGCCACCTGGTCTTGATCTTGATTCCATGTATTGCCAGACATAACATTAGGTATAAAAATTAGAATAATAGATGTAACAGAAGTGGAGTATGTGCATGTGGGTTAAATGGTGCTTGGGGAGGAGATGAGTAGTTTGAAGTCCTGAACTGTGGGGATCTTCACCTGGTCATCACTGAGTTGGTTTCAGCTGGTGGCAGTGTGGATAAAAAAGAAAGTTCTTGTGCTGCTTGGTATTTGAGAGGGGGACTAAAAACAGGTCTTGAATTTAAGGTTGCTTGTCCATCCATTTCACGTTCTTTACTGTGAAGTCTTAAAATTTTATTGGCCTAATTTGTCTTTTGTATTCTGGGAGTTTTTTTTTAAAAACTGGTCAATCAGCATGACCACTTCTGCTGGGAGGTTGGTCCATACAAATTACAATTACATGATGTTTCAGAGCTCAAGAGTTGTGTGAAAAAGAGGTGGATGTCCTGGGCTTCCTGTCTCAAAGTCACAAAGAGTCAAATGCATTTTTACTGAAATTGTGAAGAGAACTTTTTATTTTCAGGAGGGTGGCTTGCTTACAAATGGCTGCAAAGTAAAATTCAAGAACTCCGTAATGCAGAAGACAAAGAATACCTTGAAAGACTGAAGTAAGTTTTTGCGGTTTTTAGTGTTATTATCTATTTATTTGTTAATGTTATTGGTTGGTTAGAAGGGGGATTTAGGGGTCACACTGATTGCATTTTCTAATACCAGATGCAGCTATATACTTCATTGTACTAACAGTATGTATGGATTGGATACATACTTTTTAGGTGGTTCCTTTAATTAGTTTAAATGTTAAATATGTTTGTATTTGTCTGACTAAGTCACTGTTGTGAGTGATATGTTCTACAGATGTGAGATCAATTGGTATTATAGTAAACTAAATAACTCAGGTTTTTTATGACCAGTCAACCTGGATCATTATATCAGGGCTGGGCAACTGAATGAATAAATGAGTTTATTTTTCATTTTTAAATTGTGTGAATAAACAGATGAGACAATAACTGAATAAGAATTAAAATGTGCAATTTCTGCCCTCTGGTTGATTATTTGATACATTCTGGTGTTCTGGTCAAACAATTTCCTCATGATATTTTGAAACAATGACAGCCATGAAAAGATGGGAAAGTGACAGGAAGACTAAGAGGCAATATCACTTTTACTAGTTTTAGCCCCGTATGTTTGCAGTTCTCAGATAGTATGAAAATGTGTAAAATACTAAAATGTATAAACACACAAACACACACACACACACACACACATATGCGCATGCACATCACACACACACACACACACACACACACACACACACACAAACTCACACATTCTTGTACGATTTGAGGACTGTGAACCGACAGGACTGAAAATGGATATATTCAATATTGCCTACTAAGAGTAAGAGTAAGAGAAAACATTTTGGTCTTTATGAGGACTAAGAGAAAAAGTGGAGGATAAAACTAAAGAACCATGCCTCTATCATTCAATCGATGGCATGAGTAGTCTTTCAGTTCTTTGTAGCATATATGGGTCAAAGCACAAGGATGTACTTGTACAGTATACACTGTATATGGCTGGTTAATTCCAAAGGAAAAAGAGGAACAGGGCATTGCTTAAAAGGCCAGACACACACAAGCACACATGCATGCACAGTGAATCTTTTCTCCCTTCTGTATTCACGATATGTTAGTTATTATATAATTTATCACCCTCTGTTTTGTTTCAGGAGGCAGCACCACTTTGACAGTAACCAGAGAACTTGCAATATGACAGGTGATTATTTGCTAACAGTAACAATAACATGCACACAGATTATTCAAAAGCATGTGAGCTGTTGTATAATAAGGGGAGCTCCTGGCAAAATGCCTATAAAAAATTATGATAATTATTATAATACATTAATAGTCAGCTAAAACAAAATCAAAGAAATCTGCTGCTGAAATAGTAAGTAAGTAAACATGGTGCTTAACGTCCACAGAAACCATAAGGTTTATTAGGGACTGGGAGAAGGGGGGGTAATGGGGTATGTTTTGTGATATATATATTATACTCCACCACCCCCCATCTCCTCCTCCCCTGCTTGCAATGTCAAACGCCTGGGGGGAAAATAACCACAAGAATGATCAGCCTAAGCTAAGGACAGTAGTGTGAGACATTGCAGTGTGCTATTTTTGACTGACTGTGAAGGAGTGAGGGCAAAGTCCCTGGACCCCATGAACCACATTTGAAGAGAAAGGTGTATCGAAGCAGATTTGAACTTTGGTTCATCTGCTTAGCAGCTGAATGCCTTACCTTACCAGTACCACTGAGCCAGACCAACTCTGACCGGCCTATTACCGTTTTTCCTTTTACTTTTCTTTTTTACTTTTACCAAGGTCTCACTTTCGGGGATGTCTGGTGAATTAGTAACAGTAAGGTTTGATTTGCACGACTGTAAGATTTGTATATTATATATATATATATAGATGAGTGTCACATGTGTATAATATATATATCACCAAGACCATTCACAAAATGCCTTTGGTGAGTGTGGCATGCCCTGAAGGGAGATAATTGCCCTTCCCACCACCCAGCCCTTTGATGGACGTGCGTAACTTTTTATGAAGACTCTGCCACTGGTTTCCCTTTGTCTCTTTCAGTCTTGTCCATGATCCCCACCTTGAGAGAAGCCCTGAACAAAGTGCTTAGCTCAACGCACATCACGCTCAAACTGCAAACCAAGTAAGATGTTAGACGGTGCCTCTGTTTTGTTCCTTTGCAATTGTATAGGGCAGGTGTGGATGGGTTGAGGGGTGGGGGAGTTTGGAAATCAGGTGTGCATGACAGAAAAATCAGATACAAGTACCCAGATCTGGGTGTGTGAAAAATGGCTTTTTTAGCCAAGTTTTTGGAAAGTTTGGGAATTGGTCAATAGATAATTTGCAGAAGATGGATTCACTTGGTGACTGTGGTTAAACTGTCCACTTGTGAAACCTCTCAGTGACATTATGTGAAACAGGTATAAGAAGAAAGAGAAGAAGAAAAACAAACAAGCATCTCTTCATTAATTTCTGTGCATGTGTGTGTGTGTGTGTGTGTGTGTGTTGTGTGTGTGTGTGTGTGTGTGTGTCTGTCTGTCTGTCTGTCTGTCTGTCTGTCTGTGTCTGATTTCAGCCCACCAGAAAAACTGTCTCTGTGGGAACAGCTGAAAATTGTCAGTAAGTATTTTTAAATATTTTTTATGCCTTTTAAAAATTCACCTGTTTCGTAAAATTGACCCTTGAATCTCAACATGGTCATTGTGCTTACATTACAACCAGTCGACTGGAACCCTGTTGCTGTGGGCTACGACCATTGTTTTTTCATCTGCCACAGTTGTCCAGCTGTAGTCCAGCAGCAGGAAATGAAACAGTGATGACTGACTCCTTTGCAGCTTCCCCAAGCATCTTTTCAGCGTCAGCCAGACTTTTGCCCAATCTATCCAGGTCATTCATCTTGACCAAGGAAAGAGTGCATGGTCTCACAGGATATAAATGGTTGCCTGTTTTTTCTTCTTCTTTTTTTCTTCTGAATATTTGTTTTATCTAACACTGCGTTCATTCTTTGTGCAGAAGGATAGCTCACTTTAGTTTACCTTTGCAAAAGTATGGTGGCTGCAAGATCAGCTCTGACCGGTCTTATCAATGTAGATGGTGCTTTTTAGGGGATGCCTTGTGCGTGTGTGTATGCATAGGTGTGTGTGTTTGTGTGGGTGTGTTTGTTATGGGAAATACAGATCTATTCATTTTGCCTGATGACACTGTTGTTGCTTTCACAGGCATGGCAAGAGGCATTGCAGGTATCTACAGCTGTTGTCTGTTGACGTTGTTGTTGCGAGTACAGCTTAATGTGATGGGAGGCTACCTCTATCTGGACACAGTCAATGGAAAACTGAATGTGGTAAGATCCTCTCTTTCTCATTCTCATACAAGCACAAGTACAGATGTGCATGCATATGCACATTATATACACACACACGCACACATGCATGCACGCACACATGTGCATGCACACACACACACACACACACACACACACACACACACACCATTGTGATGCTTGCTTGAAAAATTATGCATCTTATCTGTCTTCCCCATCTCCTTAGCTGTGTGATGATGTTGGTCCTTATTTTGTTATTTGATCAGTTGATTGGCCTGCCAGTGACTTGCCTAGATGCATGTCCATTGAAATGGCTGATTTAGTTAGCTTGGAACTTTATTTGCAACAATTCAGGTTAGTAAGTTTATAAGAATTTTGTTTAGTTAGAATTGCATTATTTTTGTTGTTGTTGTTGTTTTTCCCTGCTGATTTTTATAGTAAATGAGTTTGGTTTGTTTTAAGTGTGAAAATACATAATTTTTGCGTTTTAAATGCTGATGAAAATACTGAGCTTTCTATTTCAATTTAGTTGTTGTTGTAACTTTGGGGTGGGGGATGGAGGTGGGCAGTTAATGCCAGATTTGTGAATGTTACTAATGTATGTTTAGATTTTTGTTGTTGTTTTTTAGTATGAACTGTACATGCCTAGGTCTCATTTGAGAAAGGGTGCTCAGCACCCCACTGTTATTATTTAACAATGTGTATCTCTATTTTATCTTCAGAGCCCACCCACAGACTCAGGAGACAAGCGACAGGTGCCGCAAGGTCATCCAGGAACGCTACCTCTCCCTAGTGAAGCATTTTCTGGACAAGGGTAGGGGACCGTCACACACACACTTAACAGACATCTCTCATCACTTCCTTGATCAGGCGTTATTTGGGAAAGGGTCTTTGTAAATTTGGGGAAGGGGTTTCCAAACACGCTACACATCTTCTTGCACACTCAACACGTTTCATCTCTTTTGTATATCCCTACGGTCAGGCAGTTTCTTGGGTGGGTCGTGAGGCCTTCTCACAGACTTACATTTTGCACCTTTTGCATATATATACATGAATCATGATCAGACACTTACTGGGATGGGTTGTGAAACCTTCTCACAAACCTAAAATATTTCACACCCTATCTCCCTCCCTGTCTAGCATTTTCTGGGACAAGGCATGAAACCTCACACATTCAACGCATTTTGTGTCTTTTACCTCCCCCTTGTGAGTTTTTTGTTGTTGTCCTACACTCTTACATGTTTCTTGCCTTTTATCTCTTCTTGGTAAGATATTTTTTGGAAAAGAACAGATTTGGGACAGCTTGACACATTTCACAGTTTTCATCTCTTCTCAGTCAAGTAATTTTGGGATGAAGTGTAGGGGTTTAGGACCCCCATGTGCGTCGACATTGCACACATTTTTGGGACACGATACCCCTTTGTGCACTGACATTGCACAATTTTATGGGACAGGATACCCCTCATACACTGACACTGCACTCATTTTTGGGACAAGATACCCCTTCGTGCACTGACATGGCACACATTTTTTTGGATGAGGTACCCCTTCATGCACTGACATTGCACACATTTTTGGGACGAGATACCCCTTCGTGCACTGACGTTGAACGCATTTTGGGGACAAGGTGTAGGAGTTTAGGACGGCCTCATGCACTGACATTGCGCACATTTGACCTCTTCCTGGTTAAGGATTGCTGTTGGATTTGTTGGTGTTGTTGCAGCGTTCCCAAGCTGAACACTCTGGGGGTCACCCGGGAAATGCAATTGTTATAATTGTATATTGGCAGCTGCATTCCCTAGATTGAGAGGATTGCAAATGTGACCTTTTTTCTTCTTCTAAATTTCCGCCTTTCTTTGGAAGATTTGTGGCCATTTCTGGACAGTGGATGCCATTATGCAAGGAAGGAAATTGTTTTTTTTACACCCAGTCAACCTTGACGATCATATCAGGGTGATGGAACAACAAGGAGCTTGTCATGGCTGAAAACGGTCCCCACATTACTATGCAGCTGCATAACACCATTTTAATGTAGCCTTGGTGTTCTCACTGGTGTCAGCGTGTTAATTGTGATGCACCCCAAGCCAAGGCAGGTGCTCTAGTCTTAGATTTATCTTCAGGAACCCTCCTTGTTGGATGGTTCCAGCTCTTTTGCCTCAAGAAGGTTCCACCATATTTTGAGTGGAAGTTGTGTTAAGGGGATTTCTGAGCCATTCTCTTTGCCTCTGAGGATGTTTTTGTTTGCTGTGAGTGTCTAATGTTTTTCACGTCTTTTTTGTGTGTGTCTTTTCTTCAGGGGTGACAGAGCTGGCCATGTTTGTGAAACAGGCAACAGAGAAAGAAGTGCACAGGTAAGAACAGGTGGAAGACACCATGGCACAGGTAGAAAAGCATGTATCTGTAGTGTGTGTGTGTGGTGTGTGTGGGTGTGTGCACGCATGAGCTGTGTGTGTGTGTGTGTGTGTGTGATGAAGTGAGTGTATCCTTATATCTTTGTAAGCGCTCTGGGTTCCTATGAGATGGGGCGCCATAAATAATCTATTATTGTTATTATTAACTGTATTGAGCTGACTGTGATTCGTCTCAAGTGTCAAACACTGATCTGCCCCTCCCCCCCGGCCTGCATATTACAGAAGGAGCAAATATTAATCAACTGCTTACAGATACCTGCCGAGTATAGTGAAGTAAATGCAATTCATTTGACACGTCCCACACAACCCTGGGGTTTTCTCTGAGGATTACCGCTGAAGGAGCTGTTGTTGATTGACCATGCATAGACAGAACATAGTAAACTTACTGATGTATGTGACATGTCACAGACTATCCTGCATTTCACCCTGAAGAATGGCACTTAAGGTGCTGATGTCAACAGACATATGTACAGATTGTAGTTAACTTGCCATGATCTACAGACAGGTCATGACTGTCCTAGTGAACTAAGGTATGATGGGTGGAGCTGATGTTGACTGAATGTGTACCGAGTGTCCAGATCTGATTTGGCGAACATGTAACAGACTAACTCTTATGTTTTCCCTGCCACCAGGATATCCCTGAAGGAGCCGATGTCGATCGACTACGTGCAGAGTGTAGTGAACGCCGTGAGGGAGCGGGTGGAGTGCGGAAGGACGGAGCTGTGTCAGGGACCCCCCACCCTCCCCCTGTGCCAGTATCTGCTGCCAGGGGAACAAGTACCGGACATTGTGAGTTCATTTCTTAGTTCTTTGATGATGGAAAAATATACACACATGGGAGTTAATTAGCGCTTGAAAGATGCCACACAAACGCAACAACAACAGAGACCTGAGTTGACCACGGTAACTCTCACCTGGCATGTGAGTAAATACAAGGTACATAACTCCACCAGAATTCAGTGACAGAAGGCTATCGAGGTATGACTTTGAGTGTAGGGCACAGTCTGTCATTCTCCCCATGGGACACATTCTGTGAATCTCTCATTCTCCCCATGGGACACATTCTGTGAATCTCTGTCTCCTCATAGGACACATTTTGTGAGTCTCTCATTCTTCCAGTGGGACACATTCTGCGA
>JABMCL010001737.1:925000-940000 GCA_018857735.1 Alviniconcha marisindica | reverse complement strand
TGTGCAAAGACGTTCGCTGAATGAGATAAACAACAATCAATCTGGTCCAGTGCTCAGTCTGATTAAAATAGCTATAGTACTGATAATAATGATCGTTTGAGTAGCGCTGTATCTCACTGACAAGGGTGAGCGCATTGTGCTTTACAAGATCTACAAAATGTATGCACAAAACTTCAGAAATAATATCTAATCCTATAGCATTCCTTACACCACACACACACACACACACACACACACACACACACACACACACACACACACACACACACACACACACACACACACACACACATACACACACACACACACACACCACACCATACATTGGTAAATACAGACAAATAGTTCAGGATGGTTGTGTGGCACTGGTGAGTAAGTAGCCACGTTACAAGCAGTGAGTGTGCCAACATTCACCACAATGAACCTGCCTTGAAGGCTAAAGTGGGCTGTAAATTGCACACCTGATTAGAGTAAATGCCAGTAATCAGTCAGTTGTTCAATGTTTGTAAACAATCAATCAGTCAATCAATCAATTTAAGCTGGTTTTGCCCAACAGTACAGCATTAGGTGGGTAAGTGGATGACGTGGGTTTGATTCCTTGCATCAGCTCTCTTCTCTTCTCAAAGGTTGTGGTTTATTGACGTTGTCTTGTGGCTTTGCCCCTCACAATTAATGACACATTGAAATGGCTCTCATCGCTGCCCATCAGAGTCATTCTGGTGGTGACAGTGTAGCGTCCTTCCCGTACAGTGTCCTTCTTCCCCCACCTTCTGGGATTTCGGTCCCCACCAGTGCCTCTTCGGAGAGTAATCAGTGTTCAACAAGTTTAACCACCTCAAGATAGGCAACAAAAAACGACAACAGAAGTTTTTAGTTGCAGTAGTGGAAGAATAGAGTTGGGCAAATTTCTCCCTCCCCTCCCACCTCCTGGGATCCCAGTCCCCGCCAGCACCTCTCCAGAGACACAACTTGGTGTTAAACAAGTCTGATGAAGAATAACAAACAATCGGTCAATGAACCAGTTGCACTTGAGTGATTTTGTCTTGAGTTGGTTTCCTGTTACTCACTATGATTTTGTCTTGTGTTGGTTTCCTGTTACTCATTCTGATTTTGTCTTGTGTTGGTTGGCTGTTACTCACTATGATTTTGTCTTGTGTTGGTTTCCTGTTACTATGATTTTGTCTTGTATTGGTTTCCTGTTACTCACTATGATTTTGTCATGGGCTGGTTCCCTGTTACTGTGATTTTGTCTTGTGGTTTCCTGTTTGTATTTCCCACGGTGATTTTGGCTCACTCTCTTCGTTTTCTGCGTCTTTTGCAGGAATTGCTTCTGCTGGAACACTTGAAGGACCTTGCTGCCAACATTTATGAAGCTTTTAGCCAGGAGGTACCCTCCAGTGCGGCATGAAGGTTGCATCAAACCGTCTCCTGGCGTTCCACCCTTTTTCACCTCTATTTGGCAGATCAGTACATCCAGCTGTGAATAAACTTTGTTTTGATCTCACAAGCAGATAAGTGCATTGGAATTTAAATAAGCTTTTTCTTTTTTTCTTTCTGGGGGGGGGGGGGGGGGGGGGGGGCTCCAGCCTCCAGAACAAGTCTGTGCATTAGACTGTGGTTAAGCCGGTTTTTCTTCCAATTTGCTACATAAATCAGAATGTGAATAAGCCTCTTTTCTTCTTCTGCCTGACATATTTTCAGTTTCTTTATCTTCTCGATTGCTGCTGCACTGAGAGTCCACCAAGTCTGCAAAATGAATGTGGCTGTCTTGTCTGGTTTCTCCTTGCTGCCGTCGCGCTTGGTGTGTACTGTAGCAGTACAGCTGTTGGCCACACGTTTCATCCTGCTGTCTGCTGAAGTGGACATTTTGTGCAGTACTGTGTCTGTACATGTTCAGCCGTTTGGTCTTCAAGACTGCAGCTGCAGGTTGGTGATGGCGCCGGCTTCATCTTCTTGTACACGTGGGCGTTGAGTCAGTCGTGGCCTGCACGTATTGTCATGACCACGACCTGCTGCCGGAGTTGGAGAAAGTGGAAGCCAAGCCCTCTGTGTGTGTTAGGGCACCAATAATTTCAGTGCAGATGAGTGGATTGTTTGATCTGTGTACATGACTAGACAAGCAGGTGATTAACGCTGACAGACGATGAACTCAGCAGCTAGGTTTGTTTCAGTCCCAGATTAGGCTGGCTTTCCCCAGCCCTTCCAGAGTGGTTTCCCTTTGGATTGTCTATAATTATGGGCGGTACAAATGGACAGTGGGTGTCATTTTTCGAAAGTCATGGAACATTGGAGATACAGTTTGATTTGTTTTGTTTTGTCTGTTGTTGTTTTTCAGTTATGATCATGTCTAATAGCAAGTGCATACAGCATTGTTAGTTAGCCTAAGGCATCACCTTACATGCATAAGGGCATGCCTTTTACAAGGCATTCGCTGGAAATAATTATGCTGACCATAAGTGTTACTTGCTAGGACATTTCTCCAAGAATTGATTCATGACGGTTCCCAGCATGGTGCAGCACCGTTGCTCCAGCCAGCAGACTAGATCTAGCAGCATCCTTAGAACCCGCATTAAGCACCATTGACAAGTTGCGAAAAATATGGTTACAAGTCAGCTGATTCATAAACATTCGTATTGTGTGCACATGTATACATGTATATGTGTATATATATATATATATGTCAGTTTGTGTGGGACAGCACTCTTGGTGTCTGGTAAAACAGAGGGCAGCACTGTGGTGGATGTGTTCTGTGGTGGTATACGGGTCTCTTGTAATTTGTTCCATGTTGATAATTGAAGGCATGTGCTGCCATGGTCATTGATAGTATTATGGGCATGCCTTTTGCACTTACTCATTTCAAAGGGAACAAAATTAACATCATCTTAAACAAGCTCTAAATCACTTCTCTCATGGCTTTGCCCATCCGTCAGATTTTCGTTGTCTTCAGGTCTCGCCTTCATGATCATCGCAGCTGGTGATTATACGAGATGCCTTTTTTTTTGGAGCGGTTAATGTGTGTCAGAGAAACAGTCACTGTTTTGACGATCAGAGGGCAGCAATGCATTTAGGCATTGTGTGAGAGATGCCTGTTGGTCATTTCCATTGCAGCAAGCCTCTGAAAAGTTGCCAAAGTTTTGCACTGGCATACGGTTATCAGTCATGATTTCCACCAGCAAGAGTTGAATGAATGAAAGAGTAAAGAAGCCATTGTTGTGTTGTTTTTGTGTGTGTATGAAACAGGTATTTGTTGCTTTCTAAGAAAGCAAGAGAATATCAGAGCTGAGAAGTATTCCCTCCCCCCCCCCCCCCCCCCCCCCCCCCCACCAAACCCAGTCACTACCGCATAGCTTTCTCTGATTGGCTGAGATGTTTGCAGTGGTGTGTGCGGTGCAAGAGAGAGTACTCTGATAGAAATGTTTCACAAAGGTGTGATCAGCCGGTTTTTTTTTTCAGCCTTTGATCACTCTTTATGGAACATCCCTCGTAAAGTGAACATCCGTTCACTCACAGTCACCCTAGTTTATCAAGGTAAATGGTGAGCACATTTGTGTCACCACAGTCTGTACATGAGAGGGGATAGTGCTTCAAGAAAAGAGAGAAATATGCTCTGATGTCTGAGTTGATATATAAATGAATGTAATATTTTCAAACACGTGTGCAGAATAGCTTGAATGAGACAAAATAATATGCTTCGATGTCTGGTGAGATATGCGTGAACTAATGTCATTTTCATATGCTGTTGGTGTGTTGTGCGATGGGATTGAGTGACTAATAATGAATATTTGAGTTGATTTTGTTTTCTGTCCATTCTTTTTTCTTTTCTTTTTTCTCTCGAATGTTCTGCTAATAAACAGATTGAATGGTTGATACCAGCATGTCCTAGCTATGCTTTTTTGAAAATTTGTTTCTTTAACAAGGTCTAAAACTTAAAAAAACACAAAAACAAATTGTGTTTAATGCTTGTGTGTGTGATTATTTGTGTATAGATTGATCATTGATTTGACTTTAATTAGGGTTCACATAATTATGAGAAGATCCAAACATATAAAGGGTTCAAAAGAAAGTGCAGCATGCAAATTTTAGGGAAACCCCTGTTATCAAGCTATAAAACAACACCGAAACAACAGTTAAATGATGAAAAATGAGATAGCTAAACCACTTACCAGTTTTTGTCTTTGTCCAGTGCTTGGAAGAATCGATATAAGAAGTTTTGAAATGGGCATTTGCTTGAGTTTGATCTTTCTGAGGTGACCTTGAGGACGTTAAAATTCAATTGCTAAATTATTTTCTGTTAATAGTGTATTTGTTTTTTCGCCTCCCATGCGAATGTAATGATCAGGGCTATGAAACAGTGGCGTTGACCTTAGCATTTGACCTCTCTTGAAATGAGGTTGCTATGGAAGCGGAATCTTTTAGACTCTGCCTGAGAGTAACCTCCATTGAGCTTTACCTGCTCATACCAGTCATGGTTACCCTGTTTTCAAGGTCAAAGTCATATTGGCAAGGTCAGAATGTAAAAGTAGTATTTCCTGTCCGAGTTTGCCAGAATGGACGTCTAAGTTTGCGTGACTGATATTATATGCACTTTGAAAAAATATGGTATATAAAGAAGAAGAAGAAATGCTTCCAGTGATTTTGACAAGTTTCCAGACTCAGCATAAATTTATCATTGGACTTTTCCTCAGTTCTTTAAAATCCTTTTAGATACACTCTTCCCGATAATGAATAAACTGTACTTAGATCTGCCTGCTCATGCCTGCCAGAGTTCAAGGTCAGAGCAATGTGACTAGAGTTCATGGTCAGAGCAGTGCCCAACAGGTAATAAAGCCACAAGAAGCAACTCTAGAAAAATCACACAGGGGTCACTTCCTCGCTGGTCAATTTGCATCAAGCTCTGTAAGTGTAGGTACACGAGTTCTGTGGAAAAAGAAAGGAAAAAAAAGGTGTTGTTTTTAGTTTGTTTTTTAGGATGTTTACTGTCTTCCATTTTTATGATAAGAATTACAAACACTTATGGGAAAGTTTGAACCACCCACTAGATGATTGTCATATATTCTCTATTGCCCTGCCAAGACATTGGTGAGCATGGACCAAATTTCAACTGATGCACGTGGCAAGTCAGTAGAAATAATAATAATTTTGGGGGGTTTTGGTTGGGGTTTTTTGTTTATTTTTTCTTGTGTTTTAATTTAGTGAGTTCATTTGCTGGGAACATAATTGTATTGCCATTTTGTTCATCATTGGAGTAAGAGATGGTAATGAAGTTTTGGGTTCATCCTTAATAATAATAATGTACATTTATTCATGCGCTCATCAATGCCCTGAGCGCTCACATGATACATATTAACCTAAATATGATATTTTGTACACATGTAGAGCATAGTCCTACCAGAACAATTTACATAAAGTATTATACACACACAAAAACGCACTACAAACACACACACACACACACAATGACTGGAGCAGAAACTGGGTACTGATATTAGTTAGGATGGAAATACTGTGAGAAGAGAAAGGTTTTCAGTTTGGCATTAAAAGATGACATGGTTGAGCAGTGTCTAAGATCTTGTGGGAATGAATTCCAAATGTGGGGTCCAAAGCAAGAGAAGGTGCGAAAGCCACGAGTCTTGCGTTTGTATTGTTGGATTTCCAGCATGCGGGTGTCAGAACAAGAGACAAAGAGTACCTTGAAAGCTTCCTTCTCCCCATGGGTGTGAAACTGACTCCGTGACATTTGATCAGTGTTGTCAAAACCTGACTTCAAAATCGTTTGACCTTTACACAGTACTAGTTCTGAAAATGATCAGAATGATGCAAAAAAAATTAGTCAGACACAGATAGTCTGAGGAAACCGTCTCAAAATATCATTCAGCTGGAAAGCAGCTGAGTACTTTGTTTTGTATTAATGCCAATTAAGTTGTGACCCCTGAATTTTAATAAGGCAAAGTAGCTGAGTACTTTGTTTTTTAGTAATGCCAATTAAGTTGTGAACCTTGAATTTTAATAAGGCAAAGTAGCTGAGTATTTTTGTTTTTTTGGTAATGCCAATGAAGTTGTGACCCCTGAATTTTAATAAGGCAAAGTAGCTGAGTACTTAGTTTTTTGGGTAATGCCAATTAAGTTGTGACCCCTGAATTTTAATAAGGCAAAGTAGCTGAGTACTTTGTTTTTGGGTAATGCCAATTAAGTTGTGACCCCTGAATTTTAATAAGGCAAAGTAATCACTTCTGCTTTTTTCACAATTCCAATGTTAATTTTGTGTTTTAATTTAGATGTGTTTAGACGCATTTCTCTAGGCATTAATGTGTTTAGATGCATTTCTCTAGGCATTAGAGTGTGAGTCAGTTTCAGGAGCATTTGCTCTGGTTTTAATCCACCATGAGAGTTGTGTACAAAAGTTTGTGGGTTTTGTGGCCCTGTTCACTGAGAACGGTTGCACACTGTGGGGTGTTACTATTGATTTTATTTACTAGATAAAAGTGTCTAGTTTCTGTGTGTGTGTGTGTGTGTGTGTGTGTGTGATTTAAAAAAATCATTTATCAAGTGATGAACTGTACAGGAGACCACCGTCTATGAATGCAAGTGATGAAATGCACTGAAGACCAGTGGTTCTCTGTTGCATATAGCATTTCTCATACACTTTTGATGACAATATCTTTTTATTTTGTGAAGATGTGTAAGACATGTCCATTGTTTCTGTTTTGATTTTTGTTTTGCAGGAGCTGTAAATAGTTTATTATTCTCATGCAGTTGCTTATTCTGATCACCAATTCCTCAGCCATGCTTCTAAAATTTATGTGTTTTGAGGATTAAAAATGGTAATTCTTTCTGGGTCAGATCTTTTGCACAAACATCCTCTAGATCACCCCCTGCCACTCCCCTACTTCAGTCTCTTCACTGGCTACACATTCAGCAGAGGATTGGATACAAATCGTCTTTGGTTTGTTTTAAAATCATCTCTCTATCCCCTATCTATCTTTCAGACTTTGTAACACTCCTTCCTGGCAGCTCCGCTCTTCTGCAGACACCCTGGTTGTTCAGAATATCATCCTTCTGCACCAAGTCCGGTGGTCAGCTGCCTCTATCACTTCTTAAGTTCTTTGGAATCATTCTTCAAAAACATTTTTCTTCAGTCCCACTGACATCTTACGTGTGTGCGTGTGTGTGTGTGTGCATTTGAATCTTTGTCAATATTATGTTTGTTTAAAGAATTTGTAAGCACTTAGGCAGTACAGGTTAGGCGTTCTAAGAACCCATTAATATTATTCAAAAGAATATGACATGTGTATCATGAACCCAAACTATTTGAATATACAAGAGACAGAAACGTATTACACACAGTCTGATTTCAAACTTTATTTCTGCATAGACATCCATGTGAGTAAAAAATAACGCAAAAACACCCACTAAATTAAAATGGATTTTTTTTCTATGGCTGATACAAAATTAACAATGCTAACTGAAAGCACATTAACTGTTGCAATAACATGCACATAACAGTTCGATATGAACCATTCATGGCAGTTCATTTTTTGATGATTGACAACTGTCTGGAGACAAACTAACATCTTTGATGTGAAATGTGTAGTTTAGTTCTCTGATGAGGACAAGAAGTGCTGATCCAAAGAAAGAACAGAACCTCAGGATTAAACTGCTAAGTTATCCTTTCCTGCTGGAGCCAGCATTGCTGTGCAAAGAAGCATGCACAATATAGTTACGATCTTCATGTGGAGATGACAGTTTACTGTCAGATTGAAAAACTCAAAGACAACTGTCGGGAGTATTCTAAAAAAGAAACTTGAGAAAACTATCCAAGTATTCTTTCTGAGGTCTTCGTTTTCTTTCTTTTTTAGACTGAAAACAAATCACCTTTACTTTGGCAGCTATGAAATGATTCTGACATTTGTGCTGGTCCAGGAAGGGAAAAAAGAGGAAATTTCTCACACCCGAGTCTCGCCTAAAGGATGACTGTCTTTTAGAACTTGATTTAAGTGGAAACTTGGTAACTGCTAACATCATCCCCAAAAAGTAGCAAAAATAGTCTGGTTACAAAGTTAAGTTTGCCACAAAAACACTACACATCCAAACAAAGATTGAAACCAAAACATGTTTTAAAATGGAAACTTTGTAACATTACCCCCCCACACACACACACGAAAGTTGCAAAGAAAGCCTGGTTAAGTTTTCTATGAAAACACTACACATCCAAATAACTAAAGATGGAAACCAAAACAATAGCTTCTTTCAACAACATAAATGAGAACAAACAAAAACAAATAAACTTCACACATCTATTGGGGAAAGTTGTGACCATCACTGTGCGTCTCAGTTTACAGCAAAAGACGGCCAGTTAACCACAGTTGCATGATTCAACTGACACAATAAACACCTGAAGGGGGGAATGGCTGAGCAAGCATGTGCATCCATTCAGATAAATGGTATCAAAATCGGATCATAACAAACATGAATCTGAATGAAAAATAACGCAACATTTCAGTAATTTTGTCTGGGAATGAAAAATAACACAACATTTCAGTAATCTTGTCTGGGAATGCAGTCTTCAAGCTCAAAATGCATTGTGGCACAAGAATAAAATGAGGAATCACCCTCCAACCCCCCCCAAAAAAAATCCCCCACCCCTCCACATGTGCCACACACACAAAATAAATTATAAAAAAAATGTTAGACTGAACAAACAGTAAAGTGTGAAATGGAATGCACATACATGTCAAGACCTGGACCAGTGCAGACAGTACAAACCTGTATGTCACCATCTCCTTCATGGAATCTCAAGTCGATGGACGGATTGGAAAACTGCTAAAAACTCTGATATGCTATGTACAAGTGAACAATAAAGCACACATTTAAAACGACATAAGAAAACCACTGCAAATTCATTCCAAAAGCAAGACTGCTGCAGTCGTACGTTAAAAAGCAGACCATGCCAGATTAATCTTTCCTTCCGAGTTTACTCCCCTCCCACTTTATTTGTGCCAGATACATCTTTCCATTATCACCTCCCAACCCCCCACGCTGCCCATCCCTCCACCGGTACCAGTGCAATCTTTCCCCCCCCCAAATCTATTCAGTTAACTACATGTACAAGCAATGTTAATGCAAATCAACTTTTTCAATGTGCGCATAAAGTATTTATGCAAGTGCTTGTTGCAAACCTGCAGCTCTTACCAATATCTGCACAAATCTGGAGAGATTTTTGATTTTTTTTAAATGTACCACTCTCCTAAAAAAAAAAAAAAAGGCCCATGCACAGAAAATGAGATGCATAGATGAAATCAGGAAAGCATAGTCACTCTAGTTATGTCTAAATAGTGTCAACAAAGTTAACCATGTGAAATTCTTAATAATGCCATGACACTCCAAAGACCTGCTGAAAAACCAAGGAAATGATGGAAAAGACCTAAAAGAGGACAGACTCCCAGTGTTACAGAAGAGTGTACAGAATGCACAGTGGGGCCCATCAAACAACACGGGGACACAATCCTGAATTTCTCTCTAAAATGAGGCTGCTGCAGTTTCTGGCAAACAGAACAATGGACGGGTAAAAAATATGTCCTGACGTGGAACAACATGAGCAAACACACAGCGTAATTTGTGTCGGAGTTTTGTTTGTTTTTTAGCCACAGAGTATACGTACAAGAGAAAGCTCATACCCCCCCCCCCCCCCCAATCTTCCTTTCAACACCCACTCCCTTATTATGCCACGTTTGAGGCAATTGTCAAATGAGTAATGGGAGTTTAACATCCTGTCAGCGACACAGGGTCACCTCAGGACAATCAAATTCATGTCAGGAGTAAATGCACATTTCAAAACTCTTCTCAGATATGTAAACCCTTTCTTGAGTCAAATTTACAAAACCAGTCTATACACATATGTAAAACAATGCATACATACACAAACATCAAACACAAATTTTCGAAGAGTCAGTCCCTTCAGTATTGCCCTTGTTAAAAAAAAAGTATATATACAGCTTGGATGTGTTGGTACTGTTGACCATTCTGATTTTTATATATTAAAGAAACGTATATATAAATACAAAAAACAAACAATGAAAAACAACAACATAATATTTAGAGAGTTCCATGGGAATTCAAACTGCACAACAAATGCCATATTCTGCATACAATTCTAGCACATGATAAAACGGGTAAAGTTTGAACTCCACTTGAATCTTCTTTTTTGTATTTGCTTTTCTTCCTTTTTTCATCTTCTCTTTTTCAAACTCTGACTTCAGAATACAGCCTAAAATACTTTGTCACATATGAAAATTGCAATTGAAAAGATAAAAAGTCTACATAAAATTATTTAAAAAAAGAACAAGAGAGTGAAATATTTGTCCTTGCACAGAGAAAACATTTGCACTTGATGTATACATTTTGGTAAGCCAACATATAGAGTTAATTTGTTTTTTGCTTGTTCCATCACTGTGCCTCCAAATGTCCACACACACACACACACACACACAGCCTCCTGCCACGGAAACATTCCAGAATAATCTCATTACAAGCGAGACAGATAAATAAAAAATACAAATCTGCAGACTCCAAGTCTGCGCAGTCAAAGCTACAAAAATGAGGAACAATGAGCTTTGTGAAGTTGACAATTCAAGATCAGCATACAATTTCCTGGAGTCCTGTACAACAAGCAACGACCATGATGAACTGTAACTGTGTAAGGCCTGAGAACATTCCTCCATAGACTTCAACTACCAAGAGAACCACAATCCCCTGTGAAGGCTTACTTAGTCTGCCAGGAATACCCCAAAAGTCCACCATCACAAGGTGGCAGCACAAGAATAATACCCCAAAGTCCACTTTCGCAAGGTTGCAAAGCATCAGTAATACCCCCAAAGTCTATCCAAAGCATCAGTAATACCCCCAAAGTCTATCCAAAGCATCAGTAATACCCCCAAAGTCTATCCAAAGCATCAGTAATACCCCAAAGTCTATCACTGGCGTGAACTGCCACAAGTATCATTTCTGTCGTGCAATTTTTTTTATCACGACACACGTTTGTTGCAACAAATGCGTGTTTGTTGCAACAAAACATGTCTTGTTGCGACAAAAATATGCTTGTTGCAACAAAAATATGTTTGTTGCAACAAACAAGTGTTTGTTGTGAGAAAACTTTTGTCGCAGCAAATATTTGTTGCAACAAACATAATTTTGTCCTGACAAGCATACTTTTGTCGCAACTAACAGAAGTATGCTTGTTGCGTCAAAATTACGTTTGTCACGACAAATATTTTTGTCGCGACAAAACTTTTGCCGCGACAAACTTACTTTTGTTCTGACAAAAGATATGTTTTGTCGCAACAAACACGTGTTTGTCACAACAAAAATGATACTTTTGGCAGCTCCCGCCAATGATAAAAGTCCACCTTCACAAGATGGCAAAGCATGAATAGTACCCCAAAAGTCCACCACCACAAGGTGGCAAAGCATGAATACACGCAAGCCTCTTGCACAATTGAGACAATTAGAGTGGTCGTGATTTTCTTACCCTTTTATCAGCAAGCCATGTCTGAGATCACTTTTAAAACTCTGGGTAATTAACTGGTTCCCAAATGATCAGGGCAAAAACCGAAAGACAAAAATACAGACGGGAAGTATCTTTTCAGTAAGACATAATTAAATTAGAAGGGGAAGAAAGAAAAAAACAATGCTGCAAAGTATTTTTTTCCTTTTTGTCAGACAAGGCAACCCACATACCAAAAACGGCATGCACACAAAAGTGTGTCATTGTATTTAAATAACAGTCATAATAATTGTCATCCGCACTACATGTCCTAAATCATTTGGTCTGAAACTAATCCACTCCAAATGGCTGGATTGTAATCAAACGCTTCATGAAGGTTCCTTGCAAATACTTTCCAAACATAAAGCAATTCAGGTTACTTCACAAACATGTCCACAACATGACAATGCAGGTCGGGCCACTTCACAAGTATGTCAAAAACTCAGGCCACTTCACAAATATGTCCCCAATCTGAGAAAGCAATTCAGGCCACTTCACAAATGTCCTCAACCTGACAAAAGCAACTCAAGTCACTTCACAAACATCCCCAACCTGACAAAGCAATTCAGGCCACTTCACAAATGTCCCCAAACCTGACAATGCAATTCAGGCCACTTCACAAACATAGCCACAACCTGACAAAGAAACTCAGGCCACTTCAAGCACACAGTCTCAACCTGACAAAGCAATTGTGGCCTCAGTCATGGCTACCTTCACAACCTGACAAAGCAATGCAGACACCTTCATGAGTACCTTCACAACCTGACAAAGCAATTCAGACACCTTCATGAGTATCTTCACAACCTGACAAAGCAATGCAGACACCTTCATGAATACCTTCACAACCTGACAAAGCAATGCAGACACCTTCATGAATACCTTCACAACCTGACAAAGCAATGCAGACACCTTCATGAATACCTTCACAACCTGACAAAGCAATCCCTTCTGAATCCTCACACCTCCCCCCCCCCCTTCAATCATGGATACCCTCACAATCTGGAAAAGCAATGCAGGCCTCATTATGAACACCTCCACAACTAACAGATCAGCTCAGGTCCCTTCATGAAATGCTTTCACAACCTGACAAAGCTACTTGGATCCACTTGTCAGATACTGAGATAGTCAAATACTTTCACAACCTGGCAAAACAAAGCAATATTCTGGCCCAATCAGATGAAAGTTACACCCCACCTGTCAAACTGACATGTAATATAATAATAATAATAATAATCAGCAAGCAGCCACAAAGAAAGAGAAAACTGCCCGACAGGATGAAGAAAGTAAGTGAGAAACAAGAAAGAACCAGGGAAAATACCTCTGTTCAAAACATAACAATAATTAATACCACAGTACTCCAGTCAATCAAAAACACCAACAATAACAGCAAAGAGCTGCAGATTTTCACAAAGCATCAACAATGATGAAGTACTGAAGCTGCTCAAAACAAGTGCAAGAATAACAAAAGTGCTCAACTTCAAACAGTGCGGTAATCAACACAAGCGTAGCTGCGTCGCAGGCTGTCTGGCTGGAATTATTTTGGGTGGTGCACATCACAGAGTACTGAAGCAAGGCGTGCTCAGATCACAGTCTAATCAACGTCAGAGATCATCATCGTCATCATCATCACCATCAAGGTTCGTGGTCAGAAGGAGAGGCTCAACGGTCATACATGCTGCGATACATGCAGATGGACAGCACAAGCTCCACGAGCTGCAGAAAAGAATACACACACACACATTGTAAATACAAATTACTCCAAAAAAATTCCCCCCCCCCCCTTTCTCTCTCCTTAAAATAATGTTACCAGAATTCCTTTTGTCTCATCCTTTACTTTATCCTTGTGTAATAAAATATCATCATCATCAGCTCTCTCCACCCAAACCTACAACACCAGAATTCCATCTTCTCTCTCATCCTCTGTCTTTCTCTCTCTTTACCTGTCCATCCAAACCAGCACCAGTATTCCTTCTTCTCTCTCTCTCTCTCTCTCTCTCCACCCAAACCACACATCCTCTTTCTGTCTCTCTCTTTCCCTGTCCATCCAAACCAGCACCAGTATTCCTTCTTCTTCTCTCTCTCTCTCTGTCTGTCTGTCTGTCTGTCTGTCTGTCTGTCTGTCTGTCTGTCTGTCTGTCTGTCTGTCTCTCTCTCACACTCTCTGTCTCTGTCTGTCTGTCTGTCTGTCTGTCTCCACCCAAACCACACATCCTCTTTCTGTCTCTCTCTTTCCCTGTCCATCCAAACCAACATCAGAATTCCTTCTCTCTTTCTCTCTCCACCCAAACCACCACCACCACCACTCTAAAAAACAG
The DNA here is from genome assembly GCA_018857735.1 of Alviniconcha marisindica. Lineage (NCBI taxonomy): Eukaryota > Metazoa > Mollusca > Gastropoda > Provannidae > Alviniconcha > Alviniconcha marisindica. The sequence goes on along the minus strand of JABMCL010001737.1, from coordinate 926,146 downwards.
ACACATCCTCAGCGAATGGCTGAAGGTTACAAGACTAATGCTTTGCCTTTAACCCCCCCCCCCCCCCTATAAAATAGGTTAGTACACAGAGGCATAAAATATAAACTGTGGATTTCTGCCCTCACAGATCTGACCACCACAGTAGTGTGAAGAAGAAAAGAAGACCAACTCACCAGGAAGATGCCAACAACGATGGCACAAGACCCAATGACCACTCCTGTGTATTTCAGGTAGGTCTCCAGGGCATCATAGCAGCCCTGAAGAAAAACAACAACCTGGTACTGAGGTATCAGGGATCATGCCAGCCATATTTGAAACCAGCCTGACATCTATAAGGCAACGAAAGTGGTTCACGAAAACGGGTTGCACAATCACTGTAACTGGTCAGAGGCATGGCCATCTGTACTACTACTATTGGGCGATTCAGGCGGGGTTGTTAACTCCCTTGACTTTTCCCCCCGGCATCGCTTAAGTCCCTTGGCTGCTTTTACTTCCGGTGCATACTTTCTTCACAATGGAAGGCAGTGACAGTGAATTTGCGAATTTTACATTGCAAAATTTAAAGGCATTTTTGGAGGCCTGTAGTCATAATGTGTCTGGCAATAAGCAATAACTTGTTGCTCATGCTATAGGATGCCCCAAAACGCATTTTTTCTATGAACTCGCGATCTTCTGATGGAGGGTGGAAAAAAAGTGTCTTTGTGTTGTTTTTTGGCTGACCAGAAGATCGCGAGTTTGTGGAGAAAATGCATTTTGGGGCATCCTATAGCATGAGCAACAAGTTATTGCTTATTGCCACGGTAATTTTTGCAACTGCAACAGTATTGGCATTTGTACTGCTTCGCGATTCTAGGTTCAACTTCCACTGTTACACACTGCATGAAGCAACGCCTACTCAGAAATCGGCCCAGAAGTGCGCTGCGACCTCTTGCGCGAAAGATTACAAAGTGCATTCACTCTAGCAAACCAGCTTCGCTGAATCACCCAATAGCTTTGCTAGTGAACACACCTGTCTAGAACACACACACCACAGGCACTCTCCTTCTGTTGTTGTTTTTAGGGGGTGGGGGTGGAGGGGAGAAGAATCGGTCAAACAAAATAACAGCCAATGTGTCTGACCAATTGTTGATTTTCCCCCCCCTGGTG
>JABMCL010001737.1:882500-920000 GCA_018857735.1 Alviniconcha marisindica | reverse complement strand
GACAGGTTTGCTGCAACGTGTGTCCACTGGGGTTATCATGGGGGAAAACGACAACATTTGCCTAGAATATTTATTCCTGCATATCACTAGCTACTAACTGATATACATGTGTAATTAGTAATAGCACTACTACACAGTTATGCCAAATGAATGTGATGTCATTTGTCAGATACTATTGTTTGCAACTCCCAAAGAAACAATCATTGGACTTATAATTTGTAGACATAGATGTGCAAGTTCTGTGTAACTTAAACTATGAAGTCAGTGACAATAAATTTAAATGGCTGCAAAACACATACCTCACCGAGTAAGACGTATCCCAGAATGCCAGCCACGAACAGCATCACCGACAGGAAAGCCAACAAACCCAAGTGCTGCAATTCAAAGCAAATGCTGATTTGGAAGAGTATATTTTAATATGTTTCAAGCAATGTAGTGTGTGTGTGTGTGTGTGTGTGTGTGCGTGCATGCATGTGTGTGCGTGCGTGCAGATGCACGCGTGTTCTGAACATTACACCTGCGTTTGCAGGTGTATGTCTGTGGAAGAAGCCGGGGTAGGCGAGAGGGGGAGAGAATGTGAGAGTGAGAGAATGTGAGAGTGAGATATATATATACATATATTTCTTTTACATTTTACTTTATTTTATTGTTATTTTAAATGTACCTTCTTGAGTCTTGAGCCCATGTGTCAAAGGAAAATTTTCATTTTTATGCTTTGTATATTGATGAATAATAAAGATTTATTTGATTGAGTTGATTTGATTTACATAATACTAACAAATTCAGAACCAGCAACAATATTTGCAAACAGACAATACCGGTGATGGCATGCATGAAAAATAATTGCAACTGACAGAGTAACTGCGTACATGGTAAATGGCTCTTGCTGTTCTGTACACAGGTATTTGACTGTTGTTACTCCAGAGGAGGTCATTCTGAATTCAGGACAAGTAATGACTGTCATGCATGTGATACAGAGTTTGGACAAGACGTTCCACCATGGAGAAACTAAAACACCCACATAAGGATAATGCAAACTATGAAAACTATGGTAAGAAGGCCAGCCTGCCACACAACACATACAGATGGCAGTCAATCAATATGCTCATCTGCTGTGAACACACACAAAACCATCACACACCACAAGATGCACACAAAAGCCTTCTCATCATCAGTCCCATGTGGCTCATCAACTGGTCTCATTTGGGACCTCATGTGCGCATGTGTGCGCGTGCACACACACACACACAGTCATACTCACTCACTTACACACACTCATTTACACACACACACACACAGTCACATGCATATGCATGTACACACATACAGCCAAAAACTCACACACACACATACAGTCACCACCCTTCAACCACATACAATCAACATTCCTAAAAAAATAAAAAAATAAAACCCTCCTCACCAATCCCATGATACACTTGTACTGTGTGAAGACTCCGCAGAAGCCGAGGAAAGTGATGGCGATGATGGCACTCCCTGTCACGATCATAAGATAGGAGTCGACCCTGTACAGGTCGGCAGGGATCAGCTTGGACAACTGCTTGCTGCCATACTCTGCCTCCAGTGTCCAGATCCCAATGCCCAGGATTGCCAAGCCCCCTACCTGGGGAGAGACCAAGCAAAAACACTGTGGCCAAGCTTGCTATATGACACATCACTAAAGTCAGCAAATTCACTCATCCATTCACCCACAGTCAGTCAGTTAAAACAGTCAATCATTTACTCAACAGATAGTGGGTTTGAGACCAAGTGAACACACTGTGTCACAAGCAGGGGCCGAGCTTGCTATCTGAGAAGAGACGAAGCAAAAAACACGGTCACAATGGACAAAGCTTACTATCTGAGGAGAGACGAAGAAAAAAAAACCTGTGTCACAAGGGACAAAGCTTACTATCTGAGGAGAGATGAAACGAAAAACACTGTGTCACAAGAAGGGACAAAGCTTGCTATTCACTCATCCATTCACCCACAGTCAGTCAATTAAAACAGTCAATCATTTACTCAACAGATAGCAGGTGCATGACCAAGCAAACACACTGTCACCAGAAGGAACAAAGCTTACTATCTGAGGAGAGACCAAGCAAAAACTCTGTGTCACCAGAAGGAACAAAGCTTACTATCTGAGGAGAGACCAAGCAAAAACATTGTGTCACCAGAAGGAACAAAGCTTACTATCTGAGGAGAGACCAAGCAAAAACATTGTGTCACCAGAAGGAACAAAGCTTACTATCTGAGGAGAGACCAAGCAAAAACATTGTGTCACCAGAAGGAACAAAGCTTACTATCTGAGGAGAGACCAAGCAAAAACATTGTGTCACCAGAAGGAACAAAGCTTACTATCTGAGGAGAGACCAAGCAAAAACATTGTGTCACCAGAAGGAACAAAGCTTACTATCTGAGGAGAGACCAAGCAAAAACATTGTGTCACCAGAAGGAACAAAGCTTACTATCTGAGGAGAGACCAAGCAAAAACATTGTGTCACCAGAAGGAACAAAGCTTACTATCTGAGGAGAGACCAAGCAAAAACACTGTGTTACAAGAAGGGGCCAGGCTTGCTGGATAACATATCACTAATGTCAACAGCAAATTCACTCATCCATTTAACGAGTCAGTCCATTGAAACAGTCAATCATTGACTCAGCAGGTGGCTGGTTTGAGACCAAGCAAACACTGTATCACAAGAAGCCAAACTTGCTATGTAAACATATCACTAAAGTCAGCAAATTCACTCATCCATTCACTCACAGTCAGTCTGTTAAAACAACTGTTTACTCAACACACAGTGGGTTCTGTGCTGGGCTCTAAAGCCTGTGCCCCATAGTTACATTCTTACACACATTTGATCTGGCCACTATGTGATACTGTCATATGTGGTAAACTATAGGATGATTACAGACTGGAGTCAGCAAGTGTTCAAATAAATGTAACTTGACTCTTTTGAATGGAGCTATTATTCCTTGTCATCAGTGAATGTGGGCTGTAACTTATTTTGAACTAAGTGAAGATTTTGTTCAGAATCAACCTCTCTTTTGCTCTGGTGATGCAAACATGGCAGCCCTTCTTTCAGTTTTTCACATGGAATGTTATTTGTGACATTCTCTGACTAACTGGCAGCCTGGAAGTTGAACCCTCCCAGTCGGTCAATCAATCCAGAAAAGAACTGGGCAAACAATTAAGCATTCATGACGAAAAAACTGTGATGGCCATACTACAAAAAAAAAGATGGAGAAAATCTCACTTAAAATTAAATTGTGGTTAAAAAACAACAACAAAAAATGATAGGCAACATTTCAAGCGTTCCTATATCTCTACCCCCCCCCCTACCCCCCCCAACCTTCCTCCCCCCACCCAACGATCCTTTATTCCAAGCAACTCCATCACCTTGTTCCAAAAGGCTTACCAGAACAATGATGACCATCCCCAATCATCCTTTATTCCAAACAACTCAAATCACCTTGTTTCAACAGGCTTACTAAAACAATGATAAGGAAGGTGATGAGGACCACCCCAACCATCCTTTATTCCAAGCAACTCAAATCATCTTGTTCCAACAGGCTTACCAGAACAATGACGAGGAAGGTGATGACAACCATCCCCAACCCTCCTTTACACCAAGGTTCAAGCAACCGAGATCACCTTGTTTCAACAGGCTTACCAGAACAATGATGAGGAAGATGATGACACCCATCCCCAACCCTCCTTTACACCAAGGTCCAAGCAACCGAGATCACCTTGTTTCAACAGGCTTACCAGAACAATGATGAGGAAGGTGATGACAACCATCCCCAACCATCCTTTACTCCAAGTCGAAGCAACTCAAATCACCTTGTTCCAACAGACTTACCAGAACAATGATGAGGAAGGTGATGAGGACCATCCTCAACAGTTTCTGCTGTTTGATGTTGCGAGTGTGGCCCCCATAGAGCTCCTTGATGTCCTCATCTGGCTGCAGGTAGTTTCGCATCACCGATGCCATCTTGGTGGACCTGTTGGATTTGTGTGTCTCGGACTCAAAGTGATGCTGAGCGTGTGACCCAGCTGCTGCTCCTGCGTCTCTGTGAAGGTCACATCACACCTGCTGTGTCCCTCCCTGCAGGCAGAAAGAAGACTGCTGCACACCTCCTCATCATGCATGTAGTGAGAACAATGTGGAACAGAATGCAGAAACACAGAAAACTATATTGTGTTATGAGACAAACTGGTCTTTAGACAGGACAGGACAGCTGGTTCTTGGATTTTAACATCCTGTCAACTGCACAGGGTTGCCTAAGGACAAGTAAGCTAAGCAACTTGGTGTTTTACGACCAGTCAACCAGTACACTTATATCAGAGTGACGCCTAAGGACAAATCACACATATTCAGTTTCAAAATTCTTTTTCACCAGTTCAAAACACACATCACTAAATGAGTAAATTGCAAGTTTGTCTAATTCACTGTTTCAACATCCAAAACCAACCAGCCATCTATCCATCAATCATTCTGGCAATAGCACAATAACACATGTTTTGGTACATCAAAATGCAGTTTCCATTGCATGATACATAGTTATAACTTATATTTTACTCTCCATGGGAACCTGCTCAAAGAGGAGTGGAAAAAGGAAGCGCCAGACAATCTTCCCTGAAAGGATGAAAGAGGGCCACTGTCAATCACTGAATCAGGCAAACACTGGAACTGCTTGAAAGGTAACATTGGGGAAACCTCTGAGAGATGGGGTGGAGTGCACATGGGCTTTTCCAAGCACGTAGATACCATATTGAACTGAATTTGCTTAAATTGCTTGTGACTATGAGCAGGGTAATGTATTTTATTCTACAGAACCCACATGAAAAACTGTGTTAGCTATAGCACAGCTATAACACAGTTAACCCCTTCACTGCCCCGGTACGTACAATTTCCAGGCTGAAAAGCGCGCATACGTGCCTGAAAACAATGTATTTCCTGCTCCTATAAGAATCTAATTTCAATAGCGTGGGTTTTGATCAAAATCCTTTCACATGCTAATGCGAAAAACATACAAAAAGGCTTAAGGATTTCAAATTTCCTACTTTTATTGGTTGTTTTCAAGTGACACCATGGCAGTGAAGGGGTTAAAAGGTGGGAGGTGGGGAGAGGATTTGGAAAAAAATCAAATAAAGAAAACAGACCAGGTAGATAGAAATTAGGACAAGGAAGAAATTCTTGGAGGCAGGTAAAGCAGGCATGGCTATATTCTGACCTATTCCTGGCTTAAATGTGAGAACATTTGTCAGCTCTGGTTTCAAGAGACAGGATGGTAGAAACTAGTAATATCACACCAGTGTGGCAGAGTGATAATTGTGTGATGATTGTGGTCTTTATTGGAATGAAATATCAGACAAACTAGCTGAACAAGGTGCAATGAAAAACATGTCTGAGATATCATCCAGTAACCTACTACTCTCATCTCATGAGATTAATTCACTACTTAAGAAGACTGTATATATATATATACATATAAACAAATTGAAAAAAGTAAATCTGCGATACCTTCTTGTTCTAGATATTTAGCTAGAGTAATATACAAGTTATGTTTAAATTTGTGGAACACTAAATATTCACAGAATGTGACATGCATTTGTAAAATATCTTATCTGTTAAACACATACTGCTTGAATGTCCTATTAGTATTACTACAGAGTTATTTCAGAAAAATGGATATGACTTAAATGCTTACAACAATGTAAGAGATATTTTGTATAATACTGATGTTATCACTAATATTGTCAAATTGATTGTTCCAAGTCCTTTGGGAAATTTGTATAAATAATAATTATATGTTGTTGTTTTTGGGGTCTAATATCACCTCGATGTGAACGGACAAAAAATAAAATATTGATTGATATTGATTGGCAGAGTGATTAACTAGTACAACAGTAGACATACTGGACTCACAAAAGTCTGACTGCCATTGTTCAGCAAAAAAACAGACAGAAAAGATTTTAGCATGCAACTGCAAGACTTTCAGGGTGAACACTTTTACCCTGAAATCAACTCGGTGATGGATGAATGGTGTGACAATAACCTAATATAGGTTATTGTCACACCGTGCATCAAATCACTGTAAAAGTCAGAGTCACTGTTCATGGCATGGCTTTCACAGTGAAAAAAGAAAGAAAAAAAGGTGAGTAAACCAGAAAGGTAAAAAGGTGAGTAAACCAGAAAGGTGGAAATCAGAAAGGTACAATTCCTGCCATCCTGGCAGCAGATGATGCAGGTAAAGCAATATTTTGTCCTACTCCAGGCTACCTTTCATAGCAATGGGTTCTCAGCAGAAGGGACCATAATTTCTGCAATTTCTGCATTCAAGTGTATTGGTTAGTAAATAGTAAATTCCTGGATTTGTATACTACATGTCCCCTCAAATAATCAACCACACAGGGTCTCCTCAGGACAAATCATTCACAGATATAATACAGATATATAAATATAGTATCACATTCACAGTCACTCCACATCAGGCCAAAACACAAGTCACCAAAACACGAGTAAAATAAAAATCTGGCTCTAGTTCCACACACAACACAATAGCAGACACTAACAGTAACAAGCCAGAAAAGGTCAATAATTATCAATATCATTTTTTTAAATCAATCTCAATATATTTTCACACTACAGTTCACATAATTGATCAAATCACATGCGTGTATACCTACTACACTGCTATAAGTATAATTCAGAAGACCATATTGTGGGGCCTATTCCTATTCTACAGGCACTGCTGGTGTCAGAGATTGCCAAACAAGGCACTCTTATATAACTGGAGTGTCAGCAATTATGGTCAGTTTACTCAATGCCCAACTCTGCTCTAGGCAAACTGGACAGGCTCCACTAGTGGTAATGGGCCTCTTGAATACAATGTTGCAAGCTAAGATTTGGCACAAGGGAGAATGTATGCTGTAAACAGGGGGTGGGGGTGGGTTCAGTCACAGGTCTAATAGTAATAAGATTTGGCACTGGTGTGTCATGGATCAAAGCTCACAAATTCTTATTAACTTCGGGTGCCAATGGCCCAGTATAGATCTGACGTCTGTTTTGCTCAGACCTAAAAGGACTATATATATCACATGTGCTGTGTATATATATTATAATTATATACATATATGTATATATATGTACAATTTAACAACAACACTAGACTTTGCAGCACTGGTGTGTCATGGATCAACGCTCACAAATTCTTATTAACTTTGGATACCAATGGCCTAGTATAGATCTGACATCTGTTTTGTTCAGACCTAAATGGACTTATATCACATGTGCTGTGTATATATATATATATATATATATATATATATATATATATATATATATATATATATATATATATATATATATATATATATATATGTAGAGTTTAACAACAACACTAGACTTTTCGTTCTACAGTGTGACAACTGCTAGATACTTGACTGTTTACAAGTCACTGAGTCAGTACTAATATGAACAGAGAATCAAATTTCCTGAGTTTGATTATACTTTTTTGGTGTGTGTATGTGTGTGTGTGTGTGTGTGTGTGTGTGCGTGTGCGCACATGCATGCATGTGTGTGTTTGAGTGCACATGTATACAATGTTTTTTTGTTTGTTTCTTTGAATGTGTGTGTGTGTGTGTGTGTGTGTGCATGCGTGCGCGCACATGCATGCATGTATGTTTGAGTGCACATACATGTGCACATGTATGCAATGTTTTGTTTTTGTTTCTTTGAGTGTGTGTGTGTGTGTGTGTTTACAGTTTTCTGGGGGGGGGGGGGGGGGGGCAGTTTTCTGGGGTGGTGGTTGTTTGTTTTCTGTTTGTTCATTTGTTACATTTGTATACAAATGTAGAGGCAATTTTTATTGATCTGCACAGATTGATGTCAGTGGGATTTCTCATGTGTTTATTTATGAATGACATTTTACCTGGATGTTTGTTTGCTGTTGTTATAATCTAATGGTGTTTTATGACTGGCGTGAATTCAGAATGCAATATAGTTGTATTTGTCTTGTATTGTCTAAAGTCACTCATGTCACTTGTCACGTCAGTCAATCAGTTTCAAATTCATGTTTTTCATGTCATGCATGTGGCATTATGATTATTGGTGAAACAAGTGTCTGTCCCAATGTAAAAACAAACACAAGGCAACAGCTATTTCTATACTATTACTATGGCTATTGCCAACTCATGCATGTGAAAGGAGAGCTGAGACTTATGGACTCTTAAGCAAATCAGGGCTAGATTCTTAGAAGCTATCTGCCTTTAACTTTATTTTGCTCATCATGCATACATTATAATTAATAATACATAGAGAGAATGTATTTATAATACCTGTCCAAGCATGTTCTGGTTTAAAAACTTCTATTCATTAAAATAAAACATTATAATATATATATCCAGGACAGACAGTAACATATAATGATATATATATATATATATATATATATATATATATATATATATATATATATTATAGTCATGGCCACTGAGCTAAAACTGCTATTTTTAGCTTGATAGTTACTCCTGAAATCAACTAAGCTTAATTCCCTCCCACTCACAAGTCACAGCTCTCTCTGTATAACACTGATTCATGACTAGGACACACTGTTACTGTATTTCTCCACTACTGTCACCTAGGCCTTAAAGTTAAACTAAACTTAGTATTTAAAACTAAATGCTGTTCTGGCTCTAGTGAACCAGTTTGGCCTAGCGGTTAGGCATTAGGCTGGTAAGCAGAAGGGCCTTGGCCGCTTGACTCTGCTTCAGCTCTCCTTTCCCTTCAAAAGCATTGTGGTCTGTGCCGGACACTGTCTTGTGACTTTGTTCCTCACAACTAATGAAACATTAAACTGGCTCTCATCGCTGCCCATCAGGAGTCATTCTGGTGGTAACACTACAGCACAAGGCCTTACTCTTCTGGTCCCTAACATTGTAACAACCTTTATGGTTTCTGTGGACGTTAAGCACCATGTTTACTTACTTACCTGCCTCGCTGTTTTCCTGGATTCACCAAGGCACAGTGCTGTGATCACTGAGCTAAAATAGTAAAGTGACTAGGACTTATACTATAGTACCAGTATGACTCATACAGTCATAGTGTCATAGACTAGCCTGGCTGAGTTTGTACTGGGTGCCATGAATATATCATACAATCACAACAATGGCCGCTTGCTCTGTCACTACTGCGAAAATTAATTCGACCTGAAAGACCCTTTCAGTTTTGTTCTCGCCGTGAACCGTAATCTTTGGCTGGGAATGTATGTTTGGTGGAGTTTAAGAATATATATATATATACCTTGTATAAATTTACACGCATGCCAGGAGAGAGTCACTGTGGGCGATTCAGGTTTTTGCGTTGGGTTTGCGCTGCGGCTTTCGAGAGCTAATTAACTTCCTTAGTTCGCTGATTTATAATCTTGAGAGTATCCAGACAGCAAAAACAACACTGAAGTTAGTCAGTTGCTGACGGGGTTTAAAATTTTACTCAATTTAATTGTTACCAGGTTTCGTCCATATTGCACACAACCGACAACGTGATCTACGTTTTCTGCAGCTGGCAAAGCATACTACACTACGCTGATTCAAAATTACAAAAATCGATACCTCCGTTCCAGGTCGCGGCTAGTAATCGAGTTCAGCGGCCGCTCAGTCAGTGCCAGCAGACTGCCAAAATATTTATCAGTCCACTCTAAAATACAATTAATCTACAAGCACAGAAATAACCCGGGTGTGAAAGAAATTCTGGCCTACTGCCATTTTTAATAGAAGAACTCACCTTGTAAAATTCACAGGTAGATCTGTCTCCAGCGATGTTGTTGATCGTTTACCGTTCAACTGTGACGTCATGCAGGTAGCAACTTCCGGGGGCTTAGAGTTTTCCAAACACGGGTTGCTTCCCTTGCGTTGATAGCCGCTGCATTTCGGGGAAGCATATAATCCGGGGTGGCAAAGCCAGGACATGTGGACGTAATGCACCATGTTTACTTGCTTGCCAGGACATGAGCAAAACCATGGACATATATATATATATGTAAATCCTTGGGCAAAACAGAACGCACGTACACACTTGTGACGCACGCCGCACACTGACACGCTGACCGGCCCAGGCCGCCGGCACGCCCGCTGCACCGGCGGCTAGCTAGTCGCCGTCGCGCGGCCGCACTAACTCACACACACACAATAGTAAAGCAAATAGAACCATTTCACCGGGTCGTCACGGATTAATGCATTTATTTACCCACAAACACAGTGCCACAAAAGCCGGGGAGAACAAGCCGCAAACGGTTTAAGAACAGTGGAGATTGCAAAATGCAACAGGGTTTGTTGTTTTGTTTTTGTTTTTCCTCCCGTATCAGACCCTTAGAGTGGCAGTGTAAGCCGAACGACCTGGCTGTGGCCACCTAAGGGATCAACTGATGAAGAGCGGCACATCTCTCTCTAATATATAGATAGATAGATAGATAGATAGATAGATAGATAGATAGATAGATAGATAGACAGATAGGTGAGCTGTCACTGCTGACAATTATTTGACTTGGTGTGCGATGCGCAGGGTAAATAAACAAAGAGAAGAAAAGGGGAAAAAATACGTCTGGTCACTGGAAGCGGACAACAGGCACTTGCAAACTCAACTTACTGATGTCTCAGGCACAGGCACATCACAATTACACACACAGGCAGACAACAAAACACACCAGGTCTACTGTTGTAATAACTGTATGTAACTTATTCATTATTGAAACTTGTGTATCTGTAGAAGCAAGTTATCAGAGTTGGAACTTTGTTGCTTTTAAAAGCAAGTTAGCAACTGTCAAAATCAGGCAATAAACTATTAAAGTATTATCAATATCGCTTGAACTTGTTCAAGTTAGCTATACAGAGACTCCTGTTATATAATATACATATTATTATTTAATACAATACATATTATTATTTAAATATAGTACATATTATTATATGAATGCAGTTTGGTCAAGATTTTGCAGTGTGAGAGCAATATTCTTTTGCAAAAGCCCATGATAACTTGCAAGACTGTTATTTTGACATACTGTACTGTGTCCAGTAGTAGATTAATTGCTAATTGTTGAATACCATGCACTCAATAATCATTAATATTAATTATTATCTTTTAAAGGCATGCCATATAATGATATATGTCACTGATTCTGCATAAATGGCAAATTAAACCAGACCATTAATTATTTCACTGAGGTAGAATGTTCTGTTAACAGGCTGAACAGCTGCTGATGTGTGTGTGTGTGTGGTGTGTGTGTGTGTGTGTGTGTGTGTGTGTGGTGTGTGTGTGTGTGTGTGTGTGTGTGTGTGTGTGTGTGTGTGTTGTGTGTGTGTGTGTGTGTGTGTGTGTGTGTGTGTGTGTGTGTGTGTGTGTGCTGGATCACTTCCTGATACTGATAGTCATGAGATGCCACGTGCAAGTAATTAACCGACATCGTAATGAAGAAGACACCGTTTCAGTTTCCCAGTTGCGAATGAAACGGAAGGCCGAATTTCCGACTTCTACCTCGATTTAAAATAAAAGCAATCTTGCTGTTTCAAGTAAATGTTTTAACTGAAACGTGCAAGTAATTAACGCAGACATGTTTATAACCTAACCTGCTAGCGTTCTCAGTTGCAGTGGCCATAGAATCGCTCGACGACATTTGATCCCTTCACGCACTAGAAATGTTACAATTATACTGGGGCAGCAGTAAATTCTTAGATATTATATTGGTACATTCGAGTTGAAAGAGAGGTGGGAATTGAGCGAGAAAAAATAGAACGATTTTGTGTGTGTGTGTGTGTGTGTGTGTGTGGTGTGTGTTGTGTGTGTGTGTGTGTGTGTGTGTGTGTGTGTGTGTGTGTGTGTGTGTGTGTGTGTGTGTGTGTGTGCACGCGCGCTGAGTGAGTGCGTGCGTGCGTGAGTGCGTGCGTGCGTGCGTGCGTGCATGTGTGTGTGCGTGTTGGACAATAATAAAATAACTGATACGATTCAATGATTAAAAGAAGACAGCCCTTCAGTACTAACAGAATCCCATCTGCAGGCACGGGCCGAAGAAGTCTGGTAGCGCTAATTGCAGCTATAGCTCAAGTTGCGCGTCACAAAAAGGATTTTGTTGTTGCTGTTGTTACGGTTCTCTTCTCCACCCCCCACCCCCACCCCCCCACCCCCCTTCCCCTCTCCACCCTCTCTCCCTCCCTCCCTCCCTCTCTCTCTCTCTCTCTCTCTCTCTCTTGCTCGCTCGCTCTCAAAAAACAGCTGGGGTTGAATTTTAGAACTAAAAATACTGACGTAATCTACTAAGTGTGACCAGCATGGTCATGTTTGACAGGTTCCTCCATTACTACCCCTTGTCGTGGGAACGGGCGAGGTTGCTTACGACAACTGCAGCAGAGATTAACATCCAGGAAGTCCATTTTCCACGGAATAAGTGGGGTTATCGAACCTTGCGTACTAGTTACAAGCAAGCGTTTGATGAACCGCTGCCAAGTGAGCCGGTTTGGCCTAGCGGTAAGGCGTTAGGTTGGTAAGCGGAAGGACCTTGGTTCGATACCGCTTAGGCTCTCCTTTCTCTTCAAAAAGGTTGTGGTTTGTGGACACTGTCTTGTGACTTTGTCCATCACTTCCTACTGAAACATTAAAATGGCTCTCATCGCTGCCCACCTTAATGCAGGAATCATTCTGGTGGTGACAGTGTAGCGATAGGTATATAATCTCCTTCTCCCCCCACCTCCATACCCCCTTCCCCCCTTCTCCCCGTCCCTAATAAGCCTTATGGTTTCTGTGGACGTTAAGCACCATGTTTACTTACTTACTTACCGCTACCAAGTTTAGATCAAGCTTCTCAGTGAACACAGTTTTACCAAAGTTTTGATCAAGCTTTTTTATGAACAAAATTATACGAATGTTTTGATCAATATTTTTAATGACTATAATTTTTTTTTTATCAAGCTTTTCAATGAACAAAGTTATACGAAAGTTTTGACCAAGCTTTTTACTGAACAAAGTTGTATGGAAGTTTAGAACAAGACTTTTAATGAACAGTTATGTGAAAGTTTTGATGAAGCTTTTTAATTAACAAAGTTATGTCAAAGTTTTGTTCAAGTTTTTCGTTAACAAAGTTATATCAAAGTTCAGATCAAGCTTTTTTAATGAACAAAATTATACCAATGTCTTGATCAAGCTTTTTAATGAACAAAGTTATACCAAAGTCTTGATCAAGCTTTTTAATGAACAAAGTTATACCAAAGTCTTGATCAAGCTTTTTAATGAACAAAGTTATACCAAAGTCTTGATCAAGCTTTTTAATGACCAACTACTGTCGAGTTTTTGGCCAAGCGTTTTGATAAACTACTACCACCAAGTTTTATATCAAACTTTTTGATGCTTTTACTACCATGTCTAGTTCAATCATTAGACTAGTAATCTAATCAATACGGGTTCAAGGTAGCTAGCAACAGATATAATGCATTACACAGCCTACTAGTTACAAGCAAGCGTTTGATGAACCACTACCATTGTACCAAGCTCAGATCACGCTTTTTAATGAACAAAGTTATATGAAAGTTTTGATCAAGCTTTGACCCTTTGAAGGGAAACTCTCAGTCTGCCGCCAGACTTGGTCGGTAAATAGAAAGCACAGAAAACAAAGAACATCAAAGATGTGGAATGCTTCCAAAGGTGTCTGTTTAATAAACCCTTGTCCACTTGCAAAGAGAACCTGAAACCATCTTGATCACACTCGTTCATTGTGTTTTAGCGGTACACAGCCGCGTAGCTGATGAAGCCCATTCGCAGGCAGCGCAAGACATTCCAAACACAGAACAAATAAAAACAATCTAGCAAGACATTCTAAACACAGAACAAATAAAAACAATCTAGCAAGACATTCCAAACACAGAACAAATAAAAACAATCTAGCAAGACATTCTAAACACAGAACACAAGATATTCCAAACACAGAACAAATAAAAACAATCTAGCAAGACATTCCAAACACAGAACAAATAAAAACAATCTAGCAAGACATTTCAAACACAAAAAAGAAATAAAAACAATCTAGCAAGACATTCCAAACACAGAACAAATAAAAACAATCTAGCAAGACATTCCAAACACAAAAAAAGAAATAAAAACAATCTAGCAAGACATTCCAAACACAGAACAAATAAAAACAATCTTGAACAGCAAACGTATCTGTTCCTGGAATGACAAGGCGGGGGACTCATCCAGTGAATGAGTCGGAAATCTCCCCAGCTGAGACCTCAGACTTGCCCGACACACTTCAAACTCTGTCTAAATCTGTAACAAACGTGTCATTATGTTTTGATTCGCGAGAAGAGCAAACACTCGATCGACCCACAAGCAATTAAACCTGGAAAAACTTAACTTAAAAAACAAAACAAAACAAAAACAAAAACAACGTACAAACTCTCGTGAGAGTTAGATCAAACATGAACACGCTGAGAAAATGAAGTTTCACTTTAATCTGTTCAATGGTGCCACGACTTTGAAATTGGGCCGAGGCCATCGAAACTCCCCACCTCCCCCCCACCCACCTCCCTACGCCCACCACAAAAGAAGAAGAAGAAGAAGAAGAAGAAGAAGAAGAAGACTGTTTCAAGGAAATGTCCATGTCCTAGAGTGCAACCGATTGTTCAGAGATTTCGTAAGTGAACTTTACGGCAGGATGAA
The DNA here is from genome assembly GCA_018857735.1 of Alviniconcha marisindica. Lineage (NCBI taxonomy): Eukaryota > Metazoa > Mollusca > Gastropoda > Provannidae > Alviniconcha > Alviniconcha marisindica. The sequence goes on along the minus strand of JABMCL010001737.1, from coordinate 905,295 downwards.
AGTCTAAACTGAGTTATATCATTACAACATGCAAAGTTTGAAAGATCTTGCACAGTCTCCTTAAGGAACGACCCACATTCAAAGCTGTCGTACAGATGGAGTGGTCCCTGGTGTTCTTGTGGCTGGTTGACGCAGCTTAGATCGCACCAGCATGTCACGGATGTTGGTGTCGCGTTCGTATGCGATCAGTGATGGCTGACTGAAGATCGCTGCTAATTCGGCGCGAGATTGCAAAAAGACTCCAGTTGGGCTGGATGATTTTGCTTACACGGTTGGTCGTCGGATGGTAACACAAGACTGATGACTGGTCTCTTTTCGGTAGCTGTTTCGTCGTTTGGCTGAAGAGTTTGATGACGTGGAATTATTTGGACCTTTCTGAAGAGCGGTTCTGACTATGTCTTCAGGGTAGTGCCTTTGGATGAAGAATTCAACCATCTACTCTGCTTTTTCTTCGAAGTCTGTGTCGTGAGAACACAGGCGGCGAAGTCTCAGGAACTGAGAAGACAGGAAGCTGTTTTTCGTGCAGGGGTTGTGTGAAGAACGGTAATCCAGGTGCGAGTGGGAATCGGTTGCTTTGTGATGGACGAAGTTGGTTAGTTTTCCCTGTTTCAAGGAAATATCCATGTCCAAGAATACAACGGTTTGTTCAGAGATTTCGTACGTGAACTTTGCGGCAGGATAAAGGTTCTTCACAAACTCAATGAAGTCCAGATTCTGGATGTGATTCGTTATGTTTTACTTCTGCAACACCCAAGCGATCTCGACGAGGCTATTAGTCGCGAAAACGATAATCTGTCAGCATGTTCAATGCCGTATTCTTTTGGGCGTTTACAGCATCGAATAACAATGGCATTGTCTGCAGCGTCTGCCATTTTGAACCTGTCACAAGACAGTGTGGACGGCATACGCTACACAAATGAATTTCAATACAATGAAAATGAAACAAGTTAGAATATATGTATAGTGCTCTTTTCTCTTTTCCTCGTCATCATTTTCAAAACATTTATGCATATACGAGTGTGTGTGTGCGCGCGCGTGCGCGCGTGTGTGTGCGTGTGTATGTGATACGTTTAGATATTTAAACGATCGTCTTCATTAAGGTGTTGAACTTAAATGCATAGCATTTTAAATAATTTAAAAGGATTTATTGTTCCTCTGTGTGTGTGTGTGTGTGTGTGTGTGTGTGTGTGTGTGTGTGTGTGTGTGTGTGTGTGTGTGTGTGTGTGTGTATGTGCGTGTGGCTATTTTTTATTTTTGGATTTTTAAATGATGTTATTAGTATAATTAGAAATAACTTCATGTATCCACAAGAAAGAGGAAGAAGGGAGAACGTGCGAGAGAGAGAGAGAGAGAGAGAGAGAGAGAGAGAGAGAGAGAGAGAGAGAGAGAGAGAGAGAGAGAGAGAGAGGGGAGAGAGAGATTGGGCGTCAAATTTCTGTGTGTGTGTGTGTGTGTGCGCGTGCGTGCGTGCGTGCGAGTGTACGCGTGCGTGCGTGCGTGCGTGGTGTGTGTGTGTGTGTGTGTGTGTGTGTGTGTGTGTGTCCGCGCTTGCGTGCGTGCGTTCGTGTAGGCTTCGTGGAGGACATACACATCTGGAAGTGTCGCCTTGGGTTTGAAGGGAGGGGGTGAGGGGGACAGGTGGGCAGTATCGGAAAGGGTGGCAGGACGGAAGGGGACAGGAAGTAGGGGTCGGGAGGGGGATAGGGAAGTAGGGGTCGGGAGGGGGATAGGAAGTAGGGTCGGGAGGATAGGGAAGTAGCGGTCGGGAGGGATAGGGAAGCAGGGGTCAGGAGGGGATAGGGAAGCAGGGGTCGGGAGGGGACAGGGAAGCAGGGGTCGGGAGGGGATAGGGAAGTAGGGGTCGGGAGGGGACAGGGAAGCAGGGGTCGGGAGGGGACAGGCAAGCAGGGGTCGGGAGGGGGATAGGGAAGTAGGGGTGGGGGGGGGGGAGATAGGGAAGCAGGGGTCGGGAGGGGATAGGGAAGTAGGGGTCGGGAGGGGACAGGGAAGCAGGGGTCGGGAGGGGACAGGCAAGCAGGGGTCGGAGGGGATAGGGAAGTAGGGGTCGGGAGGGGACAGGGAAGCAGGGGTCGGGAGGGGACAGGCGAAGCAGGGGTCGGGAGAGGGGGATAGGGAAGTAGGGGTGGGGGTGGGGGGGGGAGATGGGAAGCAGGGGTCGGGAGGGGATAGGGAAGCAGGGGTCGGGAGGGGATAGGGAAGCAGGGGTCGGGAGAGGACAGGGAAGCGGGTTCGGGAGAGGACAGGGAAGCAGGGGTCGGGAGGGGGGATAGGAAAGTAGGGTGGGGGGGGGGGGGGGGATAGGGAAGCAGGGGTCGGGAGGGGATAGGGAAGCAGGGTCGGGAGGGGGGATAGGAAGTAGGGGTGGGGGGGGGGGGGATAGGGAGCAGGGGTCGGGAGGGTATAGGGATGTAGGAGTCGGGAGGGGATAGGGATGCAGGGGTCGGGAGGGGAACGGGGGCAGAAAGGGGATAGGGAAGAAGGGGGCGAGGGAGATGGGGGGGGGGGGGGGGGGAGGGCAGTGTTGAAGGGAGCTAGGCAGCATGTGGGTAGGGGCCACACACACACACACACATAAACACTCACAGAGAGAGAGAGAGAGGATTAATCAACCTCAACTCGCGAGAGAGAGAGAGAGAGAGAGAGAGAGAGAGAGAGAGAGAGAGAGAGAGAGAGAGAGAGAGAGAGAGAGAGAGAGAGAGAGAGAGAGAGAGAGAAGGCCAACCAACACGACACACAACAAATGTCATATCAAAATATTTATTGAATTAAACGCATCTCAATCATCCAGTCCAGGCATTTCTCATTCTGTTATAATAATATATGTACAAGCAACATTTTGTTTCAAATTGCAAAGAAAACAATGGTTAAATGTTTAGCTGATGCTGAACTGTTCTCGCATTCTAACGTGCACTACACTTCAACGCAGTTCTGTTTCTCGTCCCTTCATCTGTCATTAACAGTCACTTGTTCACAGTCAGAGGTTTGATATGATGACCCAGCAATAGGATAGGAAATGTGCTCACATTCATTCAGCACGACACTTGATGGATTTATTTTCTTCCGCCGGTGGAATATGCAGTTCAAATACTTTTGAAAACAATGATCTGACTCGTAATGAAACTAATCGCACATATCTAAGTTTAAAAAAAATCAGCTTAACATGACGAGAGCAAAGTTTATAATGAGGTAAGACATGAATAGTTTATCAACAAGTAGACCGAAGGTCACACAATTTCAAGGGAGACGTGGTAGTGGTGGTGGTGGTGTTCGGGGGTCGTATGCAAGGCTAACCAAACTCTTCTTGTTCATCTACTCTTTATACAAATAACAGAAAATCATTCATTGACTTCACAGACGCTTACTGCAACTTGCAAATATTCACACCACTACTATTTTATTTAGCATCATTCTACTCAGTCATATCCGGTGAAACAAACAGTTTTTATTGAAAGAAAGATTATAAAAGAAAAATCAATAAAATTATACTGCATTCTTAGTGCTGATTCTTTAACTAAACATAATCATATGCGACATATATGCTTAGCATTAATTTAACGCCAAAATGAAAAGTAACGCCACCCACAGCAAGTGATGGCAAGTTAAATGGTGAGATGCAAGGTAGGTCTGCAAAGAAGAAGACAAAAATGGGCCAGAGGCGGGTGGTTCAGTGTACGTACAGCACGTGCAACATGCACAATGATTAGTGTGTGTGTGTGTGTGTGTGTGTGTGTGACGCGCTTGGCCCTGGATTGTCTTGTTTCTTAAACCAATTAGCCCCTCCCAAAACGCGTTTTTACAATGGGTAGAACGTACTACCCCCACTCCCAAAACAGCACAACTCCCCCCCCCCCCTCCCCGCCGCCCCAATCAAACAAACAAACAAAAAAGCCCACACACAAAACAATAAACAAAAACAAACAGCAACAAAACAAACAAACGAGCAAAACAAAAAACAGGGACGCAAAAAACACGTACATATAAACGACTTGGAAAGAGACGCCCAGTTCAATTTCACATCGGTTTCGAGTGGGATCGGAGACAGCTGCGTACTTTCTGCCCGTGCGGAACATCATCCGGCCGTGACCACAGCTGGCCCAGCGCATACCAGCAGCTTCTTTGTTATTTCGCTTGGGACAGTCTGTGCACGCACAAGGCGTATCGGGCGATTCAATGCAATGAGGGTTACTCCAAAACAACAACAACAAAAATCTCGTTTTCTGAATGTGAAAATGTAGCTTCGAATTTATTTTCACCACTGATGAGACTCATTGGACACACACAATTTTGCTGTTGTGAGGTCTTGTTCCTTTAAGGTGATGCAGTGGTACGGATCTTCAAATTTATAATATTATCATGCTGCTCCCTCGTAACAGTACAGAACAGGCAGACTGGATTGATTTCACAAGTTCATGAAGTTTGAAAATGCGTGGGCTGCCGTCAGATTTCAGGAGTCTGTTACAGCGTTAAAAAAAAGAAGAAGAAAAAAGCATTGACTACAGCAGTGTATCGCAGGCCGAGAATGCCAAAAAGCGAGTCCACCCATTTCACTCTTTCTCTGAAGGCAGCAAAGAAGGCCGCCTTGAATTAAATCGAACAGCAAAAACCTGTACTCTCTATATTTCGTATTCAGCCTCTGTGTGGGAATATTACAGCATCTAAATCTTCATCTGGACGAGGCTAAGGACACGCAGCCCATCATTTTAGTTGCCCCCCCCCCCCCCCCCCCAAAAAAAAGGGCATGGGAGCAGCTTTGAGTGCATTACTTACATAACGGGTCAGATTGAATGCACCACTTTAGAAACAACTCAATTAAATAAAATGAGATCAGGCTAGAGTGAGTGTGTCGTTTCAGGATCAGTTCAGAGTGAGTGCATCATTGTAGGAACGGGTTAGAATGGGCAGTACTGCTTTGGGAGCAGTCTGAAGGCGTCACCCTGGGATCAGGTAAGACTGAGTGTGCTTCATTTTAAACACACCTCGACCGCATCACTTTGGGAACAAGTTAGAGTGCATCACTTCATTGAAGAAACAGGTTATAAATCATCACTTTAGGAACAGGTCACAATTTGCCATTTATGGACCAGGTGGGAATTCATCACCCTGGGATCAGGTTTGAGTCAGAACATCACTCTGAGAACAGGTTACATACAGCACATCACATTACTAACGGACCTCGACTCTCGAGTACACACACTGGTGGCGAAAAAGAATGTGAACTGCAGTGAAAATATCACACAAATCGACGCTAATGCGACAGAAATCCAGACTTACACAGTGCATACGAACGTAACTTCGTACAACAACTGAACTTACATCGTACATATGAAGACATCGTCAACACCAAAATGTCTTCATCAGAGCAAAACGCATAAAGCAATCAGAGAGAGAGAGAGAGAGAGAGAGGGGGGGGAGGAAGGAGAGAGAGAGAGAGAGAGAGAGAGAGAGAGAGAGAGAGAGAGAGAGGAGAGAGAGAGAGAGAGGTTTGGGGTGGGAGGGGGTGGGAGGAGAGAGAGCTAATAACAGTTTAAAGTCGAAGAAAGAAGATAATATAACGTAAGCGCTTGAAACCTGCTTGAACAAGTGAAATCGAACGAAAGAGAACCAGCAAACAAGGATAACACTGAACAAGGCGAAAACGTAATGGACAAGACATGACTCTCCCCTACTGCACCCTAACCCATAACAAAACAGATATCTGTAAACACAAAAGACCGAAACAGACATTCCTAAGGAACCAAACCAAAAACATGTGTCCACTGACACTGGCACCAAAATCACAACTACTGTATAATCCGATTATGAAAAAGAAGGGAAAAAAAGACAGAAAAAGATACAGGTTCAGTCTGAATTACAAACAAAAACTGAAAATACTTGCTTGCCTGTGTAAAAAGAAGGAAGATATATTGGTATAGATAGCGGGACAAACAAATATATAGTGTAATTTGTAACGCCAAGTTCAACAGCGTAGGTCAATTCAGGGCAAAATGCGGTACTAGAACATGGACACTGTTTCTACACACACACACACACACACACACACACACACACACACACACACACACACACACACACACACTGTAGGCCATCACACAAAACACAGTCAAGACACTGGCCAAGCGAATGAGTTGAAACAAAATACAGTGCAAGAAAACTGAAAAGGTGCAAATACTTGGAAGAGAAAGACCTAAAGCAAAACCTGGACGCATTTCAAACGGCACAACCATTACCATTAGAAGTTTTCTTCATTATTCCATTTGTACGACGAGAATGCCGAGACATTACACAACGTTCTGTGATTTATTTCAACCGACCCCACCCTACAACAACAACAACCTATCGGAACTAAATAAGTGGTGATTTCTGTATACACATCCAACAAGCAAACAAAAAAAATACCAAAACAAAAAGGGGTGGGTGGGGGTGGGGAGGAAGGAGAGAAAACCACAAAATAGCTCCTGTTTTGTCGATGACCGGGAGGAACAGTAACTTAAAACAACAAACAAACAAAAAACAAAACAAAACACACCCAGTGAATTACTGCATACAAAAACCGATTGTTGCTTTAGGAGCTGTTTGGAACATAATTATCCAAAACAACGCATTTCCGAGATCGAAAACTTAGCCCGTCGGTCACGATTAGACTGCTGCCCCGCCCCCTTCCGCCCGCCCCATGTCTTATGCCATCGAATGGCGAGAGGACAATCAGAATCAGACTAATGACACTGGAAATAGCACACTCTTCAAAAATACGTGTACTGGCCACAAAACAACTTTGTAATAAGGTTTCCGTACGCAAATTGCGACGGCATATCATAGAGGAAAAACAAAAACAAAAACAACGTTTAACTGGCTCGAAACATGATCAACTCAATTTTCGACACTATGCTCGTTTTCAGGTTCTTAGCCACGGAAAAGGTTTGAACAAACGAAAAGGGATCGAAGTAAAATCTTGTGACTAGAAGACCAAGAAAATAAGCTGCCTCTAAATCAGCTGGCAAAAACAAGAGACTGAGCGAAGGAAGGGGAGGGGGGCCGGGGCGGTATTTGGGTTTACTCAGCGCCAAACGGGTGCTCTGGCAGCAGAGAATGTAGTGTAAAACAATGCACACGTACAGTCTGTTTTCAGTATAGGGGGTGGAATAAGTACAGGATGCAGTTGGAATCAACTAACAACAATGTACAGGATGCAGATCTCTCTCTCTCCCTTCTCTCTCTCTCTCTCTCTCTCTCACACACACACACAACACACACACACACACACACACACACGCCACACAATTTTATAACGACACTTCCGTCCAGCTGGTTTCAATAAATCACAAAAAGCACAGTTCAAAACAAAACAAAAACACCACTCCTAGCTCTAAGAGCAACAGCATTCACGTGCATATAATCATACACAAATATGTGTTACCTAACGGTTCTAACATGACGGGAAAGAAAAACTGGTGACGAAACTTCAGACACTAGTTTAAAGGATGAAACAGGACAGACCAGACACAGACAGATCTGAGCGCCCACAGCTAGGAGGCTACAGGCCTACACTGACCGAGTCCACACCAAACTGTGTACATATATCTACACCTAACTACTATGTATAGTTGTACTTTCTTGGGTGGGGTGGGGATTTGTTGGTATAAATGTCTTTGGCGGTTTTTACCTTGTGAGGGCCTGCATATAAGCACAGTGTGCATCTGGCGCTGTGAACACGCATGGTTTTGTGTGGATTTTTATTTTTTATATTTTTTTATGCGCCATATATATATGTAAATGTTCACTCATTCATTCATTCAAACATTCACATCAATGATCGGTAACTTCCGTCTAACGCAATGTACACATATATATATGACAGGTGGCACGCCCAAATTCGACAACAGAAAAGGCGTACACACACGTTAATAACACGCTTTTACTATAAACGTCCTCCAATCGTCAGTCACGACGTTAAAAAAAAAATTCATTTGGTTTTTTACGCATATAAAAAATAAAAAAATAAAAATACTGATTTCCTTTGCACCAATGTCGGGAAAAGGGAAACACGGGGTGAAGGTCAGGGGACGAGACTAAAACTACTTCTTAAAAAAACTGTCTGATTGCCGTGCTGACGCAGATAAATGAATCTCTCTCTCTCTCTCTCTCTCTCTCTCTCTCTCTCTCTCCACACACACACACACACACACACACTCTCGCTCTCTCTGTGTGTGTCTATGTCTGTCTCTCTAGGTGACAAGCACACAAAAATCATACTCACATATTGAGAGTTGACGATCTGTCTCACCCAGAACGGTACCGGTATAGTCTAGTGTTAGTATTCAGCTACTCTAGTTACTATGTACTGCATGCAAGCCTAATGAACATACATTCTGATTATTAGTTTTCAGCCTACCGCTGTATTAAACTGTAACCGGTTTAGAATTAATTGTGATTTTATGGCACTCCAGATAACTCAAAACAAAACAAAATGATGAAGACTGAAATATCTATGACATTTTCCCTCGTACTTTTTAATCAGAGAGAGAGAGAGAGAGAGAGAGAGAGAGAGAGAGAGAGAGAGAGAGAGAGAGAGGAAAATAAAGCCAATTTCCGTGAATCATACTTTTCTTGATCGTTGTCAGGTGGGTTTTTGCCTTTTACTTTCCGATTTCTGTTTTGCACCTAACGTGTGAGCGTTCGAAGCCCGAAATCACAACAACAAAGCCAACTTGAAAATTAAATAAACGCATTTTTAAAAATTTGTTCAGCTTGTCGTTTCAACGAGAATCTATAGTCATGCCATGTAACAATGGGAATGTGCGTTTCAATAGTTCTGGCTGGTAAGCCACTCAAAACTCTCATCCAAACTTATTGGTATGTATGCAGCTATACTTAAGCATATACACATGTACTAGAAAGAAGACTTTGGGAGGGGGGCGTGGGGGGGGGGGGGGGGGGTGGGGTAAGCGCTTAAAAGTGTTCAGGTACAACTGTACATTTTGTTCATTCCGTCAACAGAAGAATGTTCGGCTACAATGCTTAATGGGAATACTCGAATAACAGAAATCGAAAAAATATATTAAACAATTTACATAAAACTTCACACACAATTTTATTTGATGCATCTGAACTTGTGAATCCGACATATATATTGTACCGTGTCGCACGAATGCTTAACCGGATGCCATAAACGTGGTATATATATATATATATATATATATATATATATATATATATATATATATATATATATATTGCTTGTATCCGACTTGTAACCTAATAACAGTTTCGCACGCACGCTCAATAACATCGAACTTGAGGAATGTGAGGACCGTGTTCGCGGGTACGCTGGAATCGATACGTCCTTGACCAGTCACGGGAAACGTATTGCTTTTTGATGAGTGGTGGCGGTGGTGGGGGTGGTGGGGGAAGGCGTCGCTCTCGTCCATGGGTAAACGAGAACAAAAATACCCAAAACGCTTCCAATAAAGGACTTTCATTATAATACGCGTGTACTTTTCTTTTTATATGGCGAGGAAGAAAGCTCGGTTGCACAGAGCACCCACGAAGGTACAAACTCACAGAAACAGCTTCACTGTTGGCCTGACACACACAAGCGGCGTCTACGGAGGTTTTTCCTGAGGCTGTTTGTGCAGATTTTACCTGTGTAGGGTGATTTAAAGCGTTGGGTAAAACGAACAAAAAACTAAAGAAACAAACAACCGCAACACCAAAAACACACACACAAAAAAGCAGCACACAGAAAACACACACACACACACACACAAACTAAACTTCTAAATTCGATGGAATCTCATACAAGCAGGTTCTGCAGGTCTGACACACACATGCAGCGTCTACGACGGATTGCCCGAGGCGGCTTGTGCATACTATCCGTGTATAGAGCGAGTCGACGCACTTTAAGCTTCCAGATTTGACCGAAAATCGATCTTGTTTCAAAATCTTGTCTCCAGATTTGGTTTTGATCCCTACTCTCCGTCAGGACAAACGCGTGGAGCTCGTCAGTCCCTTTGAAGAGATAACAAACACCAAGCAGCCCTCTCCTCTGACGTACGTTTAATAATTACTGTCTGCAGACCCCCCGCCCCAAACACACACACCCACACACAACCCCCCCCCCACCCCCCAACCCCCAAAAACATTATTTAAAAAAATTAAAAACCACACGTGGCAACAGCAGACTTACCAGCCATGGCAACGGACAAAATTTAATCATTTTTCGGGGCGGCACTGCCACAGTAAGAAGGTCACTCTAAACATAGCACTCGGGGCGAAAGACGATCCTAACTGCAGCACTGACGTAAAGGCGAAACAAAATCACGAGTCGCATTAGCGTAAAAGGGAAACAAAGCGGCAAATCGCACTGGCTGACGCAAAGGCCAGACAAAGCCACGAGTCGCATTTGCGTAAAGGCAAACTCACTCCAAACACAGATACAACATAGAAAATCCCACCACAGCTCAGAAAGGTTACACTCCATAATAATTATAAGCAACAGGAACACCTATAATAGTTGGAGCCAAAATCGCAACTTGCATATTGCGTAAAGGCGAAAAGAATCGAAGAACTGAAAAAGCACAGCTTGCACTGGCCAAAAGACGGAACGAAACAAGAACTATACACTAAACAAATTTCGGAGACACTTTGCATTCAAAGGACCTCGCGCTTTCATCTCCGACAGGACCTTCCAAAAAGAGGACACAGTCAGCGTAGCTGGGACTTTTTTTTTCTCAACCTTGCGGCACAGTGGCCTGCAACGTTTAGTATTTAGATAATTATGAGGAATCATCTCATCAAAATCAATGCAATGTTGCCCCTTCAATTTCGGTAACTGTCCTCTGTAGCTTTTTGTTTTCTCTTCTTTTTTCTTCTTCTTTTTTTGGGGTCTATATTTTTTCTTCGTTATTGTCAGCTAATAAACTGCTTGCACTTCTTCTTCGTTAGTTAGTATCAGCTAATCAATGTTTACAAATAAATTTGTGACGAAGACATCTCGATCGAACTGTAGTTTTTTGTTGCTGTACTCTTTATTCTTATTCTTATATATATATTTATGTATATATTGTATCCGTGTCCGGTCTTGTTTAAGCGAGTACCTTTTCCTTGTCCTTTACCGGCAATGCAATGTTAACATAAAAACCACTTCTAATGCTGACATGCCAGATCCGTTTGTAGGTAGGTAGTGTTGCTTAATGTCCTCAGATGTCAGCTGACATATTAGGGACAAGCTGAGACCAATGCCGAAGCATGGTTCAATATAGCTTTACGTCCACGGAAACCATAAGGCTCGTTAGGACGGACAGCCCAGGACGGCCACCTCGACTCTCACACAGCTCCTGAACTATGAAACCCCCATTTGTAATATTACACAGGTATTTCTAATTCGATGAGCCGAAAACCACCGCACACGTAGTAAACACCCTGTTATTATAGCCACAGAAAGTCTAAGCGTCGTGTACGCGCCACGTGCGTCACGAGCTATTGTGTATTTGTAATGTAAAAGAATATTCATAAGGCGATCACAGTCTCTCCAATAGAGAAACACCAGAGGTGAGTTCTGAGTACATACCAGTTGTCTCAGTCTAGATTTTTCTCACTAGACAAATCGTTGATCCTATCTCCGATCCAGCGAGGGCGACGAAATGCGTCTTCTACATTACGTCAACGCAACCGAATACCCCCCCCCCCCCTCCTCCTCCAGCACCACCTCCCCCCCCCCCCACCCCCGCATCCCGAAAAGAAGAAGAAGAAGAAGATTTTTTTTTAAATGAAGGTGGTTGTGGTGGTGAGGGTGGGGAGAAGAATAAACGGAAAAAGAACAACAAAAACAAACAAACAAACAAAACCCCAACATACAATGAAACACAACCGGCAACCACACGGTAACATAAAAAATCAAAAATTCGCGTTCGTGCTCCAGCTTCCCTGTTATACCGATGTGCAAACAATTCTTGAATAAATACATCCACAGACTAAATTAATGAGACGACAAAATGTACAAAAACGTGGAAAAAGTTCAAGGAAGAAGTAATTGTCCAACGAAAGGCTAGTTTTCTCCACAAAGCCGTCATTTTCTCTCCAATCCCGAGTCCTGCAAAGCAACAACTGTTTTGTCCTGAGATCCAAACACAGAAAAGGAGAAACAAACAAACAAAAAACCCGGTATTTATAAGGACAAAACACAAGCACATTTTCGGGGTAATGTTCTTTTTTAGCGTTTTTTTATATTTATTTTTTAACCTTTTATGTGTTTGGATCTTGTTTTAGAACGCTAGCACTAGCAGTCATTCTTGTTTGAGATGTTTTGTTCAGAAGTCACACGCGCTTCAGCACACACACAATTAAAAAGAGTAATTAGACACGCTCACAAAAATTGTCTTCCAAAAGTAGTGAATAGGCATAGATAGCGAAAACAAAAGAAAAAAGAAAAAACAACATCAAATTATAGGCACTCAAAACTAATCAGAACAATAGAAGGAAAACATGAACAATGGAGACAAACAAGAAAAAAAGAAAAGGGAAAAAAAAAAAAAAAAAGCAAGATGAAAAACACATGTCAATCAGTTGAAACATAGCTCTACAGTCTATTTCAATCATTCTGTCCTACAATCAGCCAAATGATTTTACTCCTAATCATTACAGGCACATACACACACATCTTTGTCATTTTTTTCTTCTTCAGACTATTTTGCCTCAAATCACTTCTGTGCATCAACAATATCGCAACACTGAATCGGAGGTATCAATCACATACACAAAGGAACAAGGGAAACAAAACCGGAATGTCAGCAATCAAATACCTGTTCCAGGATGTGTGTGTGTGTGTGTGGTGTGTGTGTGCGCGCGCGTGTATAAGTGCGTGCATGCGTGCGTGCGTGGTGTGTGTGTGTGCGTGTGTGCGTGTGTGTGTGTGTGTGTTGTGTGTGTGTGTGTGTGTGTGTGCGCGCGCGCGCGCGCGTGTAAGTGTAAGTGCGTGCATGCGTGTGTGTGTGTGTATAAGTGCGTGGTCTGTCTGTGAGGACAACCTATTTCGCACAAACGGTTTCATCTCACCACGACAAATTCAACAATAAAATCAGGGGGAGTCTTTTGTCAAGTCGCAAGCACGCAACAAACGCCCCCCCCCCCCCCCCCCCCCCCACAAACCCCCTACCCCCAAACAAGCAAACAACGACACGGACACTGTCTGAATCAATTAACAAATGGCCGTGCAAGTTCGATCAGCTCAACGTTCTTCCCGCCTCAACACTTGAAGGGGGCAGCACACAGCAAGTGTGTATCGAAGACTTGAACATTCCCCCCCCCCCCCCCCCCCCCCCCAGGTTCATTTCGGGGACTGATTCGATGCCGTGACGCTCCTATCAAGACACGCTAATAACAAGACCAACAGAAAAAAGTCAATCCTGGATCAGCCACTGCGGGTGGGTGGGTCGCGGGGTGGGGTGGGGGTGGTGTAGGGGTGGGGTGGGTCTTGGGGTTAAAAACAGCAGCGCTTTTCTTTTCTTTTTTTTGAGGGGTGGGGGTGGGAGATGGGTTGTGGGGTGGGAGGCGGGAGGGTGGTGGTGGTGGTGCGGGGGATGTGTTGTTGATTCAACAAACACACACTAATGCGGCTTTGTTGTTGCTGATTCAACACCGTCGCACACTTCCGACGGTACTTAGTCTACCCAACACACAACGATGTGTATCTGACGGCATAGCGTTGATCCAGCATACTGTGGTACACTTCTGGTTGTAGATTCACTGATCTACCACACAGCCACAAATCTGTGACGTAACTTCTGTTGATTCTTTCCAATCCAGCATACTGTGGTACACTTCTGGCTGTAGATTTGGAGTTCTACCACACAGCCACAAATGTGCGACGGAACTTCTGTTGATCCGGCACGCACTAGTACACTTCTGACCTTACTTCATACACTTCTGACGTGTTCTTTTGCTAATCCGGCACAAGTGCATCACTGCATCCATATATTTCTGACGGTGGTTTAGGTTTTGGAACACACATTCACATACCGTTGTGTTTTTCTTCTTCTGTCTCTCCAAGAACGGTGATACACTGCAAATGAAGACCACTTGTTGTCATCGTCGTTACCGTTGTTGACCAAAGACACACAAGTGGTGCAAATCTGATCGCGTTTCTCTGTTTTTCTTCCGTCGATGACCATTTTGTTGATGCTGTTGCCATCGGTGCTGATCAAAACACAGTAGTACACTTCGAATTCAATAAATGTTGTCGTTTTTAACTCTCTTGCACCGATGACCGTTTTGTTGTTGTTGCTGTTGTTGGTACTGCCATCGTTGTTGTCTTGTTTCATCAAATACACAGCAGTAGCCAGGCTACACTTCTGATTCTATTTTTGTTGACTCAACATACATGACAGTGACACACTTCCGGTCGTCTCTCCAATTCTCAAATTTTCTTCACTGTCGTAGAAGTTCTCCGTCGTTGTTGAACATTTGTTGACTCGGGGTAAACTCCATCCGGGGTCGACAAAAGGATAACACTCGAAATAACAAGGATGTAAAACGCGTGCTTCGTTTAATCTTTCAGATCATGATTCAAGGTCACTCAAATGCTAATGTGACTATCGACTACGTATCACCTTTTATCTGCATGAAGATGTTCTTACATTGACGACAACTTTGAATTTTAGAGGGCTATGATGTTGCTGATGCACGATGTGATACACATAAAGATCCTAACGGCCGTTTTCAGTCTGAACAGTCACTTGATTTGTGTGCCTGGTACACGTTCCCCTTGGAACAGAGCATCAGGGGAACCAGATGGTTCATTCAACACTCTCCACCAATTTGCCGAAGTAGTCTACACAGTCAAACTCCTTCAATCTTCTTCTCTCTTTTTTTTGCACGCCTGAAGTGTAAAACCCTCCACAAGAATAGACGCGCAAGAAGGGTACACTGGCGTGCCTACAATGTTTTATGGAATATGGCTTCTGCCTCGTTCATTAGCGAACCACCGTCACGGCTGAACGAGGATGGTGACAGCTGATCGCGACTGCACACTGATCAACTGCTGACCAAATCAGTAACACTGTAATGAACGATGAGACTGAACGTCAACGCACGACAAACCGCACTGCCGGTTTTCGTGGGTTTTGTGAGTCAACTTCTTTGGGTGGTTTTTTCTTTTCTTTCTCGTGCGTTTTGCGAGTCAACCTTTATCCGGTTGCTTTTCGTGGGTTTAGCAAGCCGGCCTCGTCGGCTTTTGTTGTTGTTGTTGTTGCGGGTTTGGCGAGTCAACGTCTTGTTTTGTTTTTGTTATCGTGGGTCTGACGAGTCAGCCACTGTTTTCTTCTTTTTGATTTCGTGGGTTTTGCGAGTCAGCCTCTGTGATTTTTCCTTTCTCTGGCTATCACCGAACAACCGTCGACACAAGATGGCCCCGTACATGTGAACAGCCCAAAAGGATGCGGCTATGCAGAGAGAGGAGACTGGAATCTGTTCAGCAGCTTTGTGTTGTTTCACAACGATGTCTGCTCGGCACCTTTGTGTTCTCTCACAAAGAAGTCTGCTCAGCACCTTTGTGTCGTCTCATAGAGAAGTCTGCTCAGCACCTTTGTGTCGTCTCACAAAGAAGTCTGCTCAGCACCTTTGTGTTGTCTCACAAAGAAGTCTGCTCAGCACCTTTCTTTCTCTTGTCTCACAGCTTACATACAATCAGGTCATCCTTTACAACCGAAGAAAATACTACTAATAATAATAAACTTCCATTAACTGCGATATGTTACCAAGGTGTCGATCAATGGTATAGCAGCTTTTACAAAAAATAATTCCTGACCTTTAAAAAAAAAACTTCTCCTAGTTGAAGCGACACATCTGCTGCTGACTTCAAACAGCAGCATCAGTTGGTGGTGTGCGCCACAGAATACACTAGATGGATGTTTACCGAACGTAGCGTGTGCTGTAAAACCCAAACAACGGGGGGACACACATTTCTTCTTCTTTTTTATCGGTTATGATTGTTCCCCTTTTTTTGTTTTGTTTGTTTGCTGTTGATCCATTAACGCGTTCAGGACAATTATTCTTTTATTTTTTCCTCCTCCCATTTTATATTCACAAGCACTGCTGGCAGTCAGCTAGGTGTCGTTGAACAACGTACGTATCCACGATTAGTTCAGGGATCCAACGTCGTGATATTTTGGTCGATCTGACGTCATCCGGTGAGAAGTCACTGCTGTCGTCACCATCAGTGACGACACACACACATCAACGGCTGCATGAATAACAAGGTGTCACAAAAGAATAGTGACGGTCACAAAGACAAACGAGGAAAGAGGCACTGCGCTGCATGGACGGGTGGCAAAGACGGCGTCACAGACGCGTTTGTCAGCGTGTACGTCGACTCTAGAGCTCCACTTCTTCGTCTGACGAAATCCCAGCCACACGAGCGCATAGGCAAAACGACACGACAATGCCGAGGACCTGCGAGGAAAAACAAACAAAAGAGAATCAAAAGTCAAATCAGTCCACAGAAACACACACACACACACACACACACACACACACACACACACACACACACACACACACACACACACACACCAAAAACAAACAACAACAAAACCCACACACAAATAAACACTTTAAACAACCTAGTTTGAAAACAAATATTTTTTTTAGATAGCTCGGTTTGAACTGGCAAGTTCTAATCCTTTGGTGTGTTTCTGGTCTAATTACAGAAGGCTGGCAGTCTTCTTTTTTTCTTTTTTTTTTAAAGGAATATATTCTCAAAAGATGCTAAAAAAAGCATCAAATAAAAGCGTACAATTAAGGATTTTGTTTTAAACGCCCTGCTGAACTGGATTTTTTACCGGTTTTAGGGAAAACGAGTTTTGATTTTGTTGTTCTTCTTGCCAATGGCCCGATATGCATGCTCGTGTCGCTGCATGGCCCCTTCATATCTGGATTACAAATTAGGCGGGACTTTATTTTCCGCATCCGCTGTGCCCCAGCTTTTCTGAGAGAGAGAGAGAGAGAGAGAGAGAGAGAGAGAGAGAGAGAGAGAGAGAGAGAGAGGAGAGAGAGAGAGAGAGAGAGAGTGTGTGTGTGTGTGTGTGTGTGTGTGTGTGTGTGTGTGTGTGTGTGTGTGTGTGTGTGTGTGTGCGTGCGTGCGTGCGCGTGCGTGCGTGCGTGCGCGTTTACCTCAGTAATAACCACAAATGTACAAGCAACAATCGCATCCCATCCCCGCCACACCCTCAACCCGTCCACACACACACACACACACACACACACACACACACACACACACACACACACACACACACACACTCCCCTAACAGAAACCCCGGGGCCACTACCCCCGAACGCGATTATCCGAAACGATCACTCCATTTGGCGGACTTGACCGAGCATGCGCACAACGGCCGACTTGATGCCGCAATATGGCTGATTACCGAAATCGAAAGGCAAATCCCTCGCCCGATTGGGCACTGCGTGAATAAGCTTGAAGCCAGCACTTTCCGGAGGATGCGGGACTATTACTGCCTTCGATCACCCGGCCCTCCTCGTCAGCTCTCCGGGTATGATGGCGGCAGTGTGCTGGGGCGGTCAGGCGTACGCGTGCCCTCCTAGCCCTGCGCTGGCTGCTAGTCCGAGGCCGTGATGTTGGCTTCTCCGTGACGCGGAACTGTGGCTATGACGCTGCAATCGTTCGGCGGGGACGACGCGGCGAGCACGTGAAGCAGAGAGCGTGTGTGGCTGGTTGGTGGCTTCTTTCTGTTCTTGCTCTTTGCTCTTGCCAAAACCCCCCCCCCCACCACCACCACCACCACCACCACCACCACCACCGCATGCCCAATCCCAGGCAGGCAAAATCAATGGAAGTCACTTGTTGTTTTTGTGTGCGAGTGAGAGGGCAGGAAGAGGGGAACGCTGTGCTAACACGCGCAGTGCTGACGCTAGCAGCAGAGGTTAAAAAACACACACATACACAAAAACACACTACACAGTCCCTTTGCAGGGACAGGGGCAGACAAACGCGCACGCGATGTAGTATTTCCCGCACTGTGATTTCCCTATGGCAGACGATAGTTACAACAACTGAACAACGCGGCGTTGACAGTTTTCTCTATTTTAACTTCAATTCAGTCAAAACTGCGTGGATTTTGTTTTGTTTTGTTTTGTTTACCATAATAATAGTCCCTTTGCAGGGACAAGGACAAACTCGCAAGAACAGCCTTCCCTATGTGCTCTCCTTCCGGCAGGCAATAGTTGCCATTTTTCCCCCAAAAGCAGAGAAAAGTGGCAACACTACGTTAATCTGTTGTTAATCAGTTGCAACTTTAATTCAGTCAAAATTGATGAACTTTTTTTTTGAAACTATAATACAGTCCCTTTGCAGGGACAGGGGCAGACAAACGCGCACGCGATGTTATTTCCCGCACTGTGATTTCTCTATGGCAGACGATGCTTACAGCAACTGAACAACGCGGCGTTGACAGTTTTCTCTAGTTTAACTTTAATTCAGTCAAAACTGTGTGGATTTTGTTTTGTTTGTTTACCATATAGTCCCTTTGCAGGGACAAGGGCAGGAACCCAAACGCTTTTACGAAACAAAGCCCGCCAAACTTTTTTTGGGGGCCTTTCCCCCAACCCCTGGGTCCCCCAGGAACGATAGTTGTCACAGCTGAACAACGTAGCGTTGACAATTTTCTCTGCTGAATTGTAATTCAGTCAAAATTTTAGATTTATTTTTTATTTAATTTAAAAAACAACAACTCTATAGTCCCTATCCAGGGACATGGACAAACTCGCAAGCACAGCCTTCCTTATGTAATTTCCCTACGGCAGCGAATTATGAATATTGCAACAACAGATTAACGTAGCCTTGCCACTTTTCTCCATTTAACTTTTCCATTTAACTTTAATTAGTTAAAACTGATGAACTTTTAAAAACTATAACACCGTCTCTTTGCAAGGACAATGACAGACGAACGCGCACGCGTTGTGATTTCCCGCACTGATTTACCTGTGGCAGCCGATAGTTACAACAACTGAACAACGCAGCGTTGACAGTTTTCTGTGTTTAACTTTAAATTCAGTCAAAAATTGAGGCGAATTTTCTTTGACTTGGTTACACGTGTTGTTGAGAGGAACACTCTCAACACGTACACTTCCAAAATAATTTTGAGCGTCATTTATTGTCTGCACTTCTCTTTGATCTTTGTCCCTGTCCAGTCTAAGGATTAATCAACCTCAACTCGCGAGAGAGAGAGAGAGAGAGAGAGAGAGAGAGAGAGAGAGAGAGAGAGAGAGAGAGAGCGTGTGTGTGTGTGTGTGTGTGTGTGTGTGTGTGTGTGTGTGTGTGTGTGTGTGTGTGTGTGCGTGTGCGTGCGTGCGTGCGTGCGTGCGCGTTTACCTCAGTAATAACCACAAATGTACGCAACTAAAACACACGATATCCAAACAAGCAACAATCGCATCCCATCCCCGCCACACCCTCAACCCGTCCACACACACACACACACACACACACACACACACACACACACACTCCCCTAACAGAAACCCCGGGGCCACTACCCCCGAACGCGATTATCCGAAACGATCACTCCATTTGGCGGACTTGACCGAGCATGCGCACAACGGCCGACTTGATGCCGCAATATGGCTGATTACCGGAATCGAAAGGCAAATCCCTCGCCCGATTGGGCACTGCGTGAATAAGCTTGAAGCCAGCACTTTCCGGAGGATGCGGGACTATTACTGCCTTCGATCACCCGGCCCTCCTCGTCAGCTCTCCGGGTATGATGGCGGCAGTGTGCTGGGGCGGTCAGGCGTACGCGTGCCCCTCTAGCCCTGCGCTGGCTGCTAGTCCGAGGCCGTGATGTTGGCTTCTCCGTGACGCGGAACTGTGGCTATGACGCTGCAATCGTTCGGCGGCGACGACGCGGCGAGCACGTGAAGCAGAGAGCGTGTGTGGCTGGTTGGTGGCTTCTTTCTGTTCTTGCTCTTTGCTCTTGCCACCACCACCACCACCACCACCACCACCACCACCACCACCGCATGCCCAATCCCAGGCAGGCAAAATCAATGGAAGTCACTTGTTGTTTTTGTGTGCGAGTGAGAGGGCAGGAAGAGGGGAACGCTGTGCTAACACGCGCAGTGCTGACGCTAGCAGCAGAGGTTAAAAAACACACACATACACAAAAACACACTACACAGTCCCTTTGCAGGGACAGGGGCAGACAAACGCGCACGCGATGTAGTATTTCCCGCACTGTGATTTCCCTATGGCAGACGATAGTTACAACAACTGAACAACGCGGCGTTGACAGTTTTCTCTATTTTAACTTCAATTCAGTCAAAACTGCGTGGATTTTGTTTTGTTTTGTTTACCATAATAATAGTCCCTTTGCAGGGACAAGGACAAACTCGCAAGAACAGCCTTCCCTATGTGCTCTCCTTCCGGCAGGCAATAGTTGCCACTTTTCCCCAAACAGAGAAAAGTGGCAACACTACGTTAATCTATTGTTAATCAGTTGCAACTTTAATTCAGTCAAAATTGATGAACTTTTTTTTTGAAACTATAATACAGTCCCTTTGCAGGGACAGGGGCAGACAAACGCGCACGCGATGTTATTTCCCGCACTGTGATTTCTCTATGGCAGACGATGCTTACAGCAACTGAACAACGCGGCGTTGACAGTTTTCTCTAGTTTAACTTTAATTCAGTCAAAACTGTGTGGATTTTGTTTTGTTTGTTTACCATATAGTCCCTTTGCAGGGACAAGGGCAGACAAACGCGTACGCACAGCCCGCACTGTGCCTTTCCCACTGTGCAGACGATAGTTGTCACAGCTGAACAACGTAGCGTTGACAATTTTCTCTGCTGAATTGTAATTCAGTCAAAATTTAAGATTTATTTTTTATTTAATTTAAAAAACAACAACTCTATAGTCCCTATCCAGGGACATGGACAAACTCGCAAGCACAGCCTTCCTTATGTAATTTCCCTACGGCAGCGAATTATGAATATTGCAACAACAGATTAACGTAGCCTTGCCACTTTTCTCCATTTAACTTTTCCATTTAACTTTAATTAGTTAAAACTGATGAACTTTTAAAAACTATAACACCGTCTCTTTGCAAGGACAAGGACAGACGAACGCGCACGCGTTGTGATTTCCCGCACTGATTTACCTGTGGCAGCCGATAGTTACAACAACTGAACAACGCAGCGTTGACAGTTTTCTGTGTTTAACTTTAAATTCAGTCAAAAATTGAGGCGAATTTTCTTTGACTTGGTTACACGTGTTGTTGAGAGGAACACTCTCAACACGTACACTTCCAAAATAATTTTGAGCGTCATTTATTGTCTGCACTTCTCTTTGATCTTTGTCCCTGTCCAGTCTAAGGATTAATCAACCTCAACTCGCGAGAGAGAGAGAGAGAGAGAGAGAGAGAGAGAGAGAGAGAGAGAGAGAGAGAGAGAGAGAGAGAGAGAGAGAGAGAGAGCGAGCGGGGGGCAGACAGATATACAGGAACCCCCCACACATACCCACACCCACTTCAACATTCAACCCCGGCTGACTTCACAAATACTTTCTCTTCAAGTTCATCGTGCGCGTCACTAGCCCCTCAAAAGCTAACAGTAATCTTCAACGTGCTGAAGTTGGTCAGTTACATGGAAGGAGAAGAAGAATGTATACTGACCAGGAAAAGTGGCACAATGGCAGCCACACATCCAACAACGGCAGAGTACGTGTCTAGGTAGTCCATTAGTTTGTCGTAACAGCCCTGAGGAACAAACACAGAAAATCTTAAGCATTACACATAATTATTAAAGCAGGAAGAGTTAAACTAACATTAAGTAGGGTACACAATAATGAACGGGTTTAAAACCCTCATCTCAACCTTTTTGTTGACTACAAAAAGGGGTTTCATTGAAAACGTGTACATATTTTGTCTTATCTGATTAAAAATAAGCGTTCTTTTCATCTGTTTTGTTGTTGTCTGCTTATCAGGTCGTGTGTGTGTGTGTGTGTGTGTCTGTGTGTGTGTGTCTGTGTGTGTGTGTGTGTGTTTCTGGTATGTGATTGTGGTTGCTCTCCGACGATGGCTAAGTATACATATTTTGAGCGGAATGAGTCTCCGGGTCTCCAAGGGTTAAAAGAAAATGGATGCAATCAAAATCAGCTCAAAACAAACATATACGAGAGAGAGAGAGAAGAGAGAGAGAGAGAGAGAAAAGAGAGAGAGAGAGAGAGAGAGAGAGAGAGAGAGAGAGAGAGAGAGAGAGAGAGGAGACAGACAGACAGACAGACAGACAGACAGACAGACAGACAGAGGGAGGGAGGAGACACAGAGAGAGAGAGAGAGAGAGAGGAGAGAGAGGGGAGAGAGAGAGAGAGAGAGAGAGAGAGAGAGAGAGAGAGAGAGAGAGAGAGAGAGAGAGAGAAGAGGAGAGGCAGGCAGGCAGGCAGACAGAAACAAAGACACAAACAGTGAGAGAGAGAGAGAGGGAGAGAGAGAGAGAGAGAGAGAGAGAGAGAGAGAGAGAGAGAGAGAGGGAGGGGAGGTGTGGGGGAAGGGACAGTAATACAGTAAAACGGGCGTGTTGAACCAACACTTGAAAGACACACGTCGCGAAAGAACGATCGTAAGGACTGAGGAGAGTTTTTCAAGTTGTTCCAGCCGTCGGGAGCTGAGTGCCTCACAGAAGCGTCTCTCGCTGGTATCATTCATACTTCACGAAACTCGGCCACGCTGAAACCTGACAGCGATGACGGCCGAGCACAGGTCTAGAGCG
>JABMCL010001737.1:875000-877500 GCA_018857735.1 Alviniconcha marisindica | reverse complement strand
ACAGGCACAAACACGCACGCACGCACGCGCGCGAGTGCGCACATACACACACACTCTGTCGAAATAACGTAACCATACACTGTACACGATTAAAAGACGCTGCTGCCCTTGTCTAGCAGGTTAAAAAGAACGCTTATTTAATAAGACAACACAAAACACGCACAACGTTTCAGGTTAACCCTCCCCCCCACTTCAAGTAATGAACAGACAGATACACACACACACGAACGAGAGAAGTAAGCGAGTAAGTTGGTGTTTTAAGCCCAGTCAACCATTTCCAAACGAGAGGAATCAAAATACGATCTAGATCCTACTTCTCCATCAGCTGCTGAAGACGTGGTGGCTGTTTGCCGTTTTTGTTTTGTTTGTTCTTTGGGGCGGAGAGACAAAGCCAACACAATGAACATGCTTACCCTCAAACAAAAACCGACAGAAATCAACTTACAAAGAGCAAGACATGGGGAGGAAGGGGGGCGGGGACCCCAGACTAGATTCAGGAACAGAAACAACTAATTGATCGATTCTTGCCATTTAACGCCCTGTCAACCGCGATGGTCATACCCGGACGAAACACAAGTCATCATAATTATCAAAAGTCAAAGTCATAATAATTATCACAAGTCAAAGTCATCATAATTGTCACAAGTCAGTCATCATAACTGTCACAAGTCAGTCATCTGATCATAATTATCACACGTCAAAGTCATAATTCTCACAAGTCAAGATCATCATAACTCTCACAAGTCAAAGTGGTCACAATTAACACAAGTCAAAGTCTGATTCATTGTTACGACACTCGCCACTACGTTTGACGAAAACCTTGGGGTGGGGGCGGGGTGGGTAAAAGCTGGGAAGAGAGCGAGACAAAAGCTGAGAGACCCGGAAGGCAGAAACTGCAACGGCAGAGTTCCTGACAGAAGGCAAAGAAGCATGGATAATGCAGACGAGGAAGTATACAGTCTAACCTACTCCAGGCCGGCTCTGCTGCGAGCACCTTTCATAGAACTCCGTGGGTTGGTTCCCTACATGTAAAGAGGCGGTCATTACTTCTGTATCACACTTGCAGGAACACAAGGGAAGGTGGAAAAGAGGAAACATAAAAGAGCGATATAAAGCGGGGGGGGGGGGGGGGGGGGATAGTAAGAGATAGGCGCTGGGAGGTGGGAGGAAGGTGGGGGTGGGGTGGGTGGAGGGTGGGGGGCAAAGACAGAAAGATAAAGTTTAGCTTTTGCGCAGGTCAGACGAAGCACCCAGTTCAGCCTATGCTTTTTATACAATTTATTTGATAGTACTACCTTACCTTTGGGTCTGTATTACAGTCTATATCCTTACCTTTGGGTCTATATTACAGTCTGTATCCTTACCTTTGGGGTCTATATTACAGCTTGAGCTGCCCGCGGAAGCGAAACTCTTCTACTACCTTACCTTTGGGTCTGTATTACAGTCTATATCCTTACCTTTGGGTCTATATTACAGTCTATATCCTTACCTTTGGGTCTATATTACAGTCTATATCCTTACCTTTGGGTCTGTATTACAGTCTATATCCTTACCTTTGGGTCTGTATTACAGTCTATATCCTTACCTTTGGGTCTATATTACAGTCTATATCCTTACCTTTGGGTCTATATTACAGTCTATATTTCCATCTAATGAAATCAGAAAAGAGTGAAAAGATCTGCTCACAGCGAGCGAGCTACAGGGAGAGCTTAACTCCTACAGAATTTTGAGGATGTACCGCTGGTGGAGTGTATGTACTTTGTATTTACACGCCATGCCAGATAAGAATGACTCAGGTCTTTGTTGTTGTGTTTGTTTCGGGCGCTAATTGACTCTCTTGTCTGTTAATTCCCACCGGTTAGTCCTTGGGGTTTAACGTCACGTCAACCGCAGCGGGTCGTCTCAGGACCAGCGAGCAAGAGAGAGAGAGAGAGAGAGGGAGGGAGGGAGGGACGAGAGAGAGAGAGGAGAGAGAGAGAGAGAGAGAGAGAGAGAGAGAGAGGGGAGAGAGAGAGGTAGGAGAGAGAGAAGAGGTGGGGGGAGAGAGAGGGAGGGAGAGAGAGAGGGGGAGGAGGAAGAGGAGAGGGAGAGGGAGAGAGAGAGAGAGAGAGAGGAGAGAGAGAGAGAGAGAGAGAGAGAGAAGAGGAGAGAGAGGAGAGAGAGAGAGAGAGGAGAGAGAGAGAGAGAGAGGTGGGGGGGGGTGGAGAGAGAGAGGGCGGGAGGAGGAGGAGGAGGAGGAGGAGGAGAGAGAGAGAGAGAGAGAGAGAAGGAGAGAGAGAGAGAGAGAGAGAGAGAGAGAGAGAGAGAGAGAGAGAGAGAGAGAGAGAGAGAGAGAGAGAGAGTACTCACTGTGGCTCTGAAGAAGAAGGCCAGACCGCAGGCTACGCCCAGCACTATCAACACGATGGCTAGCGTGGTACCGTACTGCAAGTAAAAAGAGTACATGTATACAACTTTTCGCCTGGTCGCTTTGTTTTGGCCGGTTCTTCTTTCAAGTCAA
>JABMCL010001737.1:787500-870000 GCA_018857735.1 Alviniconcha marisindica | reverse complement strand
TAGAACTCTTTTGTCAGTTCAGTTCGGTGTTGCTTTACGTCCACAGAGACCCTACGGACTACTGGGGACTGGGAGCCCAGGACGGTCACCCCTCGACTTTCACACAGCTCCTGGGCTTTGACCGACTGCTTGTACACTGAGTGAGCAGGGGTTGTTTTATAGTCTCTTTGCTGTCAGGATCAGACCCCTTGGACACTGAAGTAGCAAGAGCATTGATCAGAACGTGTTGATCGTCTGATGGTAGCGAGGGATGCTGGGTTCTGTGTTGAACCGGTCGACGAGACGTGACCCCCTCCCTCCTCCATTTCCTCCTATTCCACGGGAGAAGAGAAGTGGAATGGCAGCAAGAAATGACTTATCTGCCTCATTACAGTCACACTCAAATCAGCGACTGACGAAAGCCGATATTTGTTCCTTGACACAGCTTTTGTTGTTTGTCATCCGAGGTCACCCCCCCCCCCTCTACCTCCCCGCCCATCCCCCCAAAAGTTGTTTGTCATCAGAGGTCATTCCACCCTCCCCACCCTCCACCCCATCATCCACCCAATTCACACAAACGGCACGAACAGAGAAGGAAGTACAGAGAGGACCACGAACACACATGTATGCAGACTATGAGACATACACAGTAACAGATGCGAACCCGAAGACATAAACACACACACACACACACACACACACACACACACACCACACAGCACGCACCACACACACACACACACACACACACCACACACACACACACACACACACACCACACACACACACACACACACACACACACACACACACACACACACACAAACTACACACACACACACACACGCAGAGAAGCATCCGTTTGCGCGCGCGCGCGCGAGAGAGAGCAGAGAGAGAGAGAGAGAGAGAGAGAGAGAGGAGAGAGAGGAGAGAGAGAGAGACAGAGACAGAGACAGAGACAGAGAGACAGAGAGAGACAGAGAGAGAGACACGTACGCAGGCACGTGCACGCACACACACACACACACACACACACACACACACACACACACACACACACACACACAGTCGAGGGAGGGTAGGGTTGTAAAACACCAAACCAAGACAACAGAAACGAGGCGTCGAGGTGGGGAGGTGGGAGGGGGTGGGGGGCAAGGCTAAATGGAAGGAAAATAAATGAGAAGAAACCTCTTGCACACGGGCACAGAATACTTACAAAAGACAGCACGCATTTGTCCTCCCTGATGGTCCCGCAGCAGCCGCAGAACGCCAGCAGTGCAACAGCGCCGCCGCCCGCGATCAGCAGGTACGTGGTCACCTCGTACAGCTGGTTGTCAGCTATGGGCGTCACATTGCGGGCACCGAAGTCCGTGACCAGCAGCCAGATCCCCACGCCTAACGCTGCACACCCTATGATCTGAAGGCAACAAAAGCAGTGGAGGACGGTCAGTAAGTGAGTCACTTTTTTTCGGTCAGTTATAGAGAAATTAACTGTCAACAAAAAACACAATGGATGATGGTAATTAGTAAGTAACCCTTTTTTTCGGTCAGTATTAGAGAAATTAACTGTCAACGAAAACACAATGGACGATGGTAATTAGTAAGTACCTTTTTTCGGTAAGTATTAGAGAAAATAGATAAACAGTTAACAAAAACACAATGGAGGATGGTAAGTAAGTACCTTTTTTCTGTAAGTATTAGATAAATTAACAGTCAACAAAAACACAATAGAGGACAGTAAGTAAGTACCTTTTTCGTAAGTATTAGAGAAAAATCGATAAACAGTCAACAAAAACACAATGGAGGACGGTAAGTAAGTACCTTTCTTCCGGCAAATATTAGAGAAATCAACAGTAAACAAAAACAATGGATGACGGCAAGTAAGTACCTTTTTCGGTAAGTAGAGAAATTAACGCTCAACAAAAACACAACTGACCAAGATAAATAAATACCTTTTCCAGTAAATAGACAGATAGTCAACAAAAACACAATGGATGACGGTAAGTAAGTACCTTTTTCGGGAAGTATTAGAGAACATAAACATACAGTCAACAAAAACACAATTGATGAGGTTAAGTACCTTTTTCGGTAAGTATTAGAGAAAACAAATAAACAGTCAACAAAAACACAATTGATGACGTTAAGTACCTTTTTCGGTAAGTATTAGAGAAAACAAATAAACAGTCAACAAAAACGCAATGGATGACGGTAAGTACCTTTTTTCGGTATTAGAGAAATTAAAAGTCAACAAAAACACAACTGATGACGGTAAGTAAGTATCTTTTTCCGGTAAGTATTAGACAAAAACGCAATGGATTGTGGTACGGTAGGTAAGTAACTTTTTTATTTATTTTAATTTTACGCCCAGTTGACTACGGTATTAGA
The DNA here is from genome assembly GCA_018857735.1 of Alviniconcha marisindica. Classification (NCBI taxonomy): domain Eukaryota; kingdom Metazoa; phylum Mollusca; class Gastropoda; family Provannidae; genus Alviniconcha; species Alviniconcha marisindica. The sequence continues at coordinate 867,636 of JABMCL010001737.1, read as the reverse complement.
GAAAATAGATGAACAGTCAACAAAAACAGAAAAGATTACGGTAAGTTCGTTTTGTTGTTGTTTTTACGCCCAGTTGATTACGGTAAGTATCAGAGAAAATAGATAGATAACTGGTTTTCAACACCCAGTCAACCATGGCTTGTTATATCAGGGAGTATTAGAGACTAAATGGCGTCAAATTATATGATGACGACGAAACAACGACGACAACAACCAATCGGGATGCAGAACAGGTTCCACAAACTGAAACCTTCAGTTCACGTTCAAAACGTTTTGGGGGTTGGGGTGGGAGAGTCTTTTGCTCTGACAACCTCCTCATAATAAACACACACGCGCGCGGGCGCACACACACACACACACACACACACACACACACACACACACACACACACACACACACACACACACACGAATTGCCCATACACTCTAGGTCGTGACTGTAAAGCGAAAAGAAGATACTGAAAATTATGATAACGGCAGCAATGAATAATTAAGACATGAGTGCATTCCACGTTCTAAGCGAATGTATTACTTGGACGAATAAATGGCACTGACAACAGTCTAAGACCGATTGAAATAACAACCGTTTTGGACGTAAATTTCAAAAGACGAACTTTTCAATTAAGCTAAATCAAATCAGAGTGTTAAGCATAAAGCTGTTAAGTGAACGAGGCATGCAGCTCTGTTGTCCAAGTGTTACCAGGTTTGACACTATATTCCAAGATATTACTTGCAACCGACATACACACAACCCCCCCCCACCCCCCCCCAAAAAAAAGAGCGCGCGCGCGCATGCACCCCCCCCCCCCCCCCCCACCCCCATACACCTACACGCCCACCTACACAGAATGACACACGTCTGCCAGTAACCTTTTTGGAAAAGTCGGAAGAAAGAAAAAAAAGGGGGAGAAAAAAGAAGAAAAAGAAAAAAGAACGTACAGAAAAGCAACAACGTCCAACAAGAACGTCAGCCTCAAAGTCAAACACAAAACGATTGATTTCGTCGTCCACTCTTTCGTCACCGAGGAAGTTTACAGCCTCTTCCAGCGACAACAAAACAGAAAAACGCTCGGCGACGGTCGTTGCCAGGGCAACAGAGTGAATGTGATCAGGACGGTTTTGTCCGAGACCCATCAAACCACAGCAGAATGTGATCAGGGCAGGAGCTAACACGCACGTGATGATCGGAACCAGGAATGATGACAACGATCAACGGGAAGCGGCAGGAGAAGTCGAGCGGGGAAATTAGCTTCTCTGAACTTTGCTGCATCCGTGTGTCACTCTCGGAAGGCCTAGGTTAAGTAAGCTTAGCTGCTGGTAGGCTGTCGTGCCTGTGTTGTCTATGTAGCGACAGATTAATAAAGTGGTGGTAGTAGTAGTAGTAACAGTAGTAGTAGCTAGCAGCAGCAGCAGTAATAGTAGTAGTAGTAGTAGCAGCAGCAGTAGTAGTACTAGTAGTAATAACAATAAAGGAATTTGTGGCGCCCCATCTCAAATGAACCCAAGGCGCTTAAAAAAGAAAGGAAAAAAAGCAAAGAAAAAAAGCACTGCGAATAAAGGGAGGTATGGAAGGGGGTGGGGATGGGGTGGGGGTGGGGGTGGGGAGACATACTATTACTAAGCTGAGTACGTACGCAGTAAATACAAGCATACTATCAGAGACCTTCCGAGACAACTCAACACTCTAGGTCGTTCAACAGTAAATCCATGCACTGCATAAATAACTTAGGGGATGGTGGCAAGGTTCAGTTCAATGTTGCATTACGTCAATAGAGACCATACGGACTGTTAGAGACGCGGAGCCCAGGACGGCCACCTCGACTTTCACACAGCTCCTGCGTTCTGACTACAGATCAATGTTGCATTACGTCCACAGAGACCATACGGACTGTTAGAGACGGGGAGCCCAGGACGACCACCTCGACTTTCACACACGGCTCCTGAGCTCTGATAAACTGACCATCGAGTTCAATGTTGCATTACGTCCACAGAGACCACCAGGACTATTTGGGACAGGGAGCCCAGGATGTCCACATCGTCTTTCACACAGCTCTGATCTCTGTGGCAAGGGACTGAGGTCGCTCAATAAAAGAGGGAGAGGGGGGAAGAGAGAGGGACGGAGGGGGGGGAGGGAGAGAGAGAGAGAGAGAGAGAGAGAGAGAGAGAGAGAGAGAGAGAGAGAGAGAGAGAGAGAGAGAGAGAGAGAGAGAGAGAGAGAGGATTTTGGGAACACTGTGATCGAATCTTCATTTCCTTCATAGTAGAAAGCAGAACCATTTGTCAGTGTAACCGTCAGTACTCACACAGACTTCGGCCACAATAACGGACGCCAAGATTTTTTCAAATGATGTGGAATCTATACCGTGCGTATTAAAAATATATATAAATAAATATATTATAAATATAAAATATAATATAAATATATTATTTACCTTTTATTTCCATTTTTATGACAATGAAGTGGGCAGTTTAAAATCTCAGGGAGGAAGGGGCAGAATCTAATTCAGCACTTCGGACACTACTTTCAGAAAATGGGAAGAATTTGACGACCTCTCCCCCACCCCCTCCATTTACTGTGGGTATTGTGTGTGTGGGGGGGGGGGGGGGGGGACTTGAGAGACAGACAAAGGTGTGTGTGTGTGGGTGTGAGAGAGAGGAGAGAGAGAGAGAGAGAGAGAGAGAGAGAGAGAGAGAGAGAGAGAGAGAGAGAGAGACAGAGACAGAGACAGAGACAGAGACAGAGGGACAGAGAGAGAGCTTCAAATACAACGATTTAATACCTGAATTGCGTTTATTACATCTTGATTTTATCAAATTTATGTTCTTATCACAGTTCGTCATCGCCCTGATGTAACCGCAATGGTTGACTGGGCGTTAAACACCAAGTTACTACCATAGTTCGTCTTGTCCTCAAAAATCCGTTTGTGAGCTTCTTTGATTTTAAGGATGCAATATTTTTCCTTTTGGACGTTTTTGCCTGTTGTACAGCTTGGCTGTTCTGGTTTAAAAAAAATGTATTCTGATGTAATTATGATTATGAAACACATTTTATTTAAATTATCAACCTGACAACACCCAAACCCACACCAAACGATCCTTCCCACACAATGACAAAGAAAGAACTGCACACTGACCAGTATAAAGACGTTTTCAAACATACACACACACCCCACCCCTTCCCACACAATGACAAAGAAGGAAGAGCACAGTGACACACTGACCAGTATACAGACGTTGTCACACACACAGCATTCACGCCCCCACCCCCCACTCCAAGAGCACATTGACCAGTATACAGACGTCACACACAGCAATTCACACAGCTCATTCACCGCCCCCCCCCCCCCCACCAAGAACACATTGACCAGTATACAGACGTCACACACACAGAGCATTCACGCCCCCCCCCCCCCCCCCCCCCTTCCCTCCAAGAGCACATTGACCAGTATACAGACCACACACACACACACACACACACACACACACACACACACACACACACACAGAGCATTCACGCCCCCCAAGAGCACACTGACCAGCACACAAACGTTGTCGCACACACACACACACACACACACAAAACCCCACCCCTCTCAACGACAAAGACAGCCATGAAGAGCGCACTGACCAGTATACAGACGTTGTAGCAGTGGAGCGTGCCCCTCAGGCACGTGGTACACGAGTCTTCATTCTGACGCCGCCTGGACGCTGTGGACCGCGTGGACCGCGTGGACCGCTGCCGCTTCAGGGGCTGCAACACAGCAAAACAGCCACCGATCAGTAAGCAGCTAGCCAGCACAACGACGGTTAAACGAGACTTAACAGTTTCAGCTGGTTGGTTAGTTAGTTGGAGGTTAACGTGCCGTCCATTGCATGGGTCACCCCAGGACTACTCACACATTCACAGTTCTTTTATTCATCCATCCACCCATCAAAATGGGATTTGTGTGGCGCAAATCCATATATGTTCTAAGAGCCTCACATATTGCGATACTATAATAGAATGATATAAAACGCACTCATACATGCCCATAAAACAGCATACAGCTGTATATAAGAACAATACTAACGCAACACACACACATACACACACACCCCGCAGGCAGGCATGCACACAAATACACAAACGCGAGCGCAGCAGGAGCAGTAACAGCAGGAAGATGACTCGGTAAACAGTCGGATGCATAAGAATGTTAATCAAGGTACGTGTCACTAAATCATAAACCAGTAAATCACAAGTCTGACGCTGCATCACTGTTCTGGACACAATACAGTCAACACCAAACGCGGTCTGCCACATCCAGTCTAGACAATCAATCGTTCATGCGGCAATGCCATTAGACATTTGTATGTGTTTGAAATAATAATGAACTTGCTGCCAGGGCGCTTAAAACTAAATTCTGACATTCTCTATAAAGAGAGATAATGAAAGTGCGCCTCTAAATGGGGAAGAACTAGATCTAGCGGCACCAGAGAATAACGCACTCTTTTTGATAAACTAGGTCTAGAACGTTGTGTGCTTTTACAGCTAGTGGGAAAAACTTTAAAAGCAGTTCACACACTAAAAAGAACACACACACACACACACACACACACACACACACACACACACACACACACACACACACACACACACACCTAATGATGAAGCCTGAAAGAGGCGAAAGCTTTATTTTATTTTTAAATCCTCGTGGGGACTTTTGACATGCCTGATCTTTCTCTCCATCTCCGTGTACACGTTTCGGCAATACGAGTGGGGTGGGGGGCACGGTTCCGTAGCACTAAAGGGTGGGGTTTAATCAAATGTTCGATCGGCGTGGCAGTAGTGGTGGTTTATCACTCGCGAGAATTTCGTTCCGCTTTCAAAACACGCTACAGCGACCTTGTCAGTAAAACCAACGCATGCCCGGCGTCAGTGTTGTAAGACCACTTGCACCTTCCACAGAAGTCAACGGCATAACCCTGATGAGGAATGTATGTTTACAGGTAGCAGGCACAACAACACGCTCGAGGGCCACGAGCCAAAATAATCATCGTAACGGGTACTTAGAGCCCCTAAATCGCACAGGCACTAAGCGCTTACTTTAAATGTACAGGTCTTCAAGATTCAATGCATACAACACACACACACACACACTCTCTCTCTCTCTCTCTCTCACACACACACACACACACACACACAGCGTTGTATATCAGGGCAATGGGACTGAAGAACAGGCTTTCGAAAAGAGAAAGGTTTTCAAGGAAGATTCAAAAGAGCGAACAGAGGTAGAATGACGGGCAGAAACAGGGAGTTGGTTCCAGACAGCTGAAGCCTGGTAAGAGGAAGAGCGCTGTCCACTAATTCATCAAACAACCCCAACACAATTCCACAGGCACTTAAGGGCATCGTCTGGAACGACCCCCCCCCCCCCCCCTCCCCCATCCCCCTCCTCTCCCCGGCACGGTGCAACAGGTATAGGTGTATACAGACTGAAGAAACTTCCCGTTACCAATGAATCACAATATTTGGATATATACTCACAGGTACCCGTACTGACAACACACGTTCATTACACTTTATTGCCACGACTGGGAACTTTCCCATGGCTTAAAAATTCGTTTTGTTTCTTGTTGTTGTTGTGTGTGTGTGTTTTGTTTTGTTTCTCTCCCCGAAGAAAGACAGCAGCAACAGAGTCGATCTACCTACTCAGCCTGACTAACCACCTAACGTTGTTGGAATTCTACAAGAACTCTGCCAAAACAGTGTGTCGCTGCCGTAGGATCTTTAACGTGCGCACACCTCAAGCACGCGGAACCTCGCTTTGTCGCCTCATCCCCAAACAAAGCGTGGTGGGAGAGGAAATATAATTATAGCACAGCGACCTTCGAACCCCAAACCCTCGACCCCGAGTCCAGCGTCTTAGCCGCTCGGCCACGCCACCTCCCTGGTGACACATTTTGTTCAGGCTCACCTTGGACAGCTCTTCAATGACCTCGGGCGGTAGGATCCGTTGGGCCGCAGTGCCTGGGCGGTTTCGACCCAGACACAGGTTGAAAGGCATGGCGACGACACTTAGAGTCTGAGTGAAAGTCAGTTCCGTTGGCTCATAGCTTAATCGAACACATAAGTAGGAACTTTGCTTCTAACTTCCGAACACAAGAAATCCCTTTCCAACGAAAGCTGACGATACTGGAAAAATAATTCAGTAACAATAATCAGTCAGTCGAGTCATCAGGAGAACTCCACAACAAGCACACAACGTCACTTTTCAACAAACGCTGACGCAACTGGAAAGTAATCGAGTCAGTCGAGTCATCATGAGAACTCCACAGCCAGCACACAGTGTGACTCGTTTCGTGCTAATTTAACACGCCCCCACAAATCGCTGTCGTTCCTCTTTCAACCACAACAAAATCTAAACACACGCACACAAATAAAATCCAAACAGAGGTCCCAGAGGCAAATGGAAGCAGCACAGCACAGCAATGCAGGCAATCCAAGTGGCATTAACGTTCCCCGCTTTGGGTATTCAGAATGCAACACCATCAATTAACACTGACGCACTTGTCGCTGGAGTCAGTTTGCTGGCACAGGTAAAAGGACCGAGCCTCGCCAAAAAAGAAAAAGACTTATAAGTTTTCAGTCTCGGCAACGCGGCTGTGTCGAAGACAGAGTGAGACAGGAGAATGGGGAAGGAGGGGAAAGGGAAAGAGAGAGAAGGAGAGAGAAAAAACAAGTGACACCGCCTCCAGATTGGGGGTAAGGTCGAACGTATCCAGTGTTCAAACACAATCCCCGATTTCAGTCTAAACACACGGCAGCCCGAGTGTTTGCTAGGGCAAGAGAGCGCGCCTCTATTTCCCACACCTACACAACACAACTCCAGGCTTACAAAATAAATACAGCGGGGTCCTCGATCCCCGCAAACAAAGCACGGGCCACAGAACGGCTCGGCCCCCAAAAGATCGCTTCACAAAATAACCTAGCACGGTTACTAAGACCAATATCCACAGCGCAAGACATAGGCGCAAAGTTACCTATATCGCCTAGCCCTATCAACTGGAGTGAAGTAGACAGAAAACACTGGAGGGGTGAGAATTAGTTGAAGGTTGGCGCCGACCAGCGCGCCAGGGGGGGTGTAGAAGTCACCGCTAAAAACCCGACGTTCGCGGCACACAAACACTCCAGTCTGGCACCACCGCTGCTACGCTCCGAGTGAGAGCAGTCGCAGGGCGGGAACTGGCGCAGGTGAGAATCAAAGAACTGCGGGTCAGCCAGCCGCCCTCGCGGCAAGGTATAGATTTATACACGGACAGGTAGACAGCGCGGAAAGGTATCTATTTATACACGGACAGGTAGACTACACCAAGGTATTTATCTATACACGGACAGGTAGACAGGGCGGAAAGGTATCTATTTATACACGGACAGGTACACTGCAGTAAGGTATCTATCTGTACACGGACAGGTAGACAATGTGTAGCAAGGTATCTATTTTATAGACTGCGGCAAGGTATCTATCTATACACGGACAGGTGGACTGCAGCAAGGTATCTCTCTACACGGACAGGTAGACAGTGCGGTAGGGTATCGATCTATACATGGACAGGTTGTTAGTATAGCAAAGTATCTTTTTTATACACGGACAGGCAGACAGTGCGGCAAGGCATAGATCTATGTATACACGAACAGGCAGACAGTGCAGCCAGGTATATATCTATACACGGACAGGTAAACAGTGCAGCAAGGTATATAGCCATACACGGACAGGTAGACGGTGCAGCAAGATATATATCTATATACGCACAGGTAGACAGTGTGCCGCAAGGTATCCATCTACGCACGGACATGTAGACAGTACAGCAAAGTATCTATCTATCTATCTATACACGGACAAATACAGACATTGCGGCATGGTATCGATCTATATACGGACAGGTAGACAATGCGGCAAGGTAGATCTATCTATACATGGACAGGCAGACAGTGCGGCAAGGTGTCTATCTTTACACGGACAGGTAGACAATGCGACAGGGCATCTGTCTATACACGGACAGGTATAGACAGTGTGAGCGTGTCCCGGCTTGAGTCCTAGCCAGCTGCGCCTCCAGGCTAAGCAGACAGTGTTTATCGCGGACAGTAATGATCTGCCTTTTCTCTCTGACATTAACGAACACCCCTGCGGACATCCTTTCAATTCGCGTTGCTGCAGCCACCTCGGTCAGTACGCGAAGACGTAACAGTGGGTGTCGTGCACAGTAATGAGCTTGGTGTCTTCTTTTCCCTTCCTCCTTAATTTCTTTTTTTCTTTTCTTTTTTCTTTTTTTCTTTTCTTTTTCTCTTCTTCTCCTTCTGACATTAGCAAACCAAACACCCTTGAGGACACCGTCTTTACTCAGTGACCAACCATCTCTTACGACAAAACAAAACAAAACAAAACAAAACAACACACACACTCACACACACACACACACACACACACACACACACACACACACACACACACACACATACTAACAAACACCCTTGAGGACACTGTCTTTGCTCAGCAACCAGCTATCTCTTAGGAAAATGCTGACAACAACAACAAAATCAACAAAGGAAAACAAAAACAAACAAAAACAAAAACAAAACCAGTGTCTGTTCTGAACTGTAATGATCTGTTTTCTTGACTCTGACACGCACGGACATCCCGGCGGACATTCTCTCCGCTAAGCGAGCTCATGTCTGAACAGAAGGAGACATAACAGTGTTTACCACTGACAGCAACACTCTCGTCTCCCTTTTGACATTAAACAGACAACCCTGAGGACATCACCTCAACTCAGCGCATAGACACCAAACTCTAAACACTTGGGAAGACATAACAGTGTTTCACGCGGACAATAATGATCCCTGATTTCCCATCTGACACTTACAGACCCCCCCCCCCCCCCCCACCCCCCCTGCGGACATCCTCTACGCCAAGCTAGAAACAACCTCTGTCTGAACATTATGCGAAGACGTAACCGTGTTCATCGCAGGCAGTAATGACGTGGTTTCCTTTCTGCCATTTATGGACACCCCCTGCAGACATCGTCTCCGTTCAGCAAGCCCGTGCCTTAACAGCTTAGTTAGTTAGTTAGTTAGTTGGTTCTTGGATTTTAACGTCCCGTCAACCGCATAGGGTCACCTCAGGACGAATCACATAATCATGTAGAATTTTTTTTTTTTTTTTTTTTTTTTACACCAGTTCCAACCACAAGTTTATGGTCATCTCAGGTCGAATCACATAATCATACAGAATTTTTTTTAAATTTAGGGTCACCTCAGGACGAATCACATAATCATGTAGATTTTTTTTTTTTACACCAGTTACAACCACAAGTTTAGGGGCACCTCAGGACGAATCACATAATCATGTAGAATTTGTTTTTTTTTTTGTTTTTTTAACACCAGTTCCAACCACAAGTTTATGATCACCTCAGGTCGAATCATATAATCATGCAGATCTTTAAAAAATTTAGGGTCACCTCAGGACGAATCACATAATCATGTAGATTTTTTTTTTACACCAGTTACAACCACAAGTTTAGGGTCACCTCAGGATGAATCACATAATCATGTAGATTTTTTTTTTTACACCACTCACCACCAAGTTTGTAACACGCAAGGTTTTGTGTGGAAGTTTTTTATGCGCTATATATAAATTTTCATTCATTCATTCATTCATAATCCACCGTTACAACGTTAAAGCCCAACCAGCTATCTATCTCAATGTAAAGTCTAACCAGTTATCTATCTATCAATGCACAATAACACATGTTTTGGTACCGATTAATATTCCGAAGGCACTCACCACGGAAACCTGCTTCAATCACTTGTGTCTGACTATGAGCAAGGGTGTCTATTTTATTCCGCGGGCCCACACGAGAAACTGACAACCAAAACTAACGCAGTTAAAAAGTAGTGTGAGATTTGGAGAAAAAAATGAAGGTGAATGGACCGGGAGGGTGGAAATAAGGACAAAGCGAAGACACAACACCACGTGGGCTGTAACAAGCTCGTTCCCTTTCTGGCACTACCAGACACTCCCGGGAGCACGCCTCTCGGCTCAGCGTATAGTCCAAACATTACGCGAACACATAACAGTGTTTATAAATCGCAGATCTGTTTTCTTTTCTGACAGCAATACTGCCAATAGACACCCCTGCGGATATCATCTCCATTCACCGCGTGCTGTCTAAACAGGGAAGATGTAAGCCATGGTTGTCGAGAACACTAATGACCTAGATTCATGTCTGACTCCCTCTCAGCTCACCGACTAACAGCTTCTACCACCATAACAGACTGTATTTGTTTCGTTCGTTATGTGCATCTGACGGAGCTGAGTCGCTTTTTCCATCCACATCTACATCTGACGGAGCTGAGTCGCTTTTTCCATCCACATCTACATCTGATGGAGCTGAGTCGCTTTTTCCATCCACATCTACATCTGATGGAGCTGAGTCGAATTTTTCCATCCGCATTTGCACCTGACGGAGCTGAGTCGCTTTTTTCCATCCACACTTACATCTGGCGGAGTTGAGTCGCTTTTTTCCATCCGCACTTACATCTGGCGGAGATGAGTCGCTTTTTCCATCCCCAGTTGCATCTGACTGAGTTGAGTCGCTTTTTTCCATCCACACTTACATCTGATGAAGCTGAGTCGTCATTTTCAACTCACATTTGCATCCGACGGAGGCGAGTCGCTTATTCCACCGACACAGACTTGCCTGTGTGGAAAATGGGCGGTTAAGAAAAAGGTTCTACTCAATAATAAATCGTGAAGTTTCTCGCCTGACATGACAGGTTTCTGTCGGCTCATCAGTCAACGCGGCTGTTGTTCTCTTGGGTCATTGTGACCGCTCACCCAGCCAACTGAGGTGATGCTGGCCCAGTGGACGGACGGCAGCCACGCATCATTACATTTTGTACGAGAATGTTTATTCATGAGGGAGGTCACATCGGGTCACAAAATCGAAAGCGGGATCGGGCACAGCGCTGACCTGGGTTCATTCTTCATGAGCTGGAGCACGGCATGTCACGAAATCGAAATCGAAGTTGAAAGTTAATGTGCAAAAAATGGTAGTCCAGGTTTCTTATGTGGCATTCCAAAACACACACACCACATAAGTACACAAACACATGCGTGTGTGTGTGTGTGTGTGTGTGTGTGTGTGTGTGTGTGTGTGTGTGTGTGTGTGTGTGTGTGTGTGTGTGTGTGTGTGTGTGTGTTGCGCGCGCGCGCTCGCGTGTTTACTTTCAATAAAAAGGAAGAATAATTGTTTTTTGTTTTTGTTTGTTGTGCCAGTGGTGGTGTGTGGTGTGGGGGGGGGGGGGGGGTGCGTGCGTGCGTGCGTGCAAGAGACTCTTTGACATATCTAATTTCTCAACCGAGAGGGCCTTCATTTCTGCATCCTTTCCACCCCCACAGCAAGACTGACGCATCGACACAGAACAAGAAGAAACAAAATCGACAGCGGGACAAAAAAGAAGCGCCGGTATGTAACGTTACACGAATAGCAGCAAGTCTTAGTCGATCCCTGAGGGAAGAATATCGACAGAAGTGGCCAGGATCGCTCTGATCCGACACCTCAATAAAAAGATAATGGTCGGCCGCATAAAACAACGAAGTGGGTCGGAATGCCGCCCTTATGTTGCTCACCCCCATCTACCCGCCTCCTCGGTCAATGCCTGTGCTGCGCCGAGAGGCACAAGCCAAACGTACGGGGCTGTTTGTTGCAGTGACTGGTGGTACTGGCAGGCAATATGGCGTGGCTAAAACATGCAACTTTCTTTGGACAAAGAGGTCATCTTTTTCGTGTGTGTGTGTGTGCGTGTGTGTGTGTGTGCGCACGCGCGCACGTGCGTGCTGTGTGTGTGTGTGTGTGTGTGCGACATTTTGTGGTGTGTGTGTGTGTGTGTGTGGGGGGGGGGGGGGGGGGGGGCGGGGGGTTGTGTTGTGTGTGTGTGTGTGTGGTCTGGTGGGGGTGTGTGGTGTGTGTGTTTTTGTGTGTGTGTGGTGTGTGTGGGGTGTGTGTGGTGTGTGTGTGTGTGTGTGTGCGTGCGTGCGTGATGTGTGTGTGTGTTTGTGTGTGGTGTGTGTGTGGTATGGCGGCGCGCGCGCGGTTGTGTGTGTTTGTGTGTGGTGTGTGTGTGTGTGTGTGTGTGTGTGTTGGTGCGTGTGTGTGTGTGCGCGCGCGCGCGTGGTGTGTGTGTTGTGTGTGTGTTTGTGGTGTGGTGTGTGTGGTGTGTGTGTGTGCGCGCGCGCGCGCTCGCGTGTGTTGTGCCAGACACAAGAGATGACGAACACGTGTCCCGAATGACGCACGCTGTGGCCTGGATACCGTTTCCTACAGGTACAAAAGTCCCTACAATTATACCCGCTACGGGTGGGCAATCTGTAGACACGCAACCGGTGGGCTCGGCTGGGACCACCCTATTTTATAATGGCATGACTAGGCAGAAGGGGACTTGCGTGGGCTGTGAGGCCGCCACAATTACAACTAAAACCGTTTTTTGTTGTTGCCAATCCTGAGTTAGTTAAACCTGTTCAACGCCGAGTTGTCTCCGAAGAGGTACTGGCGGGGACCGAGATCCCAGGAGGTAGGGGAGGAGGGATATATATATATATACTCAACGCTACACTATCACCACCAGAATGACTCCTGCATTAAGACGGGCAGCGATGAGAGCCATTTTAAAGCTTCATTTACGGTGAGGGGCAAAATCACAAAGTCAGTATTCGCAGACCCCAACATTTAAAGAGAGAAGGGAGCCGAAGCGGAATCGAGAGAGAGAGAGAGAGAGAGAGAGAGAGAGAGAGAGAGAGAGAGAGAGAGGATAGAGAGAGAGAGAGAAGACAGACAGACGAGAGAGACAGACAACAGACAGACAGAAGACAGAGAACGGAGAAGACAGTCGACAAGACAGAGAGAAGAGCAGAATAGTGAGAGACAGAGAGAGAGAGAGAGAGAAGAGGACGAGGGGAGGGGGGGGGGGGAGGGGGGGGGGGGAGGGAGGGAAGAGACTCGGATTTTATTTAAAAAAATTACGTCCCGTCAACCGCACAGGGCTACCTCAGGGCGAATGGCACATTCAGAATTACGCCAAACGGTACCAGGCCGAAATGCAAGTCACCAAAGCACAGGATGATCATGCGGTCTCAATTAATGGAAACGCCAGTCGTTGTTAAGTCAGTGTGTTAACTCACTGTGTCAGTCTGCCGAAAACATGACCGGCCTCACGGTTATGGCAAAAACAGAACAGAACGAGCGGAAACAAAACAAAACAAAACAACCAGAACACGAAGCTGCAGCCAACATACCATGCCGCAGGAAGTCATCGGAGCCGTAATGTACACTGTGAAGGAGAAACAAACAAACAAAAAACGAAAAAAATGCGCAACATCAGCGCATCGTATTTTCAAACGTTGGGCGAAGTGTGCGCAGTCTGAAACCCAAGAAGTGGAAGGTGTCGTCGGCAAAGCTGTCCGATCACTCCACCACCACCACCCATCCTGGCACCACACCCACACACCTATCTCACAACCACACACATACACCACATCTCTCTCTCTCTGTCACACACACACACACCACATCTCTCTCTCCTCATCGTCACACACACACACACACACACAACACACACACACACACACACACACACACACACACACACATACACACTTCCCATCTCTCTCTCCCTCCCTCTCTCTATTCTCTCTTTCTCTCACACACACACACCTATCTCACACCCACACAAATACACCACATCTCTCTGTCACACACACACACACACTCCACATCTCTCTCTCTCTCTCTCTCTCTCTCTCTCTCCTCTCTCTCTCTCTCTCTCCTCTCACACACACACACACACACACACACACACACAGCGAGAACAAACAAGCATGCGGGATTGTTCATCACTGGCAGCATCTACGTATTCTGCTGGCCTCTGCTTAGTCACACGGTGCACGCTGCGGACAGAGCACGGACCAACAGGCAGTGCAGTTGATTCACCTGAGTCAAATTAGATCACCTGTGCCGTTGCGCTCTAATGCTGGCACTATGATACTGGGTGCACGTGCAAAGTGAAGAGGACTGAGCTAGTCTGTATCGACGGCTTCTCACCGCTGAGTTACAACACCCCCGGTGTTGTGATCTCTATCAAATCAGTCACATGAATCAGGAGTGGCATTTTAGCCACTCTCTCCCTCCCTTTCTCCCCCCCCCCCCATCTCTCTGTTAGTCTGCATCACAAACACACACAGATTTTGCTCTGTGTGTGTCTGTCTGTGTGTCTGTGTGTCTGTCTCTCTCTCTTTCTCTCTCCCTCTCTCTCTCTCACACACAAAACCTCCCGCTTCCGCGCGCGCGCGCGTGCGTGTAGTTTGTGTGTGTGTGTGTGTGTGTGTGTGTGTGTGTGTGTTGTGTGTTTGTGCCAAACGCCCCCCCCCCCCCCCCCAAACAAAAAACAAAAAACAAAAAAACAAGAGCAAACAAAAAGAAGAAGAAGAAGAAGAAAAAACAGGGGGGAAAAAGCTGACCTTTCGCTGTTATTACACAGAGATGCAAGATTAAGGCACGAATGCCCGTCAGGCAATCTGCATTCGATACAGTAACCTTGACAGTGGTACTAGGGAGGGAAGGAGGGCGGGGGGCGCGGTGGGGAAGGAGGGAGGGGAGGGAGGTAGCGACAGAGGCCCGGAGTCAACGCTGCCTGCTGTATGGTTTAATAAGGTAATGACATTTCAGCAAACTGCAGGCACGCATGCCCGGAGGCCAGAATTGCGTTGCCATGGTAGTTAGCCACGCGCACTTGTCACAAGGCTCTGGCTCTCCTGCTGTACGCAGGCGTAGCATGAAGCCCCCGATCAGTGGGGCTGGAAGGGGTTTATTTTTAACTCACGGCTCCGGGCTTCCATAACGGGTGAGGGTGGAAGCAGTGGGGGAAGGGGGTGGTCATCAGACGGCGAAGGTGCGGGGTCGTGGGGGGCGAGAAAGAGGGTCAGGTGAAAACAATGACGGAGTAACTATCCTGATACGTAATCCTCCACAATACCATTGAATGACGCCAACAATGACTACGACAGAGGCATATGGTAAAGATAGCATGCATTGATCGCGATACACAAACGACGGCACCGAAAGTTCCACCGAATGGGAGAGGGGAGAGGAGGGCGGGAGGGGGGATAAACTGGGTCCAGAGAGAGAGAGAGAGAGAGAGAGGAGAGAGAGAGAGAGAGAGAGAGAGAGAGAGACTGCTTTTCCTGTTTTACGTTAAGAGAGAGGAGAAGAAAAACTAAAACCACCCCAATATAAGCGACTTCGACGAAACACAATCGCTGAAAACGGAAG
Organism: Alviniconcha marisindica; assembly: GCA_018857735.1. NCBI lineage: Eukaryota > Metazoa > Mollusca > Gastropoda > Provannidae > Alviniconcha > Alviniconcha marisindica. The sequence goes on along the minus strand of JABMCL010001737.1, from coordinate 852,273 downwards.
CACACTCTATGAAAATGAGTCTTATAGTTATAAATAACTAGTCATTGTGACAATGTGACAAATATCTAAAGCATGAACTGCACAAACGCACCCACTCATTATGACAACGTGACTAATAAAAAGTATGAACTGTGCAAATACGCACTCATTATGGCAACGTGACTCATACGAACCACACACTCATTGTGACAATGTGACCAATATATGCGGTACGAACTGCACAAATACGCACTCATTATAGCAACGTGACTCATACGAACCACACAAGCAACAAACACCGCAGAGCGCTATATAGCTATTAGTATTAGCCAAGTGCCTTCACCCCACTTTGCCATATATCACCACAACAACTGAAAAACCCAAACCCTATTAATGGCACCCACGTTGGACGTGGTGGGGTGGAAAATCCGTGCGTCAACATGTGTACAGAAAACAGCACTGCAAAGACCGCCATTCACCTCGATTTCTACCCGTAACTGGATGACGCGGTCGCGAGCAACTGAAGCGGGTGCAGTCAAGCCTAATTAGTTTAGTCAAGCCCTTTTCTAGCCTAATTAAGTAACTGGATTTTTAACGTCCTGTCAACCGCGCTGTTGAAGAGTATCAGTGCGCCCTGTACCTTTTCGCGGTTAATCGTTTCCGTACTTACAGTAGCATATATATATATAGACGAGTAGGTCGGAATGTATTTACTGCACACGACCGAAAGGACGGCGTTAAGCGCATTTCTCCTGATCTGTCGAATAAATCTGTTGTTTAATGCACCATGAAGTCAAGCCAAAAGCTTTAACTGAAGTCTGCGATGAATATGTGTGTGTGTGTGTGTGTGTGTGTGTGTGTGTGTGTGTGTGTGATGAGAGAGAGAGAGAGAGAGGAGAGAGAGAGAGAGAGAGAGAGAGAGAGAGAGAGAGAGAGAGAGAGAGAGAGAGAGAGAGAGAGAGAGAGAGAGAGAGGGGACAGAGAGACAGACAGACAGACAGACAGACAGACAGACAGACAGGAAGACAGACAGGAAGACAGACAGACAGACAGACAGACAGGAAGAGAAATAGACACAGGGAACCCACTGCCCACCACCCAAACCTCTAAGTTCACTGCGGTTCAAAACAGTGTTTGAACACTCGGGGGAAACCCCATATTCACCCCTCCTAACCCATCGCCTTTGAAACACTTCCAATGTTTTCACAACCCCCCCCCCCCACCCCCCCACAATCCTCCCGTGTTCCACAGCGATGCTAGCTGGTCATTCCGGTCACCATGGAAACTTGCGCGGTGCGACGCCGTTCCAGCGCTAGTCTAGCTTAATGGTCAATCAGTCTGGTCATCGGGGCAAAAGGTCTACTGTCTCAGGCATGTCGCCGCTCCGATGTCATGTTAGCCTAATGGTCAGTCTGATCACCAGGCCAAAGCCTATGGCCAGTCTAGCGAATGTCGCCGTTATGTGACGTTAACCTGAGCAGCTTTCTGTTCAAAGTGAACCAGCATAACATTATCTTTCCGTCAGTCGCACCACTTCCATCGAGAAAGATTTCTCGCCTTCTCTTGCAGAACGAACTGATGGCGAGCGCTTTGCCTCTTGCTATCATTATCAACGTAATATAGCATCAAAAGACTTATCTGTTCATACACGAATAACATCAATCGCACCATTTCCATTGATAAAATCTTCTCGCCTTCTCTTGCACAACGAACTCTTGGCGAGTCTTTTCCTCTATAACTGCATGTAGTTTATCAAAGCATTTCTCTGTTCATACTCGAGTAGCGTATAATTCCCATCAATCGCACCATTTTCATTGATAAAGGCTTCTCGCCTTTCTTGCAGATACGAACTTTCCGCTTTCCCTTTGCAGGTAACGTGTACATGTAGTTTATCAAAGCATTTCTCTGTTCATACTCGAGTAGCATACAATTGCCATCAATCGCATCATTTCCATTGATAAAAGCATCTCGCCTTCTCTTGCAGAACGAACTCTTGGCGAGGCTCTTCCTCTATCAATGCATGTAGTTTTATCAAAGCATTTCTCTGTTCATACAATTGCCATCAATCGCATCATTTCCATTGATAAAAGCATCTCGCCTTCTCTTACAGAACGAACTCTTGGCGCGGCTCTTCCTCTATCAATGCATGTAGTTTATCAAAGCATTTCTCTGTTCATACAATTGCCATCAATCGCATCATTTCCATTGATAAAAGCATCTCGCCTTCTCTTGCAGAACGAACTCTTGGCGAGGCTCTTCCTCTATCAATGCATGTAGTTTATCAAAGCATTTCTCTGTTCATACAATTGCCATCAATCGCATCATTTCCACTGATAAAAGCATCTCGCCTTCTCTTGCAGAACGAACTCTTGGCGAGGCTTTTCCTCTATCAATGCATGTAGTTTATCAAAGCATTTATCTGTTCATACAATTACCATCAATCGCATCATTTCCATTGATAAAAGCATCTCGCCTTCTCTTGCAGAACGAACTCTTGGCGAGGCTTTCCCTCTATCAATGCATGTAGTTTATCAAAGCATTTCTCTGTTCATACAATTGCCATCAATCGCATCATTTCCATTGATAAAAGCATCTCGTCTGCGAAGGGGATCAAATCCATTGACATGCCTGTGCGAAAAAGAAGAGAAAAAGTCTTAAGGGATTCAAATTTCGCGTTTTTATTGGTCGTTTTTCAAGTGACAGACATCTTGGCAGTGAAGGGGTTAAATCCTCTCCGCTGCGAGAAAGGCGTGCAGATCTATACACGATCTGGTTGCAGGAAGCATGCCGTCGTTCCAGAGATACGCATCGCTGCCGACAAGCCGGCGACGGGGAGAACAACAGCAAAACAAAGGAAATGCATCATCCAGCAGTGCCCGCTTCCAGCAACCTCTGGAAGGGAACAAGACTTGGCAACATCAACACGGGAGGGTCGTGTGAGCTTTTACACTCGATTCGTTTGATCGATGTAATTGTCAGAAAACAGCACCACCAGCGTGTCAGCACGGCTGTTCTGCTGTGTACAAACGCGCCATCTACCCCCCCCCCCCCATTCCCCCCCTCCCGTCGTTTCCCCGCCACCATCCCCCCCCGTCACTTTCCCCGCCACCATTCCCCCCCCCACCCCGCCACCCCCCCTGTCCCTTTCCCCGCCACCATCCCCCCCCAGTCCCTTTCCCCCCACCATCCCTCAATCCCGCAAGAAGACAACTGGTTTGTGTCGTGTTCGATTGTCTTCTTCTAACGGAGGAGTCACTTCCTTTGCATCTTACACCTGATGCACGTGCAGTACTGGACAACAATATCTGGAGAGAAATGAGGACAGCAGGAACATGGAAAAAGACGGAAAGCACAGAGAGAGAGAGAGAGAGAGAGAGAGAGAGAGAGAGAGAGAGAGAGAGAGAGAGAGAGAGAGAGAGAGAGAGAGACTAAAATTCACAGAAACATCGACACAGTCATGATTATCGTGATGGCTATTTTCTCAACAAGAAGAAGAAGAAGAAGAGGTGGAAGGAGAGAGCAAGAAGAAACGCAACAACCCCACTCAACTCAAATTACTGTCAAATTGCACCAAACAAAAAGTCTGAATACCGCAAACACCCTGCACGGTCCGGAAATACATCTTATCCGAAATGCACCTCTTCTTTTCTCCCAGCGTCCTCAAGGGGGACACGGTGGAGAGTTTGGATTCAAATTAGGGAGAAAAAAGGGGGGCATAAAACCCAACAAATAAACGCCTGGAAACCAAGAGAGAAGAGAGGGCAGAGCGCAAGCCAATCGATTTCCGCTGATGAGCAGGCCCCACTGCAAGGCCCTCGCACTCTCCTCGATTTGATTGTTACCGCGTGAACATTCACAGCACCCACTTTGGGGGAAGGGGGCGGGTTGGGGGAGGGGAGGGGAGGGGAGGAGCTGGGGTATCATTCTGCAACTGCAGCAGCTTTCCTTCAGGCCAAGAGAGCAATGGTCACACATGTGGCCAAGTGGAAGGTGGAGGGGGGTGGGGGTGGGGGCGCTGGGGGGTTCGGGGTACTACTGACGGCCGCTGACACAATTACTGTGTTGCGGCTACAAAAAGGTTTGTTGACGCAAAGTGCAAATCTGTCTTAGCAGCTGCTACCGTACTGTACTGCTACCTACCCTGCAGCTGCAGCAACCGTCACAAAACACGCACGCGCGCGCGCACACACACACACACCACCATCACCACCACCACCACCACCACCAACAACAACCGTACTCCTGCAGCTACAAACATGTACTTTTCAGCCACAGAATTAATGTTTGTAGCTGCAAGTCTCGAATTATGACTGCGACCGCCATTGATAGTGTGGAAGACAGGGTGTGGGTGGCTGCGGGGGAATTTTTCAACTGAAACGCTGTACATCGAAAGAGGGACTCGGGGGAGGGAGGGGGGGGTAGGAGGGCCACAGTCTTTGACGCTGTGCATTTCCAATAGTTTGGTCGAGGATCTGTCTGAACTGGTTTTGTCCACTTCACCAAAACTCCAGTCCTTTCTTCAGTTGATTTGGTTTGTCATCTCACCACTATTCGAGCACTATGCACACTCCGTCGATGGTAGTCACCAATAATAGCCTGTAAATAACAGTTCCGTACTTACACACTTCAGCGTTTTCTGGAATCTAAAAGAGCAGACTGGAGAGACAGAGAAGAGACGGAAAGATGGGAGCGGGAAGGGGTTGTACCCCCGTACAGGCGGAGGAACGAGAAATTGATTTGTCTCCAAGTAAAAAACAAATCTACCTCGTAGTCTCAGAGACACTAGAGGGTGGAGGGAGGGAGGGGCGGAGAGAAAGATTTAGAGAGAATGAGAGACGGGGGGGGGGGGGGGACGACGAGTAACCGAGCGAGAGCGAGACAGAGAGAGACGAAGAGAGAGGGGGGGGAGTGAAGTGTGAGCGAGGGCTGAGAGAGAGATAGAGAGAGAGAGAGTCTCTCGGTGTGTGTGTGTGTGTGTGTGTGTGTGTGTGTGTGTGTGTGTGTGTGTGTTTGCGCGTGCGCGTGTCTGCATGTGTCGTTATGAGCCGCGCACTCTTACACAAGTTACAGCCAGGGCGAACTGCTAAAAATGCCAAAAGTGCCGAGGGAGATCGAGAGGGATGGGCAATGCCAAAAACTAATACCGGCGTGCATTGCGGGGACGCGGAAACCCAATGCATTGTGGCCCCTGGCCGTGGCGGTAACGAGAGAACGATGCAAATAGGCTCCAACCAGTCGTTGTGCTATCGGCGGCCGCAGACATCTCCGCTGTGGAGTTATTAACCAGTAGCTCCGGGTTATGGACAAAGACCCCTCGTGTCATCTCTCCCACTGTCATTAGATGTAATGTGCTGATTTGATTTTCCCGCCGCAATGAACTTCAAATCAAGGGGGACGGAGGGAGGGGCGGCTACGGGGAAACTGGAGGGAAAGTCAAAACCAAATACAATTCAAAGGCTGAAGCTATGAAAGAACGGACAGGCTGACGAACGGACAGGCAGAGAGAGAGAGAGAGAGAGAGAGAGAGAGAGAGAGAGAGAGAGAGAGAGAGAGAGAGGAGAGAGGAAAGTGGAGAAGCCTAATGGACAAATACAGTGCCAGACGTGAAAATGTTTTAAATTTTCACATGCCGTCCCGTAACCAAACCCGTCTTCACTGAGTTTTCCGACTGATGTGCAAAGACCAGAAGCATTATTCTGTACGCAAACGAAGCTCCATTATGGGGAAATATGTATCTCAAAATCAATACCGCCTACTCCTTCTAAACTGGCAGTTTCATGCCATGCATTGAACGGCAATCAGCTCAGCATTAAGACGTCTGTTCATCTGCCAGACATGGCGAGCTATCTACATGTCTATCAGCAACGACTCTCTTTCCCCCTTCTCTCTCTCTCTAGCTATGTAGCTACCTACATGTTTATCAGCAACGGTTCTCTCTCTCTCTCTCTCTCTCTCTCTCTCTCTCTCTCTCTCTCTCTCTCTCTCTCTCTCTCTCTCCAGCGACCTAGTGTGGCGGTATCCAGCTAAAACATGGTCTGACGCGGAAATAACCGACAGGAATCGACGGCAATAAAGAAGCAAAGAAACGACGATGATTAAAAATTTTTTTTTTTAACCCGAACATCAACCGCTAACACCTATGCAGAGAGCTAGATACACTCAATAAACACCCTCTGCTACAATACACACGCGAATCTATGACGAGGGCGTTTCAGTTTAAGCGTATGCCACGCGCAAGGAGGAAGGCGAGTGGGCTATAACGAAATGCAGACATCAACACCCACGGAGAGAGATTGTAGCACGTGGGCTGCGTTTGATCGGCGATCAGAGTGAGCGCGCCACACCTTTGGTCCGCCTTGTCTGCCTTGGCGATTAACGCCAATTTCGCACACGAGGCGGTACCCACGGACATCGCATTCTGTTTGGAAATCAATAACCTCATTTGATACCCTTCCCCCCCCCCCCCACCCCCAACACACACAAATAACACATCCCCGTGGCGCCTCGGTGTCCCTCATCAATACCCTCACAATACCGACAGCCAGCATAAAGCAATTTATTTCTTACGACGACTCTACACAAATCGGGGGCAGCAACATGTCGAATCTTCCGGACGAAGAATGAGAAAATTACCACTACTGTTGAGCCGGGTCCGGGACACTCTCTCTCTCTCTCTCTCTCTCTCTCTCTCTCTCTCTCACACACACACACACACACACACACACACACACACACACACCATCCACACACACAGAACGATCATAACGCCATGAATCAACCCACAACGACCACCGTCCAACAACGCAAGGCGCAAACCACCACCACCACCATCCTATTTAAGTATTCACGAGGCGCGCTCGGGATCGTCTCAAGGCCGGATTAGTCTCTGCGATCCCTTCAAGGAGGGGAGGGGATCTTCCGCCGTACGGCCAGGGGCTCGCCCAACGCCCGGAGGTCAATTCCAGGCAATCCGGTCCACGACACGGCGCGTGATGCCGCATGCTATTGGCACCGGCACCGCGTCGCAACGTACGCGCTGAGGACCTGTGTGAATGCGTGCGTCGTGTCTACGATGTCTGCGGGGAGCACCTGAGTACATGCTGTCTACTGGAGGACCTGTACATGCTGTCTACTGGAGGACCTGTGTGACTGTGTGTATGGTGTCTGTGGGAGGACCTGTGTGACGGGGTATGCAGGGGGACCTGTGTGACTGTGTGTATGGTGTCTGCGGGAGCACCTGAGTACATGCTGTCTACTGGAGGACCTGAGTACATGCTGTCTACTGGAGGACCTGTGTGACTGTGTGTATGGTGTCTGTGGGAGGACCTGAGTACATGCTGTCTACTGGAGGACCTGAGTACATGCTGTCTACTGGAGGACCTGTGTGACTGTGTGTATGGTGTCTGTGGGAGGACCTGTGTGACTGTATGCATGGTGTCTGTGGGAGGACCTGAGTACATGCCGTGTACTGGAGGACCTGTGTGACTGTATAATTATATGGTGTCATGGTGTCTGCTGGAGGACCTGTGTGACTGTATAATTATATGGTGTTATGGTGTCTGCGGGAGGACCTGTGTGACTGTATGTATGGTGTTATGGTGTCTGCGGGAGGACCTGTGTGACTGTATGTATGGTGTTATGGTGTCTGCGGGAGGACCTGTGTGACTGTATGTTATGGTGTTATGGTGTCTGCGGGAGGACCTGTCTGACTGTATAATTATATGGTGTCATGGTGTCTGCGGGAGGACATGTGTGACTGTATGTATAGTGTATGGTGTCTACTGGCATGTGTGTTGTATGTTGGTGTTATGGTGTCTGCGGGAGGACCTGTGTGATTGTATATTATATGGTGTTATGGTGTCTGCGGGAGGACCTGTGTGACTGTATGTATGGTGTTATGGTGTCTGCGGGAGGACCTGTGTGACTGTATGTATGGTGTTATGGTGTCTGCGGGAGGACCTGTGTGACTGTATGTATGGTGTTATGGTGTCTGCGGGAGGACCTGTGTGACTGTATAATTATATGGTGTCATGGTGTCTGCGGGAGGACCTGTGTGACTGTATGTATGGTGTTATGGTGTCTGCGGGAGGACCTGTGTGACTGTATAATTATATGGTGTTATGGTGTCTGCGGGAGGACCTGTGTGACTGTATGTATGGTGTTATGGTGTCTGCGGGAGGACCTGTGTGACTGTATAATTATATGGTGTCATGGTGTCTGCGGGAGGACCTGTGTGACTGTATAATTAAGGGTGTCATGGTGTCTGCGGGAGGACCTGTGTGACTGTATAATTATATGGTTTTCATGGTGTCTGCGGGAACCTGTGTGACTGTATAATTATAGGGTGTCATGGTGTCTGCGGGAGGACCTGTGTGAAAACTGTACTGAATTATATGGTGTCATGGTGTCGCTGGAGGACATGTGTGACTGTATAATTATATGGTGTCATGGTATCTGCGGGAGGACCTGTGTGACTGTATGTATGGTGTTATGGTGTCTACTGAAGGACATGTTGACTGTATAATTATATGGTGTCATGGTATCTGCGGGAGGACCTGTGTGACTGTATGTATGGTGTTATGGTGTCTACTGGAGGGCATGTGTGACTGCATAATTATATGGTGTCATGGTGTCTACTGGAGGGCATGTGTGACTGCATAATTATATGGTGTCATGGTGTCCGCGGGAGGACATGTGTGACTGTATGTATAGTGTCATGGTGTCTACTGGAGGACATGTGTGACTGCATAATTATATGGTGTCATGGTGTTTTCCGGAGGACATGTGTGACTGTATGTATAGTGTCATGATGTCTGCGGGAGGACCTGTCTGACTGTATAATTATATGGTGTCATGGTGTCTGCGGGAGGACCTGTCTGACTGTATAATTATATGGTGTTATGGTGTCTGCGGGAGGACCTGTGTGACTGTATGTATAGTGTCATGGTGTCTACTGGAGAACCTGTGTGACTGCATAATTATATGGTGTCATGGTGTTTTCCGGAGGACATGTGTGACTGCATGTACGGTGTCATGATGTCTGCGGGAGAACCTGTGTGACTGTGTGTATGGTGTTCAAAGGAAGCTGTGTGGAACCTGTTGCCTCAATAGATCAGTGTATCTTGCATTGCACCATAACCAGCCTGCAGAAAACGACCGAAATCAGGACCATCACTGGAACTGGCAATGATGCAGTAATGTACAGATCTCCAAAATCACGACGACCGAAAAGAAACACTAGTTTTGAAGAAAGATACATTAACACAGACGCCGGCAACCCCGCGGCGCTATGCAAACGGACGGGGTGGGGTGGGGGGGGGGGGGGGGGGGGCAGGAGACAAAGCAGAAATCTGCTGAACTGAGGAGAGAGGGGATGGGGTGGGGTGATGGTGGGGGTGGGGTGGAGGGAGGAAAAGATACGATAAAATTCTTCATTTACGAGGGTAATAGATGAGCATGTACGCTTTTTTTATTAAAATTTTTTTTTACATCCAGCCCTCGCCCAAACAAGGGACTATTATAGATCTAATTATACAAGTACACATTTTGTCAGATACGGCACATCGGTTCACACATGGAATAAATGAAGTTTAGACATCAAACATGATATATGAGAGAGAGAGAGAGAGAGAGAGAGAGAGAGAGAGAGAGAGAGAGAGAGAGAGAGAGAGAGAGAGAGAGAGAGAGAGAGAGAGAGAGAGAGAGAGATTTGTGCAAACACACACGAAATAATGGTCAAACAGAGATCTCCACATCTCACTGGGCTATTCAGCAGACAACTCGAGACCTGCGCCCCGTCGGATGAGCACCCTCCGTGCGGGGACCAACACAAGAACGGCATCTGCCGGGTCGATGCGTCTAAGCTTACAAGAACAGAGAACAGATTTTGCGCACGTACTGAGCGTGTCCGGATCTCGGATCTGGCGGCAGGGAATATTAACTCCGTCTGGGCGGATCTGTGCTGTACCACCTCTGAGAAGGCCTGTCCCTTGGTGCCAGTAAAGGCTCTTTGAGCGGGGATGAGTCTTTGGCAGTGCCCGTCGAAAGCACTTGTGCCCAAACCCTGCAGGAATTAAGTTACTGGGCAAATGAAAAGCTTGCGCCGCTCAAAGACCGTGGGTATTTCTACAACCTCCCCAAAATACCGATTATATAGGAATATATATGTGTACGTACGACCGAAACACCCTTGTTTATTCAGTAAGAAAAACTCTCTCTTCCATCGCCGAGAGTGTGTTGGTAGTACATGACGCAAACAAGCATGGTTTCTCAACTGAAGGAAGCTTCGGTAATGCATGCGTTCAGTTCGACCAGACTCACAAGTGGGTTAAACACGCGACGTACATCCTGCGACTTTTGACTGCAACTATACAGGGCGAAACAGAGAGAGAGAGAGAGAGAGAGAGAGAGAGAGAGAGAGAGAGAGAGAGAGAGAGAGAGAGACAGAGAGACAGAGAGACAGAGAGACAGAGACAGAGAGACAGAGACAGAGACAGACAGAGACACAGAGACAGAGACAGAGACCGGCAGAAGGCAGAGACAGAGGGAGCGACAGAGGGGGAGAGAGAGATTCCTGTCCCAAATTCTCACTAGTCAAGATACTCCCCTCCGTAAGCAATAAACTGTCGTCAGTTTTGCTCCTAACGGACCAGAAACGACCACGGGACGTTAAACTTCCTTCAGCCAGTTAAAGCAGATCAAGAGGGCCACAGCGTAAATAATGCACGTTTGACCCCGTACAGACGGTTAGTGAAAGACGATCCTGATTGGACGTGACCACAGGCCCGACTCAGACGGCCTGTCGATGGGAACCAATCACGCTTTGTGTGAACTGGCGGTGGTGTTCACCAGCCGGGGAATTGGACCAAGGGTGTGCGGGGTCACGCCTGTAACTGGCTGGTTTTTAACGCCCAATCAACCTTGCAGGTCTTTCACTACTAAAAGCGCGGTGTGAAAATATCAAATGCTATTTCTTAAAACAGATTCAAACCGAAACATCGAAAAGGCTAAGAAAGCTAATCTTCCAGCTAAAAAACAAATTACGGACTTCAAACACAATCAAATCCAAACATGTTAACAATGACAAAGTATACAGGTATACCAGTAAAGGACGGTACACGACTGCATGGACAGATATATCCACCAATCGTGCTTTTTATCTACTTTCGTTTTATAACAACGTAGCTAAATCCAAACAAAAAGAGAAAGTTACAGAGAATCTGGCCACTGCAGAACACAACATCTCAAATTCCTGCTCGAGGACTGCCCAGACAGACGTGTCCATTACCTGTCCCGTTTATCTATTTTCGTTTTAATAAGAACGTAGCTAAATGATCCGAACGCTACCAGATAAACAGAAAAGATTACAGAGAATATGGCTACACTGTACAACATGACATCTCAAATTCCTACTCGGGGACTCAACCACATCTGAGCCCATTGGCAACACGGAGCCTGTCTTTCCGACGACAGCTCGGGACAAACCTGGCCCGGGAGAACTTGATTGGTAAAAAAATAAATTTAAAAAAAATCCACTTGATCGGAAAGCCGATGACAGGCCCCCGAACTCTGCATCACCAATGGCGGGTGACGATCCGGGCGAGAAAAGCTCGAAGTCAAACTCTCCCTCAGCTCTGACACCGCTCTTCTCGTCGTGACCCCGTGAGGCCTCGCCGGAGCCAGGACCCAGTCGGCCGTTAAGGCGCAGCAAATTCACTCCCCAATCAATTGGCGCCGCGTTTCAGAGGGTGATGGAAGTGGGAGAAGTGTCGCTTAAGGCCCTGTCACTCACTTAGCGGACCTGTCTCCTCGGAGAATGGCTGTAGTGCGTCCAGTAGAAGTTAACTTTATCACCGCTGTCGGTGCAGTCGGGGTGGGGGAGGGGTGAGGGAGGTGTGGGTGGGGGTGGAGGGGGGGGGGTGGGGGGGAGGTGGGGTATGATGGAGGGGTCTTGGGAGAGGGGAGGTGTACCCGATGGGACCAAGAGACAGCATGATTTGTTCCAACAGCTAGCAGGAGAGAGAGAGAGAGAGAGAGAGAGAGAGAGAGAGAGAGAGAGAGAGAGAGAGAGAGAGAGAGAGAGAGAGAGAGAGAGAGAGAGAGAGAGAGATGGGTTCTGATATCCGGCGCCCATGCAGTCAACCGCGAAGCTCACGTCTGGGCAAGGTGCAAGTCGTTAAATCACAAGTGAAGTCTCTCTCCGTGGGTGTACTGCTGGAAAGCCACACACACACACACACACACACACACACACACACACACACAAACACACAAACAGGCAGTCACCTTTGCTTCAGATCCCCCCTCCCCCTCCAAACCATCAAATCCCGAGCGAAAATCAGAGTCACTGCAGTTCACGTATTTATAACGCGTGTCGGTTTTGTTGTTGTTGTTGCCGAGGACAGGGAAACAATCAGTTGTGGATTGTAGTCACGGCAGGGTGCAGAAAGGAGGACATCAGTGAAACATGCACAGTTATGTTCCGCTTATCTCCTCTAGGGAATATTAATTTTGGTATCTCCGGTTTTTCAGCAGAATTAAGAGACCTTTAACTTTCTGTGTCCTCTGTACAACTTTTTGTGTTCTCGGTACAGCATTCTGTGTCCTCGATACAACATTCTGTGTCCTCAGTACCACAGCGCAGAGAAAAGGTCCCCGAAGGACCAAGAGTGAACATGCCTGGTTCTACTGCCAGCAACATCTCGGTACAACATTCTGTGTTCTCTGTACAACTTTCGGTGTCCTCTGTACAACATTCGGTGTTCTCGGTACAGCATTCTGTGTCCTCTGTACAACTTTCGGTGTCCTCTGTACAACATTCTGTGTCCTCTGTACAACTTTCGGTGTCCTCTGTACAACTTTCGGTGTCCTCTGTACAACTTTCGGTGTCCTCTGTACAACATTCGGTGTCCTCGGTACAGTATTCTATGTCCTCGATACAACATTCTGTGTCCTCAGTACCACAGCGCAGAGAAAAGGTCCCCGAAGGACCAAGAGTGAACATGCCTGGTTCTACTGCCAGCAAGCCGGAAGCAGTGTTGCTATTAATAGGCATTCACAGAAGAAGCAGGAACACGAGGACGAGGGCAAAAACCACACGGAAACATGCGTTTCCTTTTAGATTATGAAAGATCAAAACAAACCGCTCGGTTAGGATGCTCGTTTTTTGTTTTGTTTTATTCTTTACTATGCCCCCCCCCCCCTCTCTTTTCTCGTGAAAAGCCGAGTACCATTTGCATTAGCCGAGTACGGTCTGCATTAGGAAACCTCATGATGCATCAAAATGGACGAGAAGAGTCGTTCCTAATCAAACAAAATTTCTCTGACACTTCAACCCCCTCCCTCCCCCCCAAACCACCACCAACCACCACATCACCATCGCAGCCACACACACCTCCGCTCTCTTTCTCCCCTCAAATAAACCTCACAACCATACCCCACCGCGAAGGCAGCCTCGGGATACCTTTCTTTCTCTCGCCTTCAGAGACTCCACAACGTCTTCGACTGGATCCCTGGGCCCAGAAGGGCTACTCGGAGGCTGCCAACGGGTTCACGTTTCAGACTGCCTGTTGACACTCCTGTGCGCACTCACGCGCCTTCACTCACCCTCCGAGTGCGATGGAAACGTTTGGAGATATAATTCAATTGCCGGCAAAGCACACATGGCCACAGGGGTGGGTGGGGGTGGGTGGGAGGACAAGGAGGGAATTATGGGCAGGAAGAGAGTCAACAGACCTGTGGCCCCCTGATCGATGGGGAGGGGGCGGGGTGCGTGGGTTGGGGCGGGGGTGGGGGTAGGGTGGGGGTGAGGGGGAGGGGGGGGGGATGTGGAGAATCAACCGACGGAGCCTGGCATCCACAAGCATAATTTCTTTTTTTATGTACTGTACTAGCCAGCTTCAAGTCGGACAAAGACTGAGAAAGGTAAGGAAAGAGAGAGAGAGGGCGTTTCGCTGGGCTTTCTGCTTGTTTCTACTGCCCCCTCCCCCCTCTCTCTTTCTCTCCCCCCCCCCCCCTGTTTCAGAGAGAGAGAGAGAGAGAGAGAGGGGAGAGAGAGAGAGAGAGAAGGTGAAACAGGGTGGGGGGGGGGGGGGGAGAAAGAGAGAGGGGGGAGGGGGCAGTAGAAACAAGCAGAAAGCCCAGTGAATCACTGAATGTGCAGTAATTCAGAATAAAGCAGGATCACCAACTCTCGGACACTGAACTCAACGCTGACCAACTGGTTTAAAAGTGACAGATAGGTAATTTGTTTTTAACACCAAATAACACTAGGTCAAACATGACGGTGTTATCAGGGCGATTCTAGAAGGAAAAAAGCCAAAATATTCGAATAACCCAATTTAGTGCAGCTGTGGACGCCTCCAAGTCCGACCAGCAAACACCGTGAACTAAACTGCAAGTACGAGTCAACCAGCGATATGCAAATGCACAACACAACTTTCGGGTCAAAGGTCGTGCAATGCTGTCTCCACACTGACTGGGTATAGTTAGTTAATAATTGGATGTTTACGTCCTGCCGACCCCGCAGGGTCACCTCAGGACGATCAATCTCTGTCATAAACAAACGCATTTTTATATATTGTGCCCAGTAAATTTAATACACGCCTAGAAAGAAGCATCATCACGATCGCTAATCGGATATAAATTCCCGCATTAATAAAATACAGATGAAAAAAAAAAAAAGCAATACAGGAACACGCTAAAAACAACCAAAGGAGAAAGGAACTCTAGCGAGTTCAGCACCCCCCACCCCCACCATCGAGAAATAAGGCTGCTAACTTACCGCACAGGTTATTTTCAGCAATACGGAACGGCTCTACAAGACCCATAGGTATGTAATAAAACAAATGGGCATGGCAAGCAGCGCAACATAAAACCAGATCAAGTATTCCGCCGGGGAGAAAATCCAGCTTGGTTTTATTTTGATCACGTAATGGGGAAGCGTCGTCAAGGACTTCCACAAAATTACCCCGAAAGTTAACGATCTATCTGAATCCAAATCTGGCCGCATGTTCGTCGGCTTTTGATATTTCATTTTTTTTTTTTTTTAAATTTTCCGATGCGAGGCTTTGGCGCCATGTTTTGGATCGTTACCGATCTTTCCTGTTGTAAGCTTGCTTTATGACCGAATTGGATTCAGTTCACTCCCCCCCTCCCCTCCAAGAAACGACCACGAACAAACAAACAAAAAACAACCACCACCACACCACCACCAACAACAAAACAGCTACAGCAACAACCATAAAACAAAAACCCAAACAAGACACCACCACCACCACCACCACCACCACACACACACACACAAGCAAGCAAACAAGCAAGCGCGCGCACACACACACACACACACACACACACACACACACACACACACACACACACACACACAAGGTACAAAGCCCTTTTTTCCCTCTCCTTTTTCCCCCCTCAAAGAACACAAATCCCAAACAAATTCAAAGGCTACGCTAAACAGTCTCCACAAAGAAGAAATGTTTGACGTCATGAAGTAACGAACAGAAGCAATCAATAAAATGATTTTACAGTAAACATTATATGTTTTTCAAACCATTTCATTTCCCTTCGGCTCAACGACTCTCTCCGCCCACGTCTCAACGAAGAGAAAAGGAAACATAAGCAAAGCTTTATTCCGTGCAGTTTTACGTCTGAGGACTATTCACGTCTCGCACGGAACCTGTTTTATGTTTTGCAGCATTAATTGTACGGATGACAAGGGGTAAAATCGACCTTCATAGGAAACGTTGTTGGACAGAAAAAAGACCCCATATAGCATGGGTTTTGTGCGTACATACACTTGAGCCGCCTTAAACTGCACTGTTTTAGGTACTCCGCCAAGGCCGCAAACAAAGGAGCCGTACAAATCTTCACGTGCATCAGACAGAAGAGAGGGGACAGAAGGGAGGAGAGGATGGGGGGCCGGGCGGAAAGAAAAAGAGTGTGTGTGCGTGCTTCTAGATGCCTATGTGTCCGCGCTCGCGCGCTCATGCAATCCTACATTTGCATTCTCCCGCCTTGATTTCATGATCTACGGAATACTTGTATAAACAGAAGAAAGAAGAAGAAAAAAAGGTGTGTAATCAATGCCGAAAACAGCAAGGAAACTCAAAGAAATGTTAAACTTTTAGAACGAAAAGCTAAACAATATCCAACTTACCATCATGAAGCTGGGAAAGAAACACACACACACACACACACACACACACACACACACACACACACACACACACACACACACACACACATACACACACACACACACACAAGCAACGCTAATGATCACCTAACGTCTTACTGTATAACTGGGCTCGCCAAAGTCTGACCATGTTCTTTCGTTTCCAATGTTACCGTTTACATTATATGCTTGATCACTCTCCTCTCAGACGATGCCCTAGAAAAAAGAAAAGAAAAGGCAAGGAGGAGGAGGAGAAGGAGAAGGAGAAGGAGAAGGAGGAGGAGGAGCAAGAGAAGGCAATCAGCGACCATTAGTCTAACATCATTCCAAATACAGGTTCAAAATCCGGAATCAAAGTACCTCCCACTGAGAGTGACCTTTACTCCGTGGAAACAGAATCCGATTAAATCTCGAGCGTAGAGACCTTGGCTTTTTTTAAAATTTCAGTCGAAAAAAGCCGGCTGGTGTCATAAGCGGATGACCTTTACGGCATTATTTAAACAACAGAATCGTCGTTCTCGACCTAATTATTTGTACAGCCGCGTCTTGCGGTTCAAAATGTGTATTCCTGAAAAACAGATTGTATACACATTTTCCTGAAAATTTTCCAGAAATATATAAGGTGCTGATACACGAGTCGTTACGGCCACATGTTTGAGGAGGGCCGTGCGAATCTGATCTCAAACGGATCGTGTGCCAGCACATAGCCGTACGGTTGAAACGACTCAGAGCATCGGTTTCAACCCGTCCGTTCCAAATACAGCATGGTGCATTTTAACCGGATGAACTGCTTCCGCCAGCCAGTGAGCGCCCGCTGTTTGAGCTGAAGTGGACCAAAGGCCGAAGGTCACAAGGGATGATAACTCTCGATTAGCGGCAAGGTTCAATACGTCGATATTCCATGTCAGTTTCGGCTGCATGGTGTAGCGGACCGTACGTTTAAGACGGACGGCTGCGACCGCATGAGGTTCGAACGGCCCTTCCCTCCCTAACCACAGGGCCTCGTGTATCAGTGACTTCACACGCAGGGTCGTCTTCCTCTACCGTTATGCATTTCTGAAAAGGGAATTCTTGTACACATTCCCGAAGTAGTTGCTAAACACATCTTCCTGCGTATACTTGTACAATATATATACGCAGCCATAAATACACTGTTTGCATGCATACATTACCTTGATAATATAGTCTAATTTCACTTAAATGAAAAGACTTTAAATGAAAAGGGGAGAAGATGAACATATGAAACGTGCGTGCGAGCATGTGTGTGCATGCATCCATGCACGTGAGTGCGCGCGTGCGTGTGTGATAGTAAAACTTTGTTTACTCTGATCTTGGTTTGCTTTCAGAGGATGGCGTTGAGCGCCGCTTACAACAACAACAACAAAAGAAGAAGAAAAATGATTCACTGCGTAAGCCGTAAGCATGCACGCGCGCGCGCGCGCACACACACACACACACACACACACACACACACACACACACACACACACACACCCACGCACGCACGCACGCACGCACGCGCGCGCGCACACACACACACACACACACACACACAAAGAACCGATCCGACCAGTCCATTCTGATCTCACCTTCCTGTCGTGGTCTTTAGCGGGCGGCATACAGAAGGAACACTTCATTTTGCACACAAAACAGCCCACAAAACAGCCCAGACATCAAGCGACGGTACCTTTCCTCGTCTCTGCCACC
The DNA here is from genome assembly GCA_018857735.1 of Alviniconcha marisindica. Lineage (NCBI taxonomy): Eukaryota > Metazoa > Mollusca > Gastropoda > Provannidae > Alviniconcha > Alviniconcha marisindica. The sequence continues at coordinate 834,401 of JABMCL010001737.1, read as the reverse complement.
TGCATTCATTCGGACACCATCGCCGTGCACTACACAACCACCACCACCACCACCAGCAATAACAAAACTTCGAGAACGGCAGCAACACCCTACTCCTATCGCCTGCGTGACACTGCGCCAGGAGCTCGAAACTAATCAACTCTGAAAACAAAATCTCGCCCGACATGTATATACACAAGGGGAGAAGACGGGCGAGGAGATTTCCTCCCCCCTTCCTTGCTCAGTTCAACGATGACTGCACGAGCAACCCGGCCATAGCTGCGTGGGTGGACGTACAAACCAAGCTGGGAGCGGGACTCATCTTCTCTTGTCGCGGAGCAATAAGCAGGGAGAGAGGACTCAGACGTCCATAAACTTCCTTTGTCGCGCTGCAACAGCAGCCGGAATAAGGGAACAAAGGCAAGGAGCGAGTCGGAGTGGGCGAGGCGGGGATCGGATGATGGAGTGGATGGATGGTTGGTATCGGATTGGTAGTGGTGTGGTGAGCAGGCAGGCAGGCACAAAATAAAAAAATAAAAAATCAGGCCAATCCGTCGATGACCACGCTCCGCGATCCCGAAACTGTAAGTAATATACTCAAGCTACCGGGTCTGAGGGCAACAGGGCTGCAGCCATGAAACACCGTGGTGGTGGTCTGACTCTTGACACCGCCGCCGCTGCTGCTGCTGCTGCTGGCCTCCTGAACTTTCGCCCACACGTCGATCGACTGTTAGTTCCTTAATTATCACGCACCGCGCTGACAGAGACAGACCCGGTCACTCACTACCCGGGTGACTGAAGGCGACCGCACAAAAGCCAAGCCGCAGACTGATCTGTGAAACACGACACAAAAGAAACCCACAGACATTTCACCCCAAACTGAAATAAAAACACCTGACTGAACGGAAAGCAACAGAAACGATGGAAGGCCGGCCAAACCCCCCATGGACTAAATCAGTCCGCACAAACAAGGACAGCGATTTGGCAGGTTCCAGTGGAAAATGATAATTTTCTTACTTTCTTCGATTCAGCCGCGATGTGCCCGTCCTCCGGGAAGAGCTTTCTGCCCATGACGCCAGCGCAGCTCGCCGCGATCTTCTGGCAGTAGTGGGGCAGTGGGGGAACCTTCAGCACACCAGCAGCTCCAGTGATGTCACAGCGGCAGGGGGAGAGAATCCGGGAAGGGAAGCAATCAAGAGGCATTCATGGCCCTCGTCACAGCCGACGTCACTTCAGCCTCACGGGAAGCAAGCATCGCAGCGCGGGCCCCAACAGCAGTCGTTCTGCCGATTTTTACTTCTGTCTCTCAACTTCGCTCCTTCGCCGGCACAGCGTCGCTGTTAAAACCGCGCAAACTTCAATTTAATTTGGTGTCGTCACCAGCAACGACGCCCCAACTCCGTTAGCCTAAGTATGCTCTCAGCTCAGCCGCCGGGAATGCCAGCGAGTAGGGTGCTACCCACGTCTTCCGTGCTGCGCTTAGTCAAGTGGATGTCACACTCGCTACAGCCTTTGTATTAATTAACCCAGTCAAATCCGTTGCTGCGTCACTAGGGTTCTTAAGACCGGCGCTGTATTAATTAACCCAGTCAAATCCGTTGCTGTGTCACTAGGGTTCTTAAGACCGGCGCTGTATTAATTAACCCAGTCAAATCCGTTGCTGTGTCACTAGGGTTCTTAAGACTGGCGCTGTATTAATTAACCCAGTCAAATCCGTTGCTGCGTCACGAGGGTTCGTAAGACCGGCGCTTTAAAACTTTTTTTTAAATTTTTTATCAGGGCAGCGCTGCACCTACATACGACGCCAGTGTACTGTAGGTCAGCTTCCCCCCTATCAGAGCCGCAAAGTTCTTGCGTACAGCTGAACGAATTATTCACGCGAAAGAGGATTACACTTGGTGGAGTTTACCTTCCTTGTATTTACTCGTAGTTATCTATCTATATTTTTGATTGATTTTATTTATGTATTTGTACTTTCCGCAGGCGATTTAGGGCTTTGTCGTTGTGTTTATAAGACGTCTTTCGAGTGATGTTTAAAAACTGCTTTTGTTGACTGAAGCAACAGAACTCAGGATTTTTGCCCAACAAGCCACTTTAAGGAATGGTATCAATCAAATCAATGTATTCACAAAGTCTTCTACGTAGTAGTGTTGCTAGAACCTTAGTACTCGCTACGTCCTCGGATCAACATTGCTGCTGCCTGCGTGTCACACACGTCCCCACCACACAGAACGTAATCGCCGCGAGACCCCAAGCCACATGCACTCTGTAACAATATACAGATTAACAGAGATCCTCTGGGTAACAGCTGTTCCAGGTGCTGCCACAGACAAAGCGCTAATTGTTCGTCAGCGTACTAACAAGATAAGCTGCTACCGGAGCTGTTCTAAATAGAACCAAACGGGCAAGCAGTCCTCAGTCAATTTTCCCTGAGACAAAGTAAGCGCTATGGACATAAATCCTTCACTGACGAGCGTATGGTGCGTGCGTCTGACTGACTGAGCAGCAGTTCTAGCCTGGTTCATTGGCTCGTTAACACTAGCTCGTTCCCGACGTCGTTAACCAGGGCATAAAGAGGGCGGACACTATGACCAGTGTCTTTCACTGTCCGATCACAGACCGGTGTTGTTACAAAGGCGGGTCTGGGCGAGCAAAGCCCGGCGCCGGCTGTAACAGTGTAACAGATACCTCGGAAACAACTTCTTTTTTCTCTAGCTCTGCTTTTCCCCCCTCGATCTATCTCTTTCTCTCTTTTTATCAGTCCTCTCTTTTCAGTTTCTTTAACACGCGCCTTTTTTGTTGTTACTGTTGTTGTTTTTTAGTAGTTTTTATTTAGTAGTGGTTTTATGTTGTTCTTGTTTTTTAGTAGTTCATCTGTGCCAAGGCATGCAACCTGGTCGGCCACTGGACTGTTCCTCTGCCGTTACACACCTGTCTTAAGCTAAATATAACGGTGCCGATTACTTCATTAGTTCATATCTTGGTCACTTGGTTCCTTCTTGAAATACACTCGCAGGTATGTACAGTACCTTCTAAAGCGGAATATATCTATATAACTTTTATGCCAACTTTTTAAATTTTTATTTGTATCAGTTATATATATATTACCGTTTTACAGGAGTGATTACGATGTGGCGTCAACACTTAATGGTCTTTCCCATTTGAACCACACTACTGAAGAAATGCAGCAGCATCCAAAGCAGTCAGCCAATCGATTGGTCGTCTTCGTCGCCTAAAACAAGCAGAGACTGTCTGAGTATCACCGCGAAAAACAACAGTTCAACAGTTCTTGGTTTTGAAATTCTCGTCACGGAAACCCTAATCGCCAGCTAGAATCATTCCATCGACCGTCAACGCTAAAGTCGTGGTCGTGTTTTTTCCCGTCGTCTCTAAACACTTCCTCAGTCGGCGACACTCATCCCGGCACTGACGCATAATAGGCACGGAATCGCCTTCCACTCCCTCCCCTCTCTCCCGCTCCTCCGCTCACAGGCCACGCTGGGACCGCTTATGGCGGGGCGGCGGCATTCAGCGAAAGGTCTAGATGAGAGTTTCACACTTCGAGGGCGAAAGAGAGGCGATAAAGAACGGTTCGATACTTGGCCATAAGAGGCGCTGAAACGTCGCCTGCATGGTCAGAGAGGTTCGACTACAGTCTGCTGGCACCGGCGCACGGCCATCTCCGCTAATAGGCCCTCGTCCAACCCTCGGTCCAATCTCCTGACCGCTAGCGCCAGGCTTCCCTCCCCTCCCCAGAGGCCCTGTCGCTCAGTGCGCCCGGTCGAAAAGCGGGTGAAAACGAACCAGAGGGCGCACGCTAGCGTGTCCCCCTCCTGGGACCCAATCATCCACTGTTTGTGCAAATAAAGTATATTATGTCCCCTCCCCCCTCCCAGTCCCACTCCCCTGTAGCTGGCAAGTTCTGCAGGCACTGACAGAATTTTAAGCCAGACTAATCTACAACGCAGAGCAACGTGCCCGAAGATGGCTGAGCCATGAAGACGCGCTTATATTATAAAGGGTCCGATCGACCTCAGCACAATCGCCAGAACTGAACAGAACCCACTGCGTTTAAACTGCTATTCACTGGGAAGTTTCCTTCAGGCTTTCGGTCCGGTAATTCCGCAAAGCAGGCGAGCGTACAATAAACATCTCTCAGTTCTTCCAATATCGCCACACCGACTGTACGATGAACAACTTTTCAGTTCTTCCAGTATCGCCACACTGACTGTACTTCAGTCCCTGCAGAACGACGCACCGCACATCCGAGCGAGCTGGGTAGCGTTCTTCACGACACTGGAACCCAAAGTGGAACTACAGCTGCCACACGCACGCTGATACCCCCCGGCCTCCTCACGACGTGCAGCGTCGGTGTGCGAGTGAAGGCCGCAGTGATGGACGGACACCCCGTCTCCTCGCCTGCTTCCCGCACGTCAGGCGAAATGCAATTGTGGCGTAACGAAGCGTTGTTAACCTGATTTGCACTAGACACGTCTTCGGGGCGGTAATCACCTATATGCTCCTACGCGGCATGTTCGTTGCGACGACGGAGACGACAGAGACTCCATCCACGCCACTCTCCCTTCCCTCCCCCCACCCCCCACCCCTACCACACCCCCACCTCCCATCCTCGCGCCTGGTGTCGCTTCCAGACACTTCCCGCGCGAAGGCGACAAGGCAATCTGAAGAAAGCGGAGAATCTATAGGCGGCCACACGAGGAATCCGTAGCTCGTTTCTCTTTGTCCTTTTCCCCTCCCCCTCCGGTTCGGTTCCGCTGTCACGTTGAAGAAAAGAAATCTCGCAAAGAGTGTTTCCAAATTCTCAGCTTCCATCCGGGCCGTGCGGCACGGCTCTGAAAGAGTACGACCGGAGTTGGCTGATTTCTGACACGGCAACAAATCTTACAGGTTCTTAGTTTCTCCCCCCCCCCCCCCCCCCCCCCCCCTCATCCCTTCCTCCCCCCCCCCTCTCCCACTCCAGCTACGAGTTCTATCAACTTCGTGGACTGGACCTCTCCTCTGGAACTGAACTGCGAACGGGAGCCGAGGCAATAATATAAATGGAAGGATGGCTCCACACCCGAGACGGGAACAAACCACTTTACTTTGACGCAGCCCGCCCCCCACGGGGGTGGGGGGGGGGGGGGGGGGGGGGGGACTGGAGACAGGGCCATCTAATAACCACACAACGGCTCCCAGGCCGCAGCATGTGCCCCCCACACCACCTCTCTCCGCCAGCGTCGACCCCCATATTATTTGGCCGGCGAGAATCGAGAAGTCAGTGTATACTAATCAGGCCCGACGAGTCGGAGATCCTGAGAACTTACCAAATATTTGTCACGCTTACCAGTCGATCTTCTGGTGGAATTGGTGCTGACTTGCACGCCGCACTTGTACTTCTACGACAGTAGAACCTTTCCTTTCATTAAGACCACTCTATGTCAAAACATGTTTTAAAAATCCAGCAAAAATAGAGGAAGGGGAGGCCTGGGCCAGGTGGGTCACTTAAGTGGGGGTGCTCCTTAGTCAATGGAATCATTGACATCAGAATGTGAAAGCAAGGTTTGAGAGAGAGAGAGAGAGAGAGAGAGAGAGAGAGAGAGAGAGAGAGAGAGAGAGGAGAGAGACAGAGAGAGACAGAGAGAGAGACAGAGAGAGACAGAGACAGAGACAGAGACACAGAAAGAGGGACAGAGACACAGAGAGAGAAAGAAAAGAAAGGAGAAAGCAGTCCTCAATTATTAAAACCGGGAGGAGCTCTTTCGCTGGAGGTTCCGCTGTGCTGCTGTTGTTTTGCTCTGGCTGCGGAAGTTCTCAGCTCAACCCACGCCTCCGCGCTTAAACGTATCTGACACCCGGGCCGTGTTCGTGTTCCCAGGGCCCACGGGGCTGGCTGGGCCAAGAGGCAACAGAGGGATCCATTTTTAATGGCGGGGAATAACGGCGCTGAACACGTCCGGCAGGTTCGGTAATACGGTCTTCCTTGAGAGACGGACTTTCACACGTGCTCACCGCACGGTGGCCGCGGCGATCGGAACTGACGTGTGGACGGTGTTTTGTCCACCAGTGGTACGCTGATTTGGTGATCATACACTGACGTAAAACTTTAGCGGGCCGTGAATACAGATGACCTGACCTGGCGTGACAGAAGAAAGCAAAGGCGGTGACAGAAGAACACAGGTCTGACAGAAGAACACAAGTCACGTGACACTGAAAAGAACGCGGGCCTGACCGAAAAGCGCAGGTCACGAGACAGAATAATGCGGTCCAAACTGAAGAAGAAGAAGAGAAAAAACACAGGTCACGTGACATAAGAACCCAGGCCTAACCGGAAAAAGGCTGGTCACGTGACGGAGAAACGCAAACCGAAAAAATACAGGTCACGTGACAGAAGACAGAAGTCACGACAGAAGAACGCCAGTTTCGTGACATAAGAACGCAGTCATGACATATAATAGATTTTTTTTTTTAAAGTAGGTCACGTGTCACAAGAACAAAGACGTCACACTAGAAGACCGCAGGTCACGTGACAGAACAGCACCACAGGCGTGTGAACGGAAGAACGCAGACGCGACAGCAGACGACACTTGTACAGCAGATCGACCGGAACGATGCTCCTTGCACTGAGATTATCTTCAACCTTGCGGCTCCGTTCGTTCGTAAACTCACTCTGCTCTGAACAGAGACCGACAATCGATAGGTCAAAACACGGGCAGTGGTGAACACAAGCCTACGCTTCTGCCTTCGCTTTCTCCACCTTCCCCCTGTCACATCGCCCGCAGACTGCATGCATGGAAGTCGGTCTGTGACAAATCTAGCAGCCGGCAAATCGAACTGAAAGGTTTCCTGAAGCAAGCAGCAAGGCTTGGAGGGAAGGCGACAGCGACTCGGGCACAGAACAAAAAGGCGAAATGGACTCTTCTTTCGTCGTTGTTTCTCAATCCCGGTCATTAGAGACAGGCGAGTTAGGCACACATCAAGATGAAATGAGTTCTGTCCTTCATCGCCATTTCTGAGTTTGTCATCAGTGACAGGGAGTGAGATCCACACAAAGAACAAATAGTTACCTTCCTCGTTATTTACGTGTCTCAGTCAACATGAGCTGACGGCTGCCCTGCAGATAATTGTAAGACATGAAGCTAAACCAAACGGTCCTCTAAAGAAACCCAAGGACAAACTGTTTCGAGAAATATGCCGAGTACTTGCTCCCTATTGATTTAACTAACATTATTAATATCGCTACATTACACACGCACACTATAAAACCCGACTATAGTACCATCGGATTCGCAACACATAAGTGCACTAATGCTTCAATTCCCATTCGAGACATCGTCCAAGATTGATGACGACACGAGGTCCCAAGGTGGTCTGGCAACTAATCTAACTTATTCTTCTGAGTCAAAGCCAAAAAGCAAGAGGCGGTCGGTTCCAAATGAGTGTTGTTTCCTTCCTCATCATTCAAGTTCCAAATGGGCACTATTTCGGACCACCAATACCATGCACTGATAAGGTTCCAAGTGTTCATCGTTTCAGACCTCATCATCGATCTCATCATTCAAGTTCCAAATGGGCACTATTTCGGAACACTAATACCATGCGCTGATAAGGTTCCAAATGATCATCGTTTCGGATCTCATCACCGTTCTCATCATTCAAGCTCCAAAAGGGCACCGTTTTGGACGTCAGATACACTTGAAAGGTTCCAAATGTTCATCGTTTCAGACCTCATCATCGTCCTCATCATCATGTTCCAAATGGGCATCGTGCCAATCTTCATCTTAAGATCATGTGCACCGTTTTCGACATCATCGTACACGTTCAAATAATATGAATCGTTTCGACACCGTACACTGATACAGGCTCCAAATGAGCATCGTTTCAGACCTCATCAAACGGGTTCGAAATGTGCATCGCTTTAGGCCTCATTGTATACGTGCCAATGAATAAATGGCCGCTGAAAAACCTCCGTTACCATGGGTATTTCCAAATGTAATCATACTAATTTCGGGTCCAGATGTGTATCATTTCTGACCTGATCACACAGGAGGTCCCAGCTTATCGTTTCTGACCTAATCACACAGGTTCCAAATTATTACCGTTTCTCAACTCATCTTACAGTTTCCAACTTATCGTCGTTTCTGACCTCTCCTTAACTGAGGTTCCAACTTAGTATCCTTTCCGATCCCGTCACACAGGTTCCAGCAAATGACAATGTCTGTGAGCCCTCCAATCGTATATATATCTACACGCGACATATTATACAGTAGTTAAAATACAGTCGTTGCATACATACCACCTCTTTAAAACGGTCTCAGACAGCAACGAAAAGACGTTTAAAGTCACCATCTCGTTCTATAACGCAGTAATTTCATACAGACCACCTCTTTAAGACGGTCTCAGACAGCAACGAAACGACGTTTAGTCACTATACCGTTCTATTACAGCACACGCCACCACATCAAACACACCAGGCTCGCAAAAGACTAGACGGAAAAGGCGGGCTGAAAACTCTCCCTCCCACCTCGTCCACTACCCGGTGGCGACCGCACACAAGAATCTAAATGCAGATTTCACCACAAACACAGAATCAAACGCGAAGAGAGGAAAGGGTGGGCCAAACCAGACTGGGGGCGAAAACTGAAGGGGCCGCAACTCGGCCACTTGCTCCCCCTTATCGATGACGACACGCGAGTTCCATATGTGACGAACGAGGCAGGCGAAAAAAGGGAAAAAGAGCTGTGAAGGGGGAGACCACTGGGGGGTCCTGACGGGAGTCATTCACCAGCATCTGGGTGAAAGAGAGGCCGGGAGAGAGATGCGGGAGGCAGGGTCGGCAGTCGATAACTAGGTCGGCACCATAGACCAGGGATCATCAGCGCTTCTCTGTTCAAAAATTGCCTGCCCAGTTTATCGATGAGTTTTGCCTGGCACAAAGCTGTTCCTAGTCAGGCGGGGATTATGCTGTCAGTTGGCGAGACAGAGACCGAACGAGGAGCGGGGAGGTGGGAGGGGGAAAGAGAGAGACAGAAGCCCGAGGTCTCGACACTGACAAGATCGCGGGGCTACAAATTGGACCAGTCTTCATCTTTCACCAACACATACGGACAGCCGCCGCGCCAGACTGACCATCGATACCAGTTACACTGCTGGACCGCCAATAATTCACACTTGCCATTTACACTTAAGTTACCGGCCGTCTTCTTACACCAAGCCAGCATTAGACTGGCCATCGGGCACACGAATGATGCGAGTTAAGGAATGGACCAACTTCAGTCTCCCATATATTTTGTTCCATTATAAACTGCATATGACGTTCCGAGCCCAGAATCCAACTTTTGGGAGCCTCTTTGTCTTTCCCTCTCTGCAGAAGGCGTAGTGGGTTGTTTCTGTTCAGTATTCTCGCCGTTTTGAAGTACTTCCTCGTCGTATGTTTATGAAAAGAATGCACCGTCCCTTCGTCATCAACTGGAATGTAACGTCCTGTCAAATAATCGCACATGGTTACCTCAAGGACGAATAACCACGGCCATGAGGTGCACACCTCATCCATAAGTTAGCGGTTTGTTGTTGTTGTTGTTACTGTGTTGTTGTTGTTGTTTTGGGGGGAATCAAATTTTCGTCGTGCACCGCGTGCAAGTGTTGCAGAAATCGTGTACCAGTTTCAAATTATCAAAGAGGAGAGAAATAAACAGAGTGAGTTAGAGGAAGGAAAGATTATTCCAACTACATGCTGGATTTGTTAGAGCATAGCATTAGAATAGATTCGTCAGAGCATCTTTCTTTCCATCTCGACATTATATTAGAAGCCCACCAACACTTCACAAATATCTTCTGAGGATGCAGCTATTGACCTTTGCACAGTTCAAATCGATATGACTGTTTTACGGTCACATGACATAAAGTCATCAGCTCTAAAAAATAAAAAATAATAAAAGAAAAATCCCCGAAACAGTATTCTCAAAGCCTCACACGCTACCATACTACTGTCCCGCTATGCAACTATGATCGAAGCGTCTGTCTGATGCACAAGATCCAATCAGTCTCGATGTTATTCCCAACAGGCGAAGACGTGACTCGTTCAACAAAAATCCAGTTCCACCAATATTCAACGATAGCGAGGAATCGAAAGCGGCCGGAGACGAGAGAAAAAATAAAAAATAAATAAAGAAGCTGCAACCACAGTTACCATTTCGTTTTCAACTCTAACGATTCCAGTGCGTCAAGCGCACCGACGTCAAACCGAGGAACTAAAGACACAGAGTTCAAAAGAGATTCGCGCAAAGCCCCGTGTCCCACGAGACTTCACAAGACGGAAATAGCAGGGGCTAATGGGTGCTCTTGGCACTTCGGGTTTTACCTCTCCACCCGCCCCGGCCCCCTTCCCTCTTCTCTGTCTCTCTCCGTCTCTCAAGCTGCTTTTCATCCACTCGGGAGTTGGAGCCTATCGCAAAACATCAATGAGCTTGATAAAAATATAAAAACTTGTGAAATGAAACTAAAATCAAGCCCTAAAAAAGCCTCAAAAAGTTAAAGTACCCCAAATTCTTTCTCATCAGACAAATACATTAACTTCATCCATTTGAAACAAAACTGCACAAATTCACCCATAAAAATAGTAATAAAGCGATAAAAGGTGAACTGTAACAAAAAGAAATGGAATGCCAAAAAATGGTGCAAAGAGAACGACTTACAAAGAACTGAAGTGCTTTTATCCTCAGTCGGTTGCAAACAATCTACTTTGTTCAGAGGATTATTTGAGGATGTACCTTTGGTGAAGTTATTGTACTTTGTATTTACGCGCATGCCAGGTGAGAGTTACCGTAGGCGATTCAGGTCTTTGCCGTTGTGCTCGTGTGACGTTTTTCGAACGCTAATGAACTCCCTTTCATTGTTGAATAGACTTTATTCAGGTTCCAGCAACATGCTTTCTAAGCTTTTCATGTTTTTCGTTTGTTGCCTCCTTTAATTCAATAAGCATGGTAGAAGAAGAACTTTTTCCACATGAACGAACGAAAAACCAAACCAAACAAACAAAACAAAAACAGACAATTTAATACAGACTCAAGGAACTAACTCATCACATGTCTATAGTCGCAAGGAACCATTAAGACAGCAGAAGACAGATACAGACGCAAGTAACCCATAAGGCAATATAAGACATATATACAGAGGCAATGAATGTATAAGACAGCAGTGCTTAGAGGACGCATGTGTAGACACAAGGAACCCACAACAGAAGAACTGTCGCCCTAGAAACAAGGAACCCCAAAACTAACAGTAAAAACGGCATAATATGTCTGTAAAGACAGAGAGGCACAGCAAATCCAAGACTGAACTCAAGAGCCGTGTGAACAGGCAGGTGAGCCTGGGCTCTCATTCCCTATCCCATTCTTTCCCCCGCGTCCCTTAATAAGCCATACGGTTTTTGCGGACGTAAAACAAGGACCATCATGAAAGAAAGAAAAGTCAATCCAAGTTCGACTGCAGGCCCAACTTGACGGCAGCAGTGCAAGCTTAGGTTGCCTCCCTTGGTCTGGTTTGGCCGCGGCCAACGACGAGCTCGGTTTTCCAGTCTTGCCGAGCTGCCCGGAAAGGAAAGCAAGCAGTCGGTAGTTCAGCTGCTACTTCCTTCCTTCAGGTGATGCTTAATGTCCTCGGATGTCGGTCGACATATCAGGGACAAGCTGAGACCAATGCCGAAGCATGGTTCAATAGTGCTTTACGTCCACGGAAACCACAAGGCTCGTTAGGGCGGACAGCCCAGGACGGCCACCCCGACTCTCACACGGCTCCTGAACTATGCTGCTACCTCCAACCAACTGCGGTCATTTCTAGTCCGCTGTCCGTCAGCTTCCCGTCTTTAGGACCCGGGACAATCGTCCGCAGCCAGCAGTCTAGAACGGCGTCTGGTACTAGTGTCAATAAGTGCGTCGTTATTGACCTGGCTTGCCTTGACGGGACTCCCCATGCCACTGCATGCGGTCTAGCTTTTACGGACCGACTGAGCAGGCAGTAGTAGTAGTAGAATGGAGAGGACTTGGAAGTTTTCACACAGAAATCGATGTTGTCCAGTGTGAAGTTGACGTGCGGACGCGAGTCGTGTGTGTGTGGTGTGGTGTGGTGTGGTGTGGTGTGTGTGTGTGTGTATGTGTGTGTGTGTGTGTGTGTGTGTGTGTGTGTGTGTGTGTGGTGTAGTGTGTGTGTGGTGTAGTGCGCGTGTCAGTGTGTGGTGTGTGTGTGTGTGTGGTGGTGTGTGTTGTGTGTGTGTGTGTGTGTGTGTGTGTGTGTGTGTGTGTGTGTGTGTGTGTGTGTGTGTGTGTGTGTGTGTGTGTGTGTGTATCGAAGTGCAGAAAATAAAGCTAGTAATTCATTACACAGACGTCATATTCGGATCTGGAGGACCTTAAACAGAGTAAATCCGACAAAAAAGAAAAAAAGAAAGAAAAAAAGATGATGGCATATGGTAACAGATCGATAACGATTCTTTGTGTAACATAACATCCAAACAATTTTCTTGACCAAAACATCAGCTTCAAATTTATGAGACAATCTTAACAAGCTGTTTATAAAATCTCAAAGCCTTTTTAAAAACAGAACCAAATGTTTACAAAATTGATTAAAAAAATAATTCCTCGCCTGCAAGGAACGGAAAAACAGACCAGCAAAGTCTTACAGAAGTCTGACAAATGTTTGGCAGCAAATACCAAAGGTTTAGCACACAAAAATCGAAAGAAACCCGCATTTGGTGTCTGTTTCTGTTCGCTGATGGATTTCAAGACAGTCGTAAATTTGACGGAACAGGCAAGACACAAATCTGCTGTAGAAAAACACACACACAAAAACGAAGGTAAGGAAGGTTTTAAGAAACTAAGCCGGCTTTGTGCAAGCAATGCTCTCTGTCTCGGGTTGAAAAATAGCCCATGTGTATCCTTGCCCCTCCCCCCCATCTTCTCACCTCCATCCCCTACCCCCCAGTATTTTCCAGATGAATACTGCACCGCAGCAAGAACAGAGCGCGTGCAGCATACAGTCTCAACAAGCTCGTAGTTTCACATTAACGCAGTCTTATATTCAGTTCACGCACTACAGCAGAAAGTCGTTGCTTCGCATGATTATAAGCGACTTCAGCCACCCCACCCCCCACCCAGAAACAAAAGAAAAGAACGACTATTAACCCCATTTACTGCCCCAATCCATACATTTTCGGGACTGAAATGTGCGTACAGAGATCTGGAATCAGGCGACCGATAGCATGCCTGTACCCCCGATACTGTGCATTTTGATGCAGTTTCTTTTCTCATGCTAAAAGCTGCAGCTTTACACGTCTCACATTTTACTGCCCAGTGGCATTACACTGCCAAAAGTCATAATGGGTCATCCATACACGGCAGTGAAGGGGTTAACGAGGGAAGAAGAGCCCAAACCAACCATTTCTTAAATTCGCGAACGACTGCGTGCCGCAGGACTCAAAGGCCGCATAAATCCTCAAAGCAGTCGCAGGCTTACTACACCATATCACGCTGGGCTTTTAACTAGGTCAAACCCTACAACAAACAACCTGTAAAAAATCAGCACATGAATGCAAAGCACCGTAATAAACACGTTCTTTACGGCCGTATAGAATAGAACACAAGTCTGAAGATCGCGGCATTAGTCACCTCCTTCGTCCCTCCCCCGCAACACCCAAAGGGAATCGAGCTTTTAACCAATCCGCTGTCAGGTTAGAAAACAAAAAATATATAAAATTAATCAAAAAGGACACTTAAATTTACCCCCCGCTCCCTCCCCATTACCCCCGTCAGCAGATTCCAGCCGAGCAGTAGGTGATATCCCCGAGAGTACAGGTCTACTAGCAAAGTAGTAGCTGTAACAGTGGAGGCAATGGCCAAGCAGCATCTTGTAACAGTGGACGCAGTAATCAAATAAGTTTTAGCTTGTAACAGTGGAAGCGGTGGCCAAGTAGTAGCTTGTAACAGTGGAAGCGGTAGCAAAGTAGCAGCTTGTAACAGTGGAAGCGTTGGCCAAGTAGTAGCTGTAACAATAGAAGCAGTGGCCAAGTAGTAGCTGTAACAGTGGAAGCAGTGGCCAAGTAGTAGCTGTAACAGTGGAAGCAATGGCCAAGTAATAGCTTGTAACAATGGAAGCGGTGGCCTAGTAGCTTGTAACAGTGGAAGCAGTGGCCAAGTAGTAGCTGTAACAGTGGAAGCAGTGGCCAAGTAGTAGCTGTCACAGTGCAGGCAGTGGCCAAGTAGTAGCTGTAACAGTCGCAGCAATGGCCAAGTAGTAGCTGTAAAAGTGGAAGCAATGGCCAAGTAGTAGCTGTAACAGTGGAGGCAATGGCCAGGTAGTAGCTGTAACAGTGGAAGCAATGGCCAAGTAGTAGCTGTAACAGTGGAAGCAATGGCCAAGTAGTAGCTGTAACAGTGGAGGCAATGGCCAGGTAGTAGCTGTAACAGTGGAAGCAATGGCCAAGTAGTAGCTGTAACAGTGGAAGCAATGGCCAAGTAGTAGCTGTAATAGTGGCAGCAATGACCAAGTAGTAGGTGTAACAGTGGAAGCGGTGGCCGATGTCTGCGTGCGGACAAAAGGGCCCCACGCGGCATGTCAGCGCGCCACTTAAACCCAGCGACATGCACAGTGCTGTTAGGACCATCCATCGATTGTCTCCCCTGGCCAACGACCGCACCTCCCCCCATCCCACCCCCCACCCCCACCCCTCCCACCCATGTGAAATGGCACAGCGCAGAGACAAAATGGCGATGAGTGTCGTTTGGAAGCCGCCCTGCTTGTTAAGATTTAGGAATTAGCTCCGGCTGGCAAATGGAATCCCGCGAGAGGGAGCAGAGATGGTCCTTGTTTTATTCCAATCGGCCTTCCTTTTTGTTTTTTGCTTCTCCTTCTCGCCCGTCAAATTAATGTGTTTTCCTGGGCCGAGTACACAGCAGCTATTACCTCGTTCAGTTGTGTGGCTTCTTCCAATTTCACGAGAGAATTTAGTTGTTGTTTTTGAGTCCTAATGTCCTCGGATGCCAGTCGAATTTAGTTCTTGGAGTTTAACGTCCCGTCAGCCGCAAAGGGTCAGCCACCTCAGGGCCAATCACACAGACATATTTTAAAGTCACTAGATCATAAATTTGTCTAATTCACTGTTACAACGTCAAAAACCATCTATCTATCTATCTACCTATCTATTTCATCTCCGTTGCAATCGCTGTCTCGTTTTATATTTCATTATTATTATTATTATTGACGCTGTATTTGTCTATACCCTTCTGTCATATTTCACTATGAATGTCTTGGTTATTAGTAGTATTGTAGCAACGGCAGATATGTGCTAATATCTTCACCGTTGAGAAATAAAGTTTAATCAATCAATAATCAGTCAATCAATCAATCAATCTCTCTCTCTCTCTCTCTCTCTCTCTCTCTCCTCTCTCTCTCTCCCCCCGTATCTATCTATGCACAATAACACATGTTTTGGTACCCACTTACATTCCGTAGGCACTCACCACGGGACCCTGCTCAAATCGCTCGTGACTATGAGCAGGGTGACCTATTTTATTCCGCGGGCCCACACGGGAAAGGCAACTAAAGGAAATTGGTTTTTTACGCCCAGTCAACCACGGCGGTTATATCAGGGCAACCGCGTTCGCCAAAGCTAACGCAACTAAAAAGCAAGGAGAGAATTTGGGAACAAAGAAGAAGAAAGAAAGAAAGAAAGAAAAAATCTGCTGCTGTCTTCATCCGTCTTAAGTCTCTGTTTGCAGCCCGTTTTAAGTTGTGTATAAATTAACCTTTGCATAGTGAGCCTGTTCGTATGTGCGGCTGCCTGTGTATGTTTGTGTGCGTGTATGCTCTTAGAATTGTCTTCGGACAGGATTTTGCGCTGTATAGATACTTTTCTCATTACTATTACCATTATTATTATTACTATTATTATTATTATTATTAAACTGAACTGCTCTGCATCTTCCCAGTTAGGCACTTACAGGTGCGCCGAAAAGGCGCATGGCGTCGTTGTCAGTACAGCGTGCGCGGCTGACGCCAGCCAAAGCACGTGATAATTAGGTTCCTTCTCGCATTGACTGAACCAGGTAAGCAAGGAAGGCCCGGGGGAGGGGCGAGGAAGAGGGGGGGGGGGGGGATTCCACGTGTTGATCGGAGTTTGCTGAAGCTGATCCGGGGGGGGGGGGGGGGGGGGGTGAAGTGGGCGCTAATGGCGCTAATCAGCTACCCCAATCTTCTTTTCATCTCATATCTCGCAGGTGCTCGAACAATTTTTACAAATATGCCCGTGCCGGACGATTTCGCACATCGTTGTATGGTCTGCGGTAACGTGCCAACCACGACCACACAGACATGCAACACTGAACTTAACGTGCCAACCACGACCACAGTCATGCAATACTGAACTGAAAAAGTCTACGACGACACCATGCATGCGTCTTTGAAGGCACAGGTCTGGTATGTAGTCTGTCCGGAAAGAAGGAACAGATGCAGTTTTGCGGGGTTTTTTTTGTTTTTGTTTTTTTAAGCATCGCGTTGTGAATGAGAACAAGTCTGCATTCATATTAACATGATATGATTTTTTTTGTAATCCAATCATTTTTTCAGCATTTAAAACAAAACTACAGCGTGTTCCTTTATTCCGTGAATATTAGAATTACACCTTAATTTTCACACAAGAGCTTTTGAAACAAGAAGGAGTAAGTAAGTAACTTGGTGTTTTACACCCAGTCAACCATTACCGTCAGTGACATCAGGGCGAGCCCAAGAGGGAAATCCACCTACGCTGCACGTGTGTTCATTTTTCCACCAAAACAAAAACCAATATAAGACGTACACAAGTCAGAAAAGCAATATTAAAGTTTACAAAACATCTGAAGGCGTGGTCATCGCAAAACTTTCATTTTCGTTGGTTTATTTGTAAACTGCACTCTCTCTTCTTTCCGGCTAATATAATAATTATGAGCTTTAGCCGAACAGCGCAAGCGTACACACACACACACACACACACACACACACACACACACACACTCTCACTCTCTCTCTCTCTCTCTCTCTCTTTCTCACACACACACACACTCTCTCTCTCTCTCTCTCTCTCTCTCTCTCTCCCTCTCCTCTCTCTCTCTCTCTCTCTCTCTCACACACACACACACACACACACTCTCTACTCTCTCTCTCCACACACACCCCACTCCACACACACACACACACACACACACACACACACACACACTCTCTCACACACACACACTCTCTCTCTCACACACACACACACACACACACACACACACACACACTCCTTAAACAAGCCCGCGGGGCTGTTCAGCTCCCAAGTACCACTGTAATAATGTACACAACGCAATGTGCCCGTGCTGTTTTCGACGACAACGACCAAGTGCCTGGGGTCTGTGCAGCTCGAAGCGCGAGTTCGAACACACGTTATCCCGTCATCCTCGTGCGCGGAGCTAATATGTGTGGCTAGAAGCGGGAGGTCAATTGTGCTTCCGTGTAAAACGTATCCCGCAGCCATTCACTCAATACCGGAACCGATTCCCCGACGAGTGGTGAGAAGGATATTGAATTCCGCCCTCTTAAACTGTTTTCAGCGGGCGAGATACTTGCATTTCAGTGAGCAACGATCGAGGCACCTAACTGTACCGGAACTTCTGACCGGCGGACAACGTCATCTGGCTGAATATCGCCATAACTTGAGGGCGTCAAATGTTGAATGTTGCTTCACGTCCACAGAAACCATAAGGCTTATTAGGGACGGGGGGAGCCCAGGACGCCCACCTCGACTTTCACAAAGCTCTGGAATCCGACCTTAAGTTCGATGTTGGTTTACGTTCACAGAGACCATAAGGACTATTAGGGACGGGGGATCCCAGGACGGCCACATCGACTTCCACATAGATCCTGAAGTCCGAGTTCAAGTTCGATGTTGGTTTACATTCACACGGATCATAAGGACTATTAGGGACGGGGAATTACAGGATGGCCACCTCGACTTTCACACAGCTCCTGAGCTTTGGGGCGTCAAAGAGGCTGGCCGATTTGAAGTAGTGGCCACAAAACGGCAACAATCGCGCTTCGTTTGGGAGGCAGTTACGGGCCAGTCCCCCCCCCCCCCCCCCCCCCCAGCCCCCCTCCCCCCTCCCACTCAAATCGAGTTCTCTCGCACGCCTCATCAGGCACAATAAGGTATCAATGGAGTGCGGCGCGCAGCGCCTCGGATGCAAAATTCTATCCCGTCATTTTTCGCCCCATCAGTTTCATCGGCCACCTCATTTGTCACAGTGAATATGCAGGCTGGAAAAAAGGAGCTATAATCGATGGTGAACATCAGATATGTTTTAACCCACACACACACACACACACACACACACACACACACACACACACACACACACACACGCACACACACACACACACACACAAATACGGTGGCGTCTTGTTTTCTCGGAGAGAAAATCTGCTCATGCAAGCATGACAGCTGTCCAGAGATATTTCACGGTAAAAACAGAAGCGGGTGTGACCTGTACTTCTACAGCTCCGTTGCTTTGAAAGCCAAGTTATCTATTTATTATTTACTGAGACACGATGACTAGAACACAAAAACAACAACACAAATACAGTTAGTTAGTTACACTTTGTCTTCATACACCCAGTTCAAGCATCGAAGTGACGATGCTCGGCCACACAATGCCTGAAAACTCCGCCCAGAGAAATTCCTCACAAATAATTATAACGTTTAAAGTTCAGTGGACCATGTGTTCGGGTGAGGCAGAAGCTATACCCCGAAAAACTAGACTTTGGCCTTGATGTCAGCGGTCCGAGCGTGTTGGGGCTTCGAGACACAGAGTTCTACCCTCATACACTTTAGACGGAGAGAGACGGGGCGCGGGTGTGTGTGTGTGTGTGTGTGTGTATTGAGGGGTGGGGGGGGGGGTGGCAACACTTTACAGCGGAACTTTATCATTACTGAGGTTATATAACCACATAGCCAGTGACACTAGTTCTAAGAGACCACCTGTTTCGAAGACTACTTCCTTCAAAGTGAAAGCGTTCAGCCTGCAACACAAAGGTCTTTAAGCGAGAGAGAGAGAGAGAGAGAGAGAGAGAGAGAGAGAGAGAGAGAGAGAGAGAGAGAGAGAGAGAGAGAGAGAGAGAGAACACATACACACACACAGTAGTACCTCGTACGTGAGGCCGGGTGTGTGTGTGTGTGTGTGTGTGTGTGTGTGTGTGTGTGTGTGTGTGTGTGTGTGTGTGTGTGTGTGTGTGTGTGTATCTCATTACACATATTTGAAGACTTTCTACGCGCCCTTCGAAGTGGTCCTTCCACCAGCAGGTAACGAACGTCTGGTACTCAACTCACTCAAGTCACACACAGCGGATTCAACAAACAGACAAACAGACAGCACACACAAGTGCCGCAGCCCAACTTGAGTCCACGTCCCACCCAGTCTGCACGCAAACTACTACTACTACTACTACTACCACTACTACTACTACTTACTACCACCGCCTCCGATGAGGCTGCGGGGACAAGTCAGAAAGAAGCGAAGAAACAAACGGCAGAGAATGTGATCAAGTGCTTCTCCTCCCCAGTCTACGAGCTGTTGACACGGCAGTCTGCCACACGGCCGGACCGGGGGACACGGGCCTGGCTCCCGCCCCGAGCACAAACACCGCTCTCTGGAAGCGAGGCTGGAACCCAGGAACAAACCTAGGAAATTGGACGGTAACCCAATCACAACTCAAAAGTAGTTTTGCCTCGGCAAACAGATGGATTCTGCGGTGTTGCGGTCCAGCGGCGGGAAATGCTCCCTCCTCAGTCCCACCCCGAAAGAAAGAAAAAAGCAATTTACATAACGATAAGAGAAAATAGTGTGAAGCGTTGGTGGAGGAGGCCGAGAAGGTGTGTGTGTGTGAGAGAAAGAGAAAGAGAGAGAGAGAGAGAGAGAGAGAGAGAGAGGAGAGAGAGAGAGGAGAGGAGAGGGAGAGAGAGAGAGGAGGTGGTGTGTGTGTGTGTGTGTGTGTGTGTGTGTGTGTGTGTGTGTGTGGGTGTGTGTGTGTGTAGAGAGAGAGAGAGAGAGAGAGAGAGAGAGAGAGAGAGAGAGAGAGAGAGAGAGAAGAGAGAGAGAGAGAGAGAGAGAGGAGAGGAGAGAGAGAGTGAGAGAGAGAGAGGAGTGGTGCGTGAGCGCGCGCGTGTGTGTGTGCGTGCGTGCGTGCGCGTGTGTGTGCGTGTGTGTGCGTGCGTACGCGCGCGCCGGGCCTGATTGTCAGTGTGTCTTTGTGTGTGCCTGTGCGCGGGCGGGGGGAACAATCCGTTGAAAATCAGCTCTCTCTATCTCTCTGTCCTTCCCTCCCTCTCCCGTCTCCAATTCCGTGGCGGTGATTCGCTCTGAGTAGCTATCCTACGTGATCTTTTTTCACCACTCCAAAGGAGAAGAAGAAGAAAAGCACAAACATGCGAAGAAGAGAGAGACTGGCGAGTATGAAGTATGAAGACTCCGAATGACTTGAGCACGAGGCCCGTGCAGGGTACCTGATCATCGCCCCTACCATTTAGAAAAGGACACTGCCCAAGTACTCCAACGGACACAGCTAGCAGTTACTGAAACAGCCAAAGAGGGTATTATCTTTTGACGCATCTCATGCATGCAGAATTATGCTGACGGTAGTGACACTGCAGCGCCCCCTATCTCCCTCACCAGTACGTCATCGGAGACATTTTGTAGTCGACCCAATCCCGAGGCAACTGAGCGTGAGTTAGACCCGTGAATCTTCGTTTGAACTAGACTGGGCACATCACTCAGTTAGTCGGTGAGGTTCTGCCTACCACTCTCAAGACATGAATACCAAATGCACTAGTCGCTTAAACTTTCATTTGAAAAAACAACGAGTTTATGGTTTACGGGGCAAAGAACAAATACTGACAACACCCTTTTCCTTTTAGCTCCTACAAATTGTATAAACATTCTGCAGGTTACTGATCACACACACACACACACACACACACACACACACACACACACACACACACACTTCTCTCTCTCTCTCTCTCTCTCTCTCTCTCTCTCTCTCTCTCTCTCTCTCTCTCACACACACACACACACACACACACACACTTTTCTCAGGGAGTAAACCGCGCAGTGTCCAAGTTTGACAAAGATATCAAGTTCCATTTATAATACAAAGGGCGGGGGGGGGGGATGGAACCAACAATAGCCTTATGCACTGTCGAAGTTTTCGAAGGTTCCGGTGCGAAAGCTTACGCGCTGAGGAACGAACCTCATCTCGCCCGTACGCAGTATATCTAGGCGTCATCACGAATCTCATGAATAGAGAGCACAAATTTACCCCCCTCCAGACAATCGCTTGGTTGGGAAACAGACGAGCTTTGTGTGACGCGGCGCTATTAATAATGCGAGAGAGGTGGACGGTAATAGTTCTGTATGACTCCACAGCAGATTTATACACCTCCATTTAAACAACTCGCTTGCTGCAAAGATATAGACGGCTGCTGTATGACTCGTACCCGGCATAGTGAGTGAAATAACGTTATTTCACAAAGAAATGACGACATTTCACAAAGACACAGACAGGCTCTATGACTCTTACCCGGCATAGCGGGCTAAATGACGTCATTTCACAAAGAAATGACGACATTTCACAAAGACACAGACAGGCTGTATGATTCGTACCTGGCATAGCGGGTTAAATGACGACATTTCTCAAAGAAATGACGACATTTCACAAAACACAGACAGGCTGTATGCCACGTACCCGGCATACGGGGTGAAATGACGACATTTCACAAAGCTTTGACTCGACGACATTTCACAAAGACATAGACAGGCTGTATAGCTCGTACCTGGCATAGAGGGTGAAATGACGACAATTTCATTCACCTTCATTTTTCTCCCAATCTTTGCCAGCAACATTTCACAAAGACACAGACAGGCTGTATGACTTGTACCCGGCATACGGGGTGAAATGACATTTCACAAAGATATGACTCGACGTCATTTCACAAAGACATAGACAGGCTGTATAACTCGTACCTGCCATAGAGGGTGAAATGACGACAATTTCATTCACCTTCATTTTTCTCCAAATCTTTGCCAGCAACATTTCACAAAGAAATGACGACATTTCACAAAGACACAGACAGGCTGTATATCACGAACCTGGCATAGCGGGTGAAATGATGACATTTCACAAAGACACAGACAGGCTGTATAACACGAACCTGGCATAGCGGGTGAAATGACGACATTTCACAAAGAAATGACGACATTTCACAAAGACACAGACAGGCTGTATGACACGTACCTGGCATAGCGGGTGAAATGGGCATTTCACAAAGACACAGACAGGCTGTATGATTCGTACCTGGCATAGCGGGTGAAATGACGTCATTTCACAAAGAAATGACGACATTTCACAAAGACACAGACAGGCTGTATGACACGTACCTGGCATAGCGGGTGAAATGACGACATTTCACAAAGAAATGACGACATTTCACAAAGACACAGACAGGCTGTATGACACGTACCTGGCATAGCGGGTGAAATGACGACATTTCACAAAGACACAGACAGGCTGTATGATTCGTACCTGGCATAGCGGGTGAAATGACGACATTTCACAAAGACACAGACAGGCTGTATGATTCGTACCTGGCATAGCGGGTGAAATGACGACATTTCACAAAGACACAGACAGGCTGTATGACTCGTACCTGGCATAGAGGGTGAAATGACGACAATTTCATTCACCTTCTATTTTCTCCCAATCTTTGCCAGCAACATTTCACAAAGAAATGACATTTTTCACAAAGACACAGACAGGCTGTATGATTCGTACCTGGCATAGCGGGTGAAATGACGACATGTCATACTCGAGTCGACCGCGCATGTCACATGAGGGTGCAAAACAATTCATTCTACGGCAAATTAAAAAAATATGATTAGCTTGGGTACAGATTGCGCTGGCAAAGATTGGGAGAAAAAAAATGAAGGTGAATGAAATTGTGAGGTAGACTTTTTGGCGGCAGGGAAAGCATGCTATATATATATATATATATATATATATATATATATATATATATATATATATATATATATATATATAAGGATTAGGCACAGATAATGCATAAGAATGTACATTAAAATATTATTACCATCATTAAAACATTAGATAGCCGTGCCCATCCAAAGCAAGGACAGGATGGGGAGGGGGGGGGGGTGTGCTATTCCAAAGCAAGGACAGGAGGGGGGAGTGGACGATTCCAAAGCAAGGATAGGATGAGGCGGGAAAGGGGGGCGATCCCAACGCAAGGACAGGAGGGAAGGGGGGGGGGGATTCCAAAGCAAGGACAGGATAAAGGGGGGGGGGTCGGACGATTCCAAAGCAAGGACAGAATGGGGGGGAGGGGACAATTCCAAAGCAAGGACAGGATGAGGGGGAGGGCGATTCCAAAGCAAGGACAGGAGGGGGCGATTCCAAAGCAAGGACATGATGGGGGAGGGGTGGGGGTGTGGGGGCAGGATCACGGGTGGTGGTAGGGGGAGGGGAACAAGCCCAAAGCACAGGCCTGGCCTATTGCTTGACACGCTGCAATCAGACGTCAGAAAAACTGTGATGGCGTACGGTGCAATCCGCATCCACGGAGGAATGCTGCTTATCTGACCAGATTCTCTCTGCACACACAAACAGGAACGGGACCGACCGGAACTGACCTGACGTTTATTGATAAACTACCTCATGTTTCCCGGGAAGCTAGTGAACCAAGGCTGTGAGGGCGCGACAGCGAGGGCGCACTGCGCAGTTTCACTGTGACAATTCCGGCCAAACCGGATCTTCTCTTGTTCGCTCGCTCTCCATGCGGTGGACAGTAAAAACTAAACTTCAGCAACACTTTACCAGATCAAAGTACGCAAGAGGTTTCGGGTGGGGGGGGGGGGGGGGGGGGGGGGGGGGGGGGGCTGGGGTAAGGAATGAAAGGTTTTTAATACAAGATTAAAAAATAATAAACTATGCAAATTTTCGACAGACTGCTGTTATTCTTCGTGAAATCTTTAAACAACAAGGCAACAAAACAAAACAACACACACACACACACACACCAATTCAGTGCACCCACCGATCCACCATTAGCCAATCAAGTCTTTAACCAATCGATCAGCCAATCAGCACATCACTCCACCAGTCTGCCTGTCATAATCAACCCTGCATCAATCGACTGTCAGAAGAAAAATTACTCAGGGCAAACTTGCACCGACCGACCGACCGACTGCCCAGTGAAAGGCTATATGCATTTTCCAACTTCCCTTCGCCCTCGGCAATGCACGTGCAAATCGAGGGGTGCATCGGGTCCTGTGTGTTTAACTGGCCGCGTGCAATCACTAAGCGCCCAAGGCAGTTGGAAATCGAAGGAGAGATTAGAAAGTTTCCTCAACCACCCTGCACGGCCCGGAGAACTAAACAGGGATCCCCATTTTGCCCCAGACACAAACAGCAACATGCAATATGTCCTTGCTAAACATTATGAGCTTCTTCCATCTGGTAGACGATTTCGCGTACCTACATCTAATACAGTGAGATATTGCAGTCAATAGTTTTTTGAACAGATAAATCCTTTAAAAACGTCAGGCAGTGTG
Source organism: Alviniconcha marisindica (assembly GCA_018857735.1). Taxonomy (NCBI): domain Eukaryota; kingdom Metazoa; phylum Mollusca; class Gastropoda; family Provannidae; genus Alviniconcha; species Alviniconcha marisindica. The sequence goes on along the minus strand of JABMCL010001737.1, from coordinate 809,736 downwards.
TGTGTGTGTGTGTGTGTGTGTTTGTGTGTGGGGTGTGGTGTTGTGTTTTGTAAATTTGTTTGTTTATTATGTAATTTTCTTTTTTTAAAACTGTTTTTTGATTTTTAAAAAACATATGTGTTTTTGTGAGGGGGTTAATGTTAGCCACGTTTTTTTTTCTCTGTGGAATAATGTAATTTTGAATTTTGAACATATATAACAAACTACCGATTCACAGAGGGAAACAGGTTTTTAAGAACCCCCCCCCCCCCCCCCCCCCCCCCCCCCCCCCCCCCCCCCCCCCCCCCCCCCCCCCCCCCCCCCCCCCCCCCCCCCCGGTTCGGTCCCAAAAACAAAAGAACACTCCTTATCTTTCTCCTTTCCACCTTTCACCTCCCCCGCCCTCTCTCTCCCTCTTTTCCCCTCGCTGAAAATCATGTGTTAGCCTACCCACCACATATATTTTGTCATTTTGAGCGTCTCGTATCAGTTTACTTGTTTAACACTCCCCAAACCAGAGAGGCGGAAGAAAACTGCAGAAAAACAACGAAAACAACAACAACGACCACACGTTTTGGTAGCATTCACTTGCCACACTTGAACAGAACGATGCTGTTCATATTACGGCGGGTGTTTTACGATGAAAACGATGATTAACTTCCGGGCCTCGCTGGTGACAAAGGCGGTAGTACCCGTAGTGCCACTCCAAAAAACGGAACTAATGTTCTGGGCGAAAGGTCACACATCACACGTTGTTACAAGAGCACAGAAGGGGAGAGAGAAGAGAGAGAGAGAGGAGAGAAGGGGAGAGAGAGAGGGAGAGGAAAAGGGGAGAGAGGGGGAGAGAGAGAGGGAGAGGGGAGAGGGGAGAGGGGAGAGGGGAAAAGAGAGAGAGAGGGGGAAAAGAGGGAAAAGGGGGGGAGGAGAGGGGGGGAGGGGGGAGAGAGGAGGGGAAAGAGGGGGAAGAGAGGGGGGGAGAGAGGAAAGGGGGGGGAGAGAGAGGGAGGAAAAGAGAAGGAGAGAGAGAGAGAGGAGAGAGAGAGGGGAGAAAGAGAGAGAGAGGAGAGAGGGGAGGAAGAGAGAGGAGAGAGAAAAGGGGGGGGGAGAGGAGAGAGAGGAGAGGGGAGAGAGAGAGGGAGGAGAGGAAAAAAAGAGAGAGAGGGGGGAGGAGGAGAGAGAGAGAGGAAAAGGGGGGGAGGAGAGAGAGAAGGAGGAAAAGAGAGAGGAGAGAAGAGAGAGAGAGAGGGGGGGAAAAAGGGGAAAAAGGGGGGGAGAGAGGGAGAGAGAGGAAAAGAAGAAGAGGAGAAAGAGAGAGAAAGGGGGAAAAAAAAAAGGAAAGGGAAGGGGGGGGAAAAAAAGGGGGAAAAAGAGAAAAGAGAGAAGGGAGGGGAGGGGCGAAGAGAAAAGAGAGGAGAGGAAAAGAAGAAAGAAAAAGAAAAGGGGGGGGGGGAAAAAGGGAGCCCAAATTAGGGGAACAATATTTTTTATTTTGGGGAAAAAGGAGAAGAGAGAGGGGGAGGGAAAAAAAAAGAGAGGGAGAGAGAAGAGAGAGGGGGAAAAAGAAAAGAAGAGAAGAGAGAGAGAAAAACCGAGGGGGAGAAAAAGGGGGAAAAAAAAGGCCCAAAAGAAGAAGAAGAGAAGAAAGAAAAAGGGGGGGGAGGGGCGTGGGGTGAGGGGGGGGGCAGCAGGAGGGGGGGGGGGGGGGGGGTGGTTTTTTTTTGTTTTGGGGGTTTGGGTTTTTTGGGGGGTTTTTTTTTGTTGCAAAAAAAGAGGAAAGAAGGAAAATTTAAGAAGAAAAGAGAAAGGAGAAAACCCCAAAGGAAAGCCGCCCCAAAGAGAAAGACAAACCCCTTTGGACACGCACCCCCAAAACAAGGCCAAAGCCCCGGCATTCCAAATTTTAGCATGAAAAAAACCCTTAGGGACAAATAATAAGTAAAAAACTCAAAGAAAGGAGAAGGAAGGAAAAAAAAGTTCTCAGACCCGCCCTCTCCCCCCCCTGGAAACCTTTTAGCAAATAAAATTATGTGTCACTAAAGTTTTTTCTTGTTTATTCAGGAGGAAAAAAGGAGAGAAAGGGGGAAAAAACCCCCCCCGGGGGGGGGGGTTTTTCCCCCTTTAATTATAAAATACTTCTGAATTTAAAGGGAGCATGAGAAATTTTAATTTCCCGTAGGGAAGTGGTGGGACAGTCACAGACGCACAGGTCCCCCCCCCATAACCCCAAACCCCCACAACCATGTAGCGAACGCATCAGTGGCTATTTCAAGCGCCAGTGTTCCGGCATAATAACAACGTGCACATCCACCGGATTCTATTCGGCGTCAGTAAAGTGTGCGAAGAAGCCGGAAACAATACAACTGTGAAATGTCGAGGCACATATGATGCCGTTAGCTTGTCGCTGAAGCCAGGCAATGATGGACATGCAGGCTGTAATAGCTATAGGCCTACGAGGTAACAGCTCCCAAACGGCTGAACTGAAAATTAGCTTTTAGAACAGATCACATTATAGTGGGGGGGGGTGAGGGGGGGGGGGGGGGGGGGGGGGGGGCTATTGACAATTCTATTTTCCAGGTTAATGCAGACTTTGCATATAAATATCTGTCTTTGCTTGCATACGCATTGACTCAGAGAGAGGGGGGGAGAGGGGGGGGGGGGGAGGGAGAGAGAGAGGAGAGAGAAAAAGAGAAAAAGAGAGGAGAGAGAAGAGAGAGAGAGAGAGAGAGACAGAAAAAGGGGAACAGACAGACAGACAGACAGACAGACAGACAGACAGAACGACAGACATAGATGGGTTGCAAGAAATCGTAACTATCACTACAAACAGAGATAGAGAGAGAGAGAGAGAGAGAGAGAGGAGAGAAAAGAGAGATGAGATTTGAGGAGAGAGAGAGAGAGAGAGAGAGACAGACAGACAGACAGACAGACAGACAGACAGACAGACAGACAGACAGACAGACAGACAGACAGACAGACAGACAAAGAAACTACAACGGGTTACAAGCGCCGAAACTATAACAACAACAAATAAACCATCACGTTCATCGTCAGACATCGTGACGGACTGGAGGATATTTCATTACACCAAAAAGCGACCCGTCTAAGCTAAAAAGCATGTTGCATGACTATGAAATTACACAATGCAGCGTGTTTACGGCTGTCAAAGATATTGATGTCCTCACCAAGGCAACCAGAACTCAGCACACTCCTGGGTGAGTCCACACAAGGGAAGGCGGAGGAAGGCCACTATAGAAGCTGTGGCACTGACTGAATGCTGGCCATTGAATATAACCCACAAAATTCAGTCCCAGCAGATCTCTCCGAGAGCAACCGGATGCGAATGAACGCTGACAACGTTTCAGGCACAGAGAGCACAATGCATTCTGCACCACGTTCTGCTGTTCGATTGCGCGTAGTTTAATCAATACTTGTAAACTTAGTCGGTGTTGAATTTTCGACAAAACACACAAAAACTGTATCCCACAGACACACTCTCTGTCTACTCTTACACACACACACACACTGACTCTCTCTCTCTCTCTCTCACACACACACACACACACACACACGCGCGCCAGGTGTGTGTCACTTCGTTCAAAGCTGCACATGATACGTAGAGTGCACGTGTGTTTAGCTGCAATCTGCCACCTGCGCTTTTGACAGAATGACTGGGATCGTTTACGTGGTACTCAGGCAACACGGAAGTAGAACAGATATATACATATAATCGAAATACGAGTCAGTACAGAAAACTGACCTTGAAGAAGACTAATTCTCCCGCCGCTCCTGCCGGGACTCGAACCAGCGATCTGTCAATCACGAGTCCGGCGCTCTACCACTGAGCTATCCCCGCTCCCCAGATGCGAACGAGCGAGTCAGTGGGTGAGTCAGTGTGAAAGATAGTCAGAGAGAGAGAGAGAGAGAGAGAGAGAGGAGAGAGAGAGAGAGGAGAGAGAGAGAGAGAGAGAGAGAGAGCAGACAGACAGACAGACAGATAGACAGACAGGCGGAAATTGACTGAGAGACGAGCGACACAGAAAGAGACACACAGAGAAGACTGAGAGACAGACGGAGGCAGACAGCGATAGACCCGTATCCAGAGACAGAGAGAGAGAGCCAGACAGACAGCGGGAGACAGGAAGGGATGAATACACAAACTACGATCATTACGAACATGAGCAAACTAAATAGATAACTAGTAAAAAGAATTTTTAAGTGGCAAGTCAGCATTGTATAGCTCCTCGCTGTACACCCAACACTTCTCATGTTACAGAAACGAACGTCCTACAACTGAGACACGAATTCCGAGACTCCACCCAATACTGAAACTCACACAAACAATAATAAATCTACTGAATAGAAATCTACGCAAAATTAATGACTCTACAGAGAAAGCTTACACAGACAAGGACTCGACACCGTAACTCTCTCTCTCTCGCTCTCTCTAATATATATCACACACACACACACACACACACACACACACACACACACACACACACACACACACACACACAGACTCTACACCGAAACTTACACAAAATGACTTTACACCGAAACTTACACAAAGATGGACTCTACACCGACACTTGAAACACACACACACACACACACACACACACACACACACACACAAGGACTCTACACCGAAACTTTCACAAAGGAAAGACTACACAGCAAGACAGACGCTACTACATGGCACTATTAACTACTGCCTTAATTAAAAACATCTTAATTAAAAACCTGCTACAGTTGGTTACGCCACAGCTTGTCCCACCGACAGGCCGACTGAGAGAGAGAGAGAGAGAGAGAGAGAGAGAGAGAGAGAGAGAGAGAGAGAGAGAGAGAGAGAGAGAGAGAGAGAGAGAGAGAGAGAGAAGAAGAAGAAGAAGAAGAAGAAGAAGAAGAAGAAGAAGAAGAAGAAAGAAGAAGAAGAAAGAAAGAAAAACAGACAGATAGACAGGAAGGGGTTCATACACAAATTACGGAACCCAGACAGACAGACAGGGGTTCATACACAAATAATGGAACCCCATTCCTTTCATGCACCAACGGAAAACGGACAGTTATTGGTCATCTTTCGAGGCTGTGTCGTAACCAACCACAGCAGAGACGCCTGCAAAGGGCAACAGGCCAGGGAAGTCGGTCGGTATTACCAGCGGGGGAGGGAGAGACAAACAAGAACCCAAAACAAATAATCCCTTCTGAAAGGATGGCGTCTTCCCGGACAGGTAGGCCCTGCATCACTGCCGGAATAAACACGACAGCTAATATCATATCATATATCCCTTGTGAAGGGATGGAGTTTTCTCGTAGATACCCTGTATGTAGGATTGAATAAACACGACAGTATGGGTACATAGCCACAGCCAACACTTACGTAGTCCGCCGCTCCGACGCCTTGCGGCACGTCGGAAACGCTCCCGTGCTTACAGCACGGCGTCGGCGAGCTGCGGTAAGCCAGCAAGTGCTGCTGCTCGCTCTGCATGAACCGATCCCGGGACGTCGGGTAGGCCAGCTCCCTGGACGATGCCGGGTAGGAGGAGGCGGGGAGGCCGGGGGTCTCCCCACCGCCACCGCGGATACCTGCCCCCGGGTAGCCGACCTCCTTGCCCACGGGGTAGGCGGCGGCGGAGGAGGCGGAGGAGGGGTCCTTGCCCGGGTAGAAGGGCGGGGTGAGGGAACGTGCCACGTGTTGCTGGCGCAGCGGCTCGGGGCCTGGGCTGTGGCTGCGGGTAGACTCCACGGAGAGGTCCCGGGTGAGGGCCCCGCTGCCGGGGGCAGGCGGGTAGCCGCCGCCGGACGGGTAGCAGCGGACGCCGCTGCCGGACTCCGGCATGGCCGTCGCCGACGAGCTCTGCTGATGGACTGCGGAAGAGGAGGAGGAGGCGGTGGTGGAGGAAGAATGACTCGGGAGTCTGGGACCCCCTGCCGCAGCGGGGTAGCCGCCGTGCTGCTGTTGATGTTGTTGGTGATGATGTTGGTGGTGCTGGTGGTGTCCGTGGTTGTTGTGTGGCTCCGGCGGAGGGGGCGGCGGGGGTGGGGGCGGGGGCGTGGCGGAGTCCGCCACGGCGGAAGGGTAGTCCTCCGACGACGGTAGCAGCGGGCGCTTACCACCAGTCAACGCCGACGACATCCCCGTTAGCGGGGCCCCCAACGTACCCGACCCGTTGCTGCTGCTACTGCCCCGAGGCCGCATGGCTGCGGAGTCGCCGTGCGGGGAGGCCATGGCCGCGGTCGCCGGTAGGACGACGACGCCGGGCAGTGCGCGTGCAGTCACCACCACCTGCACGTGCGACACGTCGGCGTCGGAGCCGAGAGTGCAGCGCGGCGCGCACTGGTCACAAAGAAGCTGCGGGTCGATAGAAGCGGCCAGCCCGGTGCAAAGACGGAGGAGGTTAGGTTAGGTTAGGTTAGGTTATCGGAGCCCCGGGGGCTGGGCCTGGGCCCGTCACTGAACACCGGACAATGCCTCCGCCCCTAACACGTTGTCACTCAGCGCCCGCCGGCTCCGCCAATAACGCTTCTATAGCTACGACCTGCACTAGATCCGGAACTATATAGCTCTCTGCCGCTGCTGCTGCTGCCACCGTGCCGCACAACGGCCCTCGTCAGTCTGGCTATGTGAGTCACGTCTCCAGTGTGTCGTCAGTGCTTGCATTCAAACGGCCTCACCCTCTGGACAACGTCGGCCGAGCCAGATTAAAAAAAAGAAAAGCTCCTCGGCGTTTATCTGCACGACAGTAATCTGGCTATTTATTCTCCTGGAGGCTTGTATTTCTCAAGCTGTTCGGCCTAGCAGGCTGAGAGAGCAGCGCATAATTTGTCTGCTAGCATGACACGCCATGCCAATGGCTGCAGCGGCTTGTATTTCAACTTGTGGCTGTATCGGGGTCGCCGAGAGGCTCGTAAACGCCTCAATTGGATGTTGCATGCCGTGGCGTTTTTCTGGGTCCCCCCCCCCCCTCCCTTCCACGCTGCAATTTGTACAGCCCGCACTAGCCGAGAAATCAGCCGTGATGAAATGTCAAGCAAACAATTTCAAGAGTTGCGCAAGATGTTGAATTTATTCCTCAGTCATGCCGGCTCTCGTGACTAGAAACACGACTAAAAATGACTCCCACTGACTCGCCGGCACTGAACTTCACAAATGTTGAAATAACCTCGTCGCCGGTCCCTTTAAATCTGACCTGCCAGTCTTTCCGCTGCCAACGCCACATGTAAAAACTCTAGTTTGGGAACGAGGTTACGGAAAACACACCATGAGGTCATGAGAGTGGCCGGTCATACCACGGACGGTAATGCTGGCAGAATGATCTGTACGGTCAGAGTAACTGGCCACGTCAGTCATTGTGTCAATACTACTGACAACCTGAAACAGAAACTCAGTTAACTAACACTGGCGCCATCTCAGTGGGATTACAACTGATCAGTCCCAGAATTTTCTGCCAGTTCCGCAGAACTGGGGCTACAGTTGTATTAAAATTTAAAACGACTCTCACGCTCGTCCCTCGCTCATCATCATGTCACAGAACCAGGTTCAAGCACCAATCTGATCATTCAAATCCACGCAGAGAGGCTGGGACAGTCAAAGTTGTGTCAACACCACTACTATTATCACTGACACAGATGAGGTGCCACATACAGTGTAGCATGTCGTCTCTGCACAAACAAGCGATGAATCCATACAGGACTCAGTGTCCCAATTCACCATTTTTTTTTTTTTAAATCGGAGTATATTGAAAGGTTCCAACTCTGTCTCCGACCCGAAGCTAGAGAACGTAAATTTAAAAAAAAATATTGAAACACACCGACACACTCCACACTAGCGGCAACAGTTGCTGGTGGTCTGACTTCAGTCCCTGACAGACCATGTAAGTAAGTGATCAGACCTCGATCAGTCCCAAGAGGACAACGTAAGTAGCTCCCTCCCTAGAAGCATGTCACGTCAGCCTAAAGCCGAAGGCAGGCAGGCTGGCACACACTCTGGCGTGGGACGCAGGACTCGTATCGTAGTACACTTAATGTGTCTCGGCAGCAGCGGTGCCTATCAACACACAGCGCCCAGACTACTACAACACTACATGCCGCAACTTCACAATGCTCTCTGGGTCTGGGACTCGTACCAGGCGCACGGGAGTCGGGTTTCAGTCACACGTCGCTCTCTACTCCCTCCCTCCCTCCCTCCCTGTCTCTGCTCACTTCATCATGATTCTCCCACGCTACCTCCTCCCCCTCCCACCCCCTCCCCTTTCACCATTGCCTGCCTCCCTTCTTCCCTCCCTCCCCAACCTTTCTTTCTTTCTTTCTTTCCATTGGTTTCTCACTGCTCCGTTCGCACCCGTCCCGCCATCGTCGACACGTCACACGCTTGCTGATTGGTTCCGTAGGGGGAAAAACCTCCGTTTTGTTTCAGCATATTTAATTGGATGCCAGCGTGATGTAGCAATGTCAGCTCGATCGTCACGTGTTGACTGAAACGATCCGACAACTGATGCAATGTTGACAAAATTAACAGACGTGCACACTCACTACCACCTCTGTCCTATTTTTACTTCACTCACGGACTATTATACGCACGTTATTTCAGTTTGCCGAGTTACTTACTGACAATGCGAGCTGAGGCCGCGAGCTTTTGCGGCGGGGTCTGACGTCACGTCGTGACCGACTCAGTTACTGACTCGGTGACATCCCGAGGCAATCGAACTTCGTGACGCAATAAACTCCCATACCAGAAACAAAAAGACTCAGTTTAGAGCAGATCGAGCAACAACTACATTGATTTAGTAGCCGGGTTGCGCGGGGGAGAGGCGGGGCCGCCCGTCACGGGGTCGGGGGGGGGGGGGGGGGGGGGGGGGGGGGGGGGGGCGGGGACGGGGTTACGGCGGGCGCCGTCCTCACTGCGTCATAGACTTCAGAAGCTTCACGGAAACAAGCCGTTCCGCCACTGATTTGGAGCATTATCGTACAGGGAAGGGTAAAAAAAAAAAAAAAAAAAAAAGGGGGGGGGGGGGGGGGGGGGGGCGAAATCAATGCAACAATCAATTTCTCATTCTTCCCATTAGAAGAAGCCAGTGGGACAGCACACAATACGGCCATATTTCATCCTCCCCTGCTTCAATGTTGACACAGGCGTCAACGCAGCGGTCAGCCCTTGGTAACTAAAAAAAAAATCAACACAAAGCCACCGGTACTTAACGAACAGTCCCCCGGACCACACGGTTCGATCTCCCCCCCCCCACAAAATCCAGACTGCCGGCCAATAGAACCGGCTCTCTACCGTTTCGAAAATCGACTGAGACGGCCGACCAACAGAAGTTCAGCTTTCTTTGGATAATTGCGACGCGGCCACGTTGTCTGTAACCCTTCCTTTCGGCCGTTCTGTCCACGGCGAAGACACAAGCTGGTCTCTTTCCAAACCAAACACTCTGCTTTAAGTGTAGACGCTTGGAAGTATTTGTGATACGGACGGGGACGGGATGACTGGGCTGCATACAGAAATGTCACTGCCCGGCAGTTATTGGTAACGCTCCTTCAGTCGCAGTGTTATTCAGTCTCAGTGTTTTCTTTAACCTAGCCAGTTCCTGTACACATGTCTGATGCGTAACCGTATGTATTTTCGATTCTCTTTAAAAATTAAAAATTAAAATAATAAAAAAAGAGTCGACATTCACACTTTCCTGTTTCAGTCTCCCCAGTGAGTGTTTTCAGTAAGCGGCATTCTTCGTTTTTCACAGATCCGTCTATTTATCCACCCCCCCACCCCCCCCCCCCCCCCCCCCCCCCCCCCCCAACACACACACCACACCACACACACACACGAAAGCTGACCAAGAAAACACACAAATACACACATAAAAGTTGACCAAGAAGAAAAAAGAAGAAGAAGAAGAATGAAAAGAAAAAACACTGCAACTTCCTGGCATATGGTGGCAGTTCCCTTTGCTCCCAAAGTTACAATATAGTCTGCTTCCTTTCCTTTCATCTCGCCCCCAAGCAATCCCAACTTCAGTGGCTCCTCGGGCCTCTTTTCCGTTTTGCCGTCAACCCTATAGGCCGTGCGGGTCGATCACCACAGTTCACACGTCAAATATTTCTCTCTGAAGCATGATATCACTCCTTTTGAAGAGTCGATCTTCCCGCCTCTTCCCCACCCCTGTTACCCTCCAAATGTCCAACTGTCCCCGATGGCCCTTTTTTTCAATAATCAATAACTCGAAGTCCACCACGCTCCCCTTCCCCGCTTTCACTCCCTCAGTCCCCAAAAGAGAGAGTCTAGCCAGGAAATCACAGAAATTCATACCGGCAAAAATACCTCCGTACCTCTATTTTCAGACATCTTTTTTGCTTTGAAAGAAAAATAACGAATCGATTCTTTTTCCAAAGAAGAAGAAAAAAATCTTCCCTTTGCCACAGAAAGAAGAAGAAGAAAAAAATCGAACACCACCCCGCAACCCATATATATGTATATTCGTGCTCTCTCTTTCATTCCCAACAACTCCCCGCCCCATTCCTCCCCCCCCCCCCCCCAACCGCCCCACCCCCCGTCACAACTCCATCAGTGGCGGCAAAGTTTTTATTTTTTTAACGGTTTTGAAGTGAGGGGAGGACGGTCAATGCGAAAGCCTAAAACGCTGCCTCTAATTCTGTCATTAGCGGCGCAAATGACAGTCTTTGAGCGCGGGTTTCAAAGATGGACAGGGGCGTGACACCTATTGAGCGAGGCCAAGAACACAGACGATTCAATGGACTTTGGGATATCGACTGCAGTCCCACTCTACGGCAGCTCCCTCAATACTGGGCAAACGTGTTTTTTTCTTCTTCTGTTGTTGCTGTTGACAGCAAATTCCAACTGCCAGCGTGCCATCGTACTGGGTGGACTATTTTCTCCCTATCCTCCTCCCAACCCTCCTGTTCTGAAGTGTAATGGCAGTGTGATTTAAGGTCACTTTCAAAGTGACAAGCGCGCGCGCGCGCATACGCACACACACGCGCGCGCACGTACGAACGCACGCACACAAAGCATTAACAATCTAACCATTTTCACAACCCAGCTTCATGCAGCTCCGCGAGGGCAAAACGTGAAAAAGACAGACTTGGACACAGTCAGCACTGAACTACAGGAGCAAGGCTGTTAGTGTTACTAAAATAGATGGGCCGCAGACAGGAAGCGAAGCACACAGAACTGATAATATTATTAGTCTGACCTACTCCAGCCTTTAAAAACACCCTAGATTGTGATTGGATTTGAACGTCCTGTCAACCGCGCGGGGGTACCCCGAAACAAAATCCTTTTCACGTCAGTACACCACACTGAAATCACATCTACAAAATCGACTACACTGGTAAGGGGGCAGTCATGGGAAGTTGTACACTCTTAATTAGGTCTTCATGCCTTTGTCTGTGTAGTGACTACATTGGTAAGGGGCAGTCATGGGAAGTTGTACACTCTTAATTAGGTATTCATGCCTTTGTCTGTGTAGTGACTACATTGGTAAGGGGCAGTCATGGGAAGTTGTACACTCTTAATTAGGTATTCATGCCTTTGTCTGTGTATTGACTACATTGGTAAGGGGTAGTCATGGGAAGTTGTACACTCTTAGGTCTGCATGCCTTTGTGTAGTGACTACATTGGTAAGGGGTAGTCATGGGTAGTTGTACACTCTTAGGTCTTCATGCCTTTGTGTAGTGACTACATTGGTAAGGGGTAGTCATGGGAAGTTGTACACTCTTAATTAGGTCTTCATGCCTTTGTCTGTGTAGTGACTACATTGGTAAGGGGTAGTCATGGGAAGTTGTACACTCTTAGGTCTTCATGCCTTTGTCTGTGTAGTGAGTACATTGGTAATGGGCAGTCATGGGAAGTTGTACACTCTTAGGTCTTCGTGCCTTTGTCTGTGTAGTGACTACATTGGTAAGGGGCAGTCATGGGAAGTTGTACACTCTTAGGTCTTCATGGCTTTGTCTGTGTAGTGAATACATTGGGAAAGGGCTGTCACGGGAAGTTGTACACTCTTAAGTCTTCATGCCTTTGTCTGTGTAGTGACTACATTGGCAAGGGGCAGGCATGGGAAGTTGTACACTCTTAGGTCTTCATGGCTTTGTCTGTGTAATGACTACATTGGGAAGGGGCTGTCACGGGAAGTTGTACACTCTTAAGTCTTCATGGCTTTGTCTGTGTAGTGACTACATTGGCAAGGGGCAGTCATGGGAAGTTGTACACTCTTAGGTCTTTATGGCTTTGTCTGTGTAATGACTACATTGGGAAGGGGCTGTCACGGGATGTTGTACACTCTTAAGTCTTCATGCCTTTGTCTGTGTAGCGACTACATTGGCAAGGGGCAGTCATGGGAAGTTGTACACTCTTAGGTCTTCATGGCTTTGTCTGTGTAATGACTACACTGGGAAGGGGCTGTCACGGGATGTTGTACACTCTTAAGTCTTCATGCTTTTGTCTGTGTAGTGACTACATTGGTAAGGAGCAGTTTTGACGAGTTAGTCCCTTCGATCTTCGATGTAAGCATAAAAGAAAGAGGGCTGGATGAAATGGGGGCGGGGACAGCCTTCCACATATTCTCTGCAGAGGGGAACTCCAGTTTTTGCAGCCACTGTATCCCCAGTGCTGAAACAAGATGAGCGAAGTCGTTGTTGCTGTTTTTATGACACTTTTTGCCCCTGGGGGCTAGAAAGCTAAAAAAACACATTCCTTAGCAATACATACACTAACAATACCTTAGTGTCCAACACTTCACACATCAGTTTCACAATAACAAGCATTCAAACAACGAATCAAAACTGATTGTAAAAAGAAAAAGAAAAAAAAGAAAAAAACGAAGAAAAAAGAGCGAAAAAAACAAACAACAGAGACATACACAGAGCCTGAAACGACTCGAGAAGAACCCCACTCCCCAAAAACAACTCTTGTGGCTTCACTCCAGCGACACGACCAACCGCTCGGGGACAAGGAACAAGGACAGCGGCAATCAGGTCAGCGCTGATGGAGCCGGTCGCACGTGCAATAGCCTCTGTAATCCTGCGTCAACACGCCCCGCGCCCTTAAAACAACAGATTGTCAGCAAAACCCACACCGCGAGACCGGTGCCGAGGATAGAGGTGGCGCTCCTGGGAGCTTCCTTGTTTCAATTTCACACCAGCGATCGAATTGGGCTGGTGGAGGTGAGGCACGGCGAGCACCGGGGCACGGTTGGTGGGGCTACAGTGGGGGTCTGGGTTGGAAAAACAGGCGTTTTCGTTGACTTGGGTAGGGACAGTTAAACGTGAACGGCGGTTTCTGGTGCTGTCTTCTTAGTTACCCACCCACGCACGTACACACGTACGCACGCGTACACATGACACTCAAACACACGCGTGTAGCCTATGTAGCCACGCGTACGCACAAACCACACACACACACACACACACACACACACACACACACACCACACACACACACACACACACACACACACACACACACTTTGTTCTTCGACATTTAGCCAAAATTTGGGTCGAAACTGAGGTCTTTTTCTTCTTCTGCTTCTTCTTCTTCCTTTTTTTTTTTTTCAAACAAAAATCGGATCGAATACTGACAACACAACAAATCCCGAACAGCTTCCCCAGAAACCCAAAAAAACCAAAATGAAATAAGACACAAAAACAAAGCAAAACAAATAGACAAAAACGCGAGTAACTCTCACCACACCACACCCCACCCCCAACATTATAAGGCCGTTTTTCCCGCAAATAACTGCGGCAACCAACATGTTCCCCGAGCAAGAAATATGCAATTTCCGAGACACGCCCAGCAGTATTTTTTTGGCAAACGCCTTTCTAAAACAGATCAGGTTTATTTAGAAAAGCCAGCTCCATTCATCACTTTGGACATCCCGAGCCGCGGGGAAAAATTGCGAAAGTCAAAACGTCTGTAACATTTCAATATTTCTTGGATAAATGATTTCTCAAAACCAGGCTTTGACTCTGGATGGCGTGCAAACAGAGCTGCAGCTGCCAACAGCAATATCATTTAGATCTGTTGACCATGCAAATACATTCGATCATCCCAGATAGGAAGCGTTCAAATTTGAGAACCGGACGGAGTTGGAATGAATCCTTGCCAAAACCACATGCACGGAAACAGATTTCTGAGCAGAAGGGGAGCAGAAGGGTAAGATGAATATGATGAATTTGAACTTCCCGAATAATAACTAATAATGTTTGCTAATGCCAAAACGTTGTTACGATCTCTCCGTCAAAATCGTCAACAACAACAAAAAGGACCAAACTGAAGCAAATCGTTTCAAGGGAAACGAGCATACTCTTCTGATCTGAGTGATAACCGACAAAACTAACCATTTCGGAATATTTGCTGAATAAACAGTCACTTTTATTCGTTCCTCCGCGGTTATCGTCTTCGTTTTGTGGACAAGTCGCAAAAACCGAAAATCTGACTGACGGGTTCAGTTCTCTTCCGCTTGAATGTGAGTTAATCAAGTGAAATCAGTGAATCAAGGCTGCCACTGAAGTTAACGTCAATGAATCACAGTGGGAGGGGGGAGAGAGAGAAGTACAGAAAGAGGGAGTGGAAACAGAAAGTGTGGGGGGAGGGGGGCAGTGAGAAAGCGGTTGGGGGCGGGGAGAGAGAGAGGGGGGGAGGGAGAGAGAGAGGAGAGGAGAGGGGAGAGAGAGAGAGAGAGAGAGAGAGAGAGAGAGAGAGAGAGAGAGAGAGAGAGAAAGGGGAAACAAGGGAAGGAGGGGGGTATTTAAATTAACCAAGCAGTAATTAGCAGGTTGAACAAAAAAAGTCTGACTGACTGTTCACAACACATGAAGCTTCATGTTTCAAAAAGGAGTGAGGGAAAGTGAAGCTGAATGGCATTGAATCATACATTTGCTGGAACAAGTCTGGGGGAGATTTAAAAAAAAATTATAATCAACCTGGAAGGCTCCAGATATAAAACGGTAGAATCAGTTCCAGGCGATACAACTACGAGCGAGGACTGCAAAACCATGTTCTCACTACTCCAGGTTTACAAGCCCCGAGAGAATTTTAATACCTCTCATGGGATTCTCAGAAGAGGGCCTTAAATATGGGGGAGGGGGCAGTCTTATATATAAGATATGAACGGAGGTGGGAGTTGGGGCAGCATACAAGATATGAAGGGAATTAAAAAAGACTTTGCATCAAGACTTAAACCTCCCAGAACTGAGAAGCACGTCACGACAGCTGAGCAGTCCGACCGAGCAACCGAGCTGGACTGCAGGTAGATTACAGGCTCCTTGGAACGGAAGTGACGAAGTCGAAACGGCTACAAGGGCCTGCATCCCTGGTCCTCTTCCCTAAGCCCCCCCCCCCCCCCCTTCCTCCATGAGATGCCGATCAACCGGAAGCAGTCATCAAATTTACGTGCATCACACGACCTCCCCCGTCATACAAGCCGTATCTCCATCGTGTCCATTATGTCGCGAGTTCCCCTGCTCAACCTGCTGTCGATAGTGCGCGGTGCTAGCTGAGGCCGGAGGAGCGACGCCAGGGCCTGGAGCGGCGAGATAAGAATATGTGAGCTGTCGCAGGCACAGGGAGATGAGAATGGATGGCTTCATCGCCTTCACCAAGCCAGCGCTCTTGCCCGCCCTCCCCCATACGTTATTATCCAGGGGAGGCATGATTCGCTAGGAGGGGGAAGGGGGGGGTCTCAGAATTCTGTGGTCAGAGGCGCAGAATTTGTTGTTCCCAGAGTCCTGACAAGAAGAGGTGTCCCTTTATGAGTCTTCGGGGGAATGTTCAGTCATCGCGCTAGATAGACATTTTTCAAAGCCGGTGTGACATCTTGGTTCACGGAAATCGGTCAGACAATCAGTGTAACCGGTCAGATACACAGCCGTCTATACTACTGCTAGAGCTGTTCTAGCAACCATCTTGCTCCCCTCCCCGTCTAGAACACACACACACACACCTCACGTCATCTCTGTCTGGTCTGTCTGTCTGTCTGTCTGCCTGCCTGTGTCTGTCTGTCTGTCTGTCTGTCTCTCTCTCTCTGTCTCTGTCTCTCTCTCTCTCTCTCTCTCTCTCTCTTTGTGGGCCGTTTGTTGTTGTTAGAACCGGTCAAACAAAATAACAGCCGGTACTTCTGTAATCTGACCGATTGCTGATTTTCTTTCCAGTATATATGCTGACCTTAACCGGTAAAATACTGGTTAACGCGAACCCTGAATATTTTAATACTGTAACAGCGCAGCACACCCAAGGCAGCGACTACCCGCCTGCCCCTTTTCTCGCAGGTTGACGGTCGCTGCTTGGAGTGTGACGTCGTCGCAACACACCCCAAGTCTCGCTTTCCGGCACCCTTCCTCCAAAGCTGGTGGAAGGATGCCGTAAACCGATGCCTGAAGCTGGACGCCTTGGCCCACCTAAAGCAATGGATGGCCACTGACACAGTCTACACACGGGAATGACGAAGGAGAGAGATCCCAAGTGTTTCTCGCCCAGTCGCCTTCCAACTCGCTTTCTTTCGGCGATTCAAAATCTGTTTCTGAAAACGGCAAAGCATCGTCAATGCACTTACTGTCAGAGTTGGCGAGTTACTTGACCATTCAGTCGGAAAGGTCTTTATCAGGGCGAAACATCACAAGCAAACGGAAGAGAGAGACTATATACCTAACACTCTAATGTCACCACTAGAGTGATTCTGCATTAACGTGGGCAGCGGTACTGCCGGAGACCGAGATCCAAGAAGGTGGCGAGAGGTTGGAGGGCGGGAGGGGGAAGCTATAGCTAACACTAGGCTGTCACCATCAGACTGATTCTGCATTAGGATGGGAAGCGAAGAGAGCTATGTTAACGTTTCATTGACAAAGTCACAACTGAGACGGTGTCCATAAACCACAAACCATTGAAGGGTTAGGTCACAAAGTCACAAATGAGACGGTGTCCATAAACCACAAACCATTGAAGGGTTAGGTTAAGGGCAGCCGAAGCGCGGAATCGAACCGACGTCGTCCGCTTATCAGCCTAACGCTTTACCGCCGGGGCCAAACCGGCTCACGTTCACGGCACATATTAGAGGAGTAGCGAAGATGAAGTTGAACGGCTCGGGAAGGCCGAGGACAGAGAGGCAGAAATCCGGGCAGCAGGCGAAGCACGCAAAACCCACAGTCTGACCTACTTCCGGTTTAGAAGAGAGACTCTCTGACAGTTCTCCATTCTCAAACCAGAGGATTTTCAATTTCTGCATCCGCGGAAACCAACTCACGAGAGGAACTCATCATAATGCTTCACATCAACAGCAAGACGCTTCTCTTCAGTCACAGTCAACCTGACTAAAAGCAGACTTTCAAACACGTGCACGATACAAAGCAGAACATTAATCTTTTATCTATTGCCCGCAACAAGATAACAGCAGACGCTGGAACTGACTCTCCCCTTAATAAACATGTCTGGGCGCAGCTTTAACAAAGCGCGAGTTTGGGGAATGAGTGGCGTCACGCTGTCGTGCTACCGCCAAGTTAAAATTCCTCCAGACTAAATGTAGTAAATCCCCTCGACCGACTAACTGCATTCAGATTTAAACTACGGCCATCCAGTGAGCAGGGGTTGGATGGCCGGTTGTCACGGAACGAGACGAAACAGAAATACACTGGGCGATCAATACAATGCAATTACAGTGCTGGCATCGGGTTTGAACTCAAATAAATGTTTTATTGGCGGCATTTACATTCGTCAACAGCCGGAACAAACGGCTTCGCTAACTGCGGACATGGTCGGTTTTCTATGGCCATGGACATGGTTACTACATCCGCACACAGGTTCCTCACACTCAAAAGAGTTGGCTGTGAGGGTCTAACTTGACCGTGTGGGACAGACTGACCAGGACACAGTCTCTCTCTCTCTCTCTCCCTCTCTCTCTCACACACACACACACACACACACACACACACACACACACACACACACACACACACACATACACACACACTTAATTTTATTCTGGACTTCCTAGGGAAGACAAACAAGGCATGGGGGTTGGGAGGGGGGGGAGGAGGAGGTAACTATTTGATAGTTCTGGGCTCTCTTAGCAAAAGGGATCTCAAAAGTAAAGTTTTGCATCCGTGGTACCTCGCACGGCTGCTGGAACGAACGTCTGTCTGGACACAGAAGACAAAGGAGGGAGCGACAGGATACCCAGCTAAGTTAACCATCCTCTTGGGAAGTCCCCGCCCCGCTCCGCCATATTTCGCCCGACTTTCGAGGCCGAAAAGCGTCGCAAAATGCCACCGGAAACCTAGCGTATCTTCACGCCTGAACGACCGAGACGGTTTAATTCTCCGTGGTCACTTGCAGTCGCTTCGCCGCCCCGTCGTCTGTAAGCGAGACAGCCGATGGAAGAGTAAAAAGGCCTTTGAAGGAAAAAGCTTGGTCGTCTGATCGACTGGCGCAATGCCTAGAGATTATCTGGCGGTTTACGTTACTGACACTTGTCTGCCTTCAGCACCCCCCACCCCACCCCTTCCAGCTACCCCTAACCCCCCGCCACTCCCCGTCATTGCTTCTCCCGGCTGGTTTCACCCTGCCTCCCCGGGCCCACGGCTTCACTGCTTCCGGCGTACAGTGTCCAACTTCAACAGTTTGAAGACTTTTAGCGCATGCTACGTTATTTTGGTGTTTCCGGCCACATTCCACCCAGCTCTGTCTGACAGGGACTGCAGGATCGTTAGGGTGCGGATGTGACTGTTTTTTTGTTTTTTCGTTTTTGTTTTGTTTTTTGTGCATGCTTCTTAGTTCTGCTTCTTTCATGACCTACGTGGGATTTTGATTTTTAAATTACGGTTTCCAGACAGCAACTGTCATGGTCATACACAAACAAGGATGCTGATTTTAAAGTTACATTTTCAAAACAGCAACGCGCGCGCGCGCGCACACACACACACACACACACACACACTTTCTCCCCAACCCCACCCCTCTCAGTCTCTCATCGCTCCCCTCTCTTTCTGACTTACTCGTTCGTGGTTATACTTATATGTATATAAATGATGCCCTGTAATTTTACGTTTACTCACCAGTAGCTTAGCAAGGACTAGTTGTTAGACAGGCTTAGACTGAACCTGAACTATAATCCTTGTAAAATGAAGTTTTCGATTTCGCAGAGTTCTCGTATCTGGGTCACTGGGGCACATTTCCTCGAAATCCGTTACCCAAGTACAACGGTTTTACACACACACGCACACTATGTGTGCACTATATATACAATTATTCAACCTATTTTGAAGGCACGATAGGGAGAGTCGGTCTTTCAATTTGAATGCCAACCGGGGATGTGGGGAGTATGTGTGTGTGTGGCCGGGGGGTGGGGTGGGGGAGACAGGGTCGGGGGGGGGGGGGGGGGGGGGGGCAGGGGTTACACAAAAAGAGTGACGTGCGAGTTCCCAGCCCCTCATTACTGACGGAAGGGCCTGCGGCGCGGTGGCTCAGCAGTCAAACCGTCAGCAGCTGGCGTACGAACCAGCGGTGGTCAGACGACACGGCTTCCCCGTGATGACGCACCCTGTCCGACCAGAGATGTAGTAGATAGTGTCACGGTTAAGCAAGTAAACATGGTGCCTAACGTCCACAAAAACCATAAGGCTTATTAGGGACGGGGAGAAGGGGGGAGGGGGTATGCAGGTGGGGAAAGAGGGAGATTATATACCTATCGCTACACTGTCACCACCAAAATGACTTCTGCATTAAGATGGGCAGCGATAAGAGCCATTTTAATGTTTTATTAATTGTGAAGGATAAAGTCACAAGGCAGTGTCCACAGACCACAACTTTTCAAGAGAAAGGAGAGCCGAAGCGGATTCGAACCGAGGTCCCTCTGCTTACCAGCCTAATGCATTACCACTAAGACCAAACCGGCTCACGCCATAACACATGTTTTGGAATCTATTTATATTCCGTGGGCATTCATTAAGTTATTGTTGCTTTACGTTCACAGAGACCACAGGGTCTATCAGGGACGCAGCCCAGGACGGTCATCTCTACCTTCACACAACTCCTGAGCTCTACGGAAATGTCATGGACCTACATATACGCATGTCTATATACACATATACGTATGTACGTAGGTCCATGGATAGTGTAGTGTCTCTGGTTCGACCTGAAAGCCGGTTTGGCTCAGCGGTAAGGCGTTATTTGCGGTGGTATGCAGATGGACCTCGGTTCGATTCCGCTTCGGCTCTCCTTTCTCTTCAAAGGCTGTGGTTTGTGGACACTGTCTTGTGACTTTGTCTCTCACAACAATTAATAAACAATAAAGTGGCTCTTATCGCTGCCCATCTAAATGCAGGAGTCATTCTGGAGGTGACAGTGTAGCATTAGGTATAGTCTCCTTCCCCTACACCTCCTAGGATTTCTGTCCCCGCCAGTACCCGTTAGGAGACAACTCGCGTTAAACCCGTTTAACCAATCAACCAACTAACCAAATCTTGTCCGGCCTGGCAGCGTGGACACAAAGGCCACGCACACTGCCCGGACCGGACGACAAGTGGACCATGGACGTATATAATTATTTGATGTAAATGCAAGTCCATGGAACGAACCGCACACGATTCAGAAAGCTCATTTGCTTGCATATATACTCAGGTCAGTCTCATATAATTTATGTCAAAATCGGAGGTCACATGGCCAGCGAAGCATCTGGGGTAGGGGCGGGGCGCAAGGACTTGGAGTTCTAAGATGGCATGGGTACAGAATTTTCTGTGTTAGGAAAACAGAATTCCCGGGAGCGTACCAAGCATGCGAAGCTATATTCTGACATACCCCACGCGTAACAGAGGCAGCCTTTGATACCTCTGGGTTCAGCTTCAACGTTCGTGGTACCCACGAAGGCACTGAGAAATTCACACAAAGAGTCACCATATTCAGTTCTCTCAGAACAAAACAATGATCAAAGTTTTCTGTACCATGAACATTCATAGGTCTTATTCAATTTTATTTTATGCAAAAGTATGGACTGTAGCCAAAGTACTGGGATCCCCATAGTATAATGATGAAGAAGAAAAAGCAAGGTTTAAACATCTCTCTCTCTCTCTCTCTCTCTCTCTCTCTCTCTCTTCCGTGCCTGGAGTAAGTATTTTGTCTTTTAAAGACCAGTCAACCGCATAAGATAAAAGCGTAACACATTATAACAATGAAAGCAACCAAAGGTTCAACAATTCAGCAATGTGACGTGCAAATAATAAAATAAAAAACTGTCAAAACTGAACTACAGGAGTGCTTGTTAAAAATGTTAATTGTTTTCAGAAAACAGAAGCAGCAGTCCAGAGGAATACGAACATGCTCAAAGAGTTTGCATTAAAGTATTTTTGTCTAACATCAATCAAATCTGAACAGTGGCAAAAAATGTGCTGTAAAGAAAGCAACTGGTAACGTGGAATACAAAAAGGTAGCGTTTCTCCTTTACTGGCAACATGGAATACAAAAAGGTAGAGTTTCTCCTTTACTGGTAACATGGAATACAAAAAGGTAGTGTTTCTCCTTTCAACATGAAAGAAGGAGTCGTGTACAACCGCCCAATACGCAGTCGACGCAGAACTGTTTCTTCTCTTCTGCTTGGAAGTACAGGGGAGAAAGAATTCGTTTATTTTGAGGGTTAAGCCCATTCCGAGTGTTTGCGGCTCAGTTGTCCCCACTCATTTTGCCAGAGCCCTGCGATACATGAAATGTTCAGACGAGGTTTTAAAGCGGAGAGTAAGTAACCTGGTGTTTTACGCCCAGTCAACCATTACGGTTATATCAGGGTGATCAAAGTGGAGAAAGGGGCGTGTTCGTCTGAGATGTCTCCATCAAGGGCATGCTTGCCAGTAGAGTCTGTGGCCGTACTGCCACATATACATACCAGTGTGGCCTTTGTTCGAACGTCAGGATCGTACACCATGTTGTCAGTACTGATCAGCCGATTGATTCACATAGAAACTGAGCTATTTCTTTTTCTGGTATATCTCAGCGTTCGGGAACACGCATCAGCTACGTAGTCCACCACACGTCCAAACAACTGTGTGTGTGTGTGTGTGTGTGTGTGTGTGTGTGTGTGTGTGTGTGTGTGTGTGTGTGTGTGGTGTGTGTGTGAAATGATGTTTATAATAAGCTTCACTGCTCTACAGAAGACTGTGAAGAGAGAGAAAAAAACTTTTTAAAAAATGGAGAAGTCCAAACATCTCGGTACTACAGAAACCTATTCAGTGTGAATTGTCAACTAAATACCTGTCTAAATCAAAATT
>JABMCL010001737.1:747500-782500 GCA_018857735.1 Alviniconcha marisindica | reverse complement strand
CTAAAAACTAACTCATCAAGCGCTCTGAGTCTCCGAAAGCGCTCTATAAATTTCCTACTATTATTATTTATTGTTATTATTACGAAAAGGAAGGCTGGAGCTGCAGGAGTCACCAAGGCAGAAACTAGAGTTAGTTAGTTGGTTGGTGCTTAGAGCCCAGTCAACCACGTAGGACTACATTAGGTCTAGGGAGAAACTAGAAAGAAAGAGCAGAATTGCCGAGTCTAAGTGAAGCATGCAAACTGCAAAGCAACAAAAACAATTTGCCATCTTGCCATCGTAAATGCCTGTGTAATTATCATTTTGTCTATATAGGTAACACTCAAATAAGCATACTGCTTTTGTGTTTCCCGTACTTATTTGCTGAACTTACGACTTACGATGAATCAATAAATTTTGTTTAAACCAATTGCATGATAATGATCGTTTTTTATATGTATATAGCGCTATTCTCCGCACTCGAGCAGACTCACTGCGCTTCTCTCGCATATGATTCTGAGTGAGTGACACACAAACATACATATTCTCACCTACTCTGGCCTTAAAGGCGGAAAGCTCTGCTGACAGCCCTGGCTATATATAAAATTGTTTCTTCCTCTGCTGACAGCCCTGGATCTCTCGGAGGACCTCAGCATAATATGTAAGCGCCACAGTACCCTACAGCGAGAGAAGGCTCGTGCATGAATATTTGATGTTGATGCTTTATACTGAGAGAGCCATCCCCATCAGGAGGGACTACGTATACGCTCGCAGTCCTCACGAAGACTACTTTTAAGCCAGGAAATCACATCTACAAATCTAAGAAGTCTGTCGTCAAATAGGTTGCCCGAAAAACAACGGCAGACTGTTGTTTCTGCAACAGACTCGGCTACTTGTGAATCACTACGATTACAAGCAGAGGAAGGAGTGGAGATGGGGAAGCACGTTGGGGGGGGTGGGCGCCCGCACGCGAGCGCGCGCACACGTACATCCTACTAGCATCCGTTCAAGTAATAAAAACCCAACTTCACCCGCACAAAGATTTAAAGCTAGTAAACACACACACACACACACACACACACACACACACACACACAGAGAGATAAACACACAACCACACGCACACATGAACCCATCAAATCACCAGGGACACAGGTATTTCTAATACTTCACGCCGACTCGGAGAATTCACCTGCCCACGCCAGGTATTTCGCCCCCAATTACCTCCACACAAATCGACCCCAACGGGAAAATCAAACATCAGTGCTGTCACGCTTCTTTCTCTCCCCCAACACACACACACACATCCCTCTTGCCCCTACCTTCTCCCCTCCTCCTCCACACCTCAGAATCGACCAGTTTAGATTAGCAATCAAGTGCATGGCTTATTTACTCTTCTCTTACGGATTGATATAGCTGGAGCCAAAGAGTTGTGCTGAAACCAGTCGATGCTGTCTGCGATCAATACCATTAGACCCGTGCGAATTTAATCAAAAGATGTATCCTTCATCGGTTCGTGTGTGTGTGTGTGTGTGTGTGTGTGTGTGTGTGTGTGTGTTGTGTGTGTGTGTGTGTGTGTGTGTATGTGTGTGCATGCGCTTGTCTGTCTGTGTGTGTATGTGTGTGAAACAGTGTGTTCGTGTGCGCGCGCGCGTGTGCGTGCGTGCGTGCGTGCGTGCGTGCGTGCGTGCGTGCGTGTGTGTGTGTGTGTGTGTGTGTGTGTGTGTGTGTGAGTGAGTGCGTGCGTGCGTGAGTGTGTTTTGAATGCCTGAGTGTCGCTGTTTCGTTCTTGTCCAATGGGCTGACTTTAAGGCCTGTTCCTGTGCACTTACGAGATTACACAGCGCCCTGACCTCATAACCGTTCTCACGGGGTATAAAATATAGCGCAATAAAAAAGTTATGATTATTAAGATTAAGAAGCTTGCGAAATACCTGGCGTGGGCAGAGAGTGGGATAGTGCGAGTTAAATGTAGTGCATTCTTCAATTAGGTTCTGTATTGCCGTAAATGTAATGATTCATTTCTAGCGCTCTGAGCCTCACATATACACGCATCACAGAGGGATTCGGTCTATTAAAAACGTATATATTTATTTATTATCCTTCTTCTTCAACTTCCCGTCGCCCAACTGACGACATTCGGATTCTGAGCACGGGCCACGACCGGCGTGTATCGGCTACACACACCTCACACGTAACACCACCACCACCTCCTTCTTCTTCAACTTTCCGTCGCACGGCAACTGACGATATTCGGATTCCGAGCACGGGCCACGACCGGCGTGTATCGGTTACACACCTCACACGTACACCACCACCACCACCACGCAACTGGAGCTCGAGACACCCCCCCCCCCCACCCGCTACATGGAGGGAGGAAGGGACACGGAGCATCAATCCTAACCTTGCGTGCGGACCTTCGATTTTTCAGCGTCGGTGGGTAAAACAGCCAGGGACCGTGGGAGAAAAGAACAAAGGGGTAAAAGGTCCCCCGAGCCCCCTCGCTGGCGGAGGAGAGTTAATTATTGCTGAGTGTCGTTGCTTGTACCTATCACCACCACCACCACAACTACCAGCACCACCCTATTCAACGGCGTCAGTCGGCGGCGGCGACGGAGGCTCCTTTTGGAGTTAGTTATATATATATATATATATATACTGTACCTGATTTCACCGAACCGCGGAACAGTGGAGTTAGGTCCCTTTGATTTGTTGTGTTTCCGTTATTGGACTAGTTGAGATCCCCCCACCCACACACGTTGTTCAAAGGTTAAAAACATTTACCGAAGCGATGGAATCAATCAAGGAAGCCATGCAACCAACCGAAAGAAGTCAGACACACAGTCATGCGGTTAACACCAAGCATTTGCTCAGTGGACTGCATGATTTTATTAATTATTTGCGGGTGACGAAGAATATTGATAGCCTTATCGTCGTACCCTACTTCAGTCATCTGGAAATACCTGGCGTCTGTTTTGAGGAGACCGCCATATCGATTGTAGCCTCTAGATACACCGTAGTGCATTCAACGCCCAATCCAGAAAACAAAAGCTCGAAAGGTAAGAATTGCCTGTGCGACGGCCGGACTCAAAATCAATGCCAAGCAAAATGTTATCAAAAGAATGCTTCACCGTTTATCCTACTTTTCTTTTACCCAACAATTAAGATTCTTTCAGCAGTCGAATAATTTAGGTGAATGAGAAATAACAAGTCTTGGTTAAAGACAAATGGTTTACGTCAGCGGTGACTGATTGAATTACAGAAGTTCACGTCTTTGGTGCGGACTGGCGAATCAAAGCACATTAACTGGTTTACGTCTTAGGTGACTAGGTAAACTACATTAGTTTACGTCTCTGGGGACTGGTTAAACTACAGCGGTTTACATCTTTGGTGACTGGTGAAACTACAGTACTTTGTGTCTTTGGGAACTGGTTGAACTACAGTGGTTTACATCTTTGGTGACTGGTGAAACTACAGTACTTTACGTCTTTGGGAACTGGCTAAACTACAGTGGCTTACGTCTCTGGGGACTGGTTAAACTACTGTGGTTTACATCTTTGGGGACTGGTTAAACTACATCGGTTTACATCTTTGGACAGTACTTTACGTCTTTGGGGACGACTGATTAAACTACATCGGTTTACATATTTGGAGACTGGTGAAACTACAGTACTTTACGTCTTCGGGGACTGGTTAAACTACAGTACTATACGCCTTCGGGGACTGGTTAAACTACAATACTATACGCCTTCGGGGACTGGTTAAGCTACAGTACTATACGCCTTCGGGGACTGGTTAAACTACAGTACTATACGCCTTCAGGGACTGGTTAAACTACAGTACTATACGCCTTCGGGGACTGGTTAAACTACAGTACTATACGCCTTCGGGGACTGGTTAAGCTCAGTACAGTACTTTACGCCTTCGGGGACTGGTTAAACTACAGTACTATACGCCTTCAGGGACTGGTTAAACTACAGTACTATACGCCTTCGGGGACTGGTTAAACTACAGTACTATACGCCTTCGGGGACTGGTTAAGCTCAGTACAGTACTTTACGCCTTCGGGGACTGGTTAAACTACAGTGGTTTATGTGCTCGGTGACAGGTGACTGAATCATAGGACAGGCTGAATTCACCGCCGACGTCATGACGTACGACTGTATGTAACAGGCCCACAACGACGGTTCACTGAAGCTGCGATCGATTCAAAGTTTAGTTTGTTTATCTACGTGCGTCTAGTGTTCATGCAACAGCAGGTCTGTTTCGCGGATTCTCCAGGAGCTCCAACAAGGTCTACCAAACCCAAGTGGTGAACAATAAAAACTTCAACACCCATTACGGTTCAGCTACAACATGGTTGACATTATAATGACACACGACAACATCCATTATGAACCAGGTACCACATGGGTGACATGATAACGCTGAACCCGGAAAAGGAGCGGATGTAACCACCGACGTCCTACTGCTGACAGGTGTCGCACAGCGGGTACTGTTTGTTCCGTAGGGTCAGTGCATTAACCATGCACACAACGACATGCACACACATTTAGCAATGCAAATTAATGAAAAAATGACAGCTGGGTTGGAGATTTTACACATTTTTTTTTTTTTTTTTATCACGTAAGATCAAACACTCCCTAAAACATACACGCGCTCGCCCCGCGCTCGCACACACACACACACACACACCTGCGGCAGATCCAGCAAACCAAACAAACAAACCTTTTCCAACCACAATCCGCCGGAAAAAGCCATTTCCGATCTGAAAACTAACAACCTGTCAATTCCTGACTCCCCCCCCAAAAAAAAAAAAACAAAGAAAGACAGAGTTTTACATGCCATCTCCAGCTATAAAGGACGTCAACGGAACTTTGGAAGGGAACATTTGAATCTTTGCTGTGCCAGCTTGCCAAAGTTATTTGCAATCTAATTCGCTGAAAGGGAATTTAAAGATTTTTCGAAATCATTACTACACGCTCACAGAAGTTATTTGCAATGTAATCCAACGGCAGCCCAGTGCCCCCCCCCCCCCATTTTTTTTTCTTCTTTTCTTCCCGGGAAGCAAAGTCGGCCATACTGTATCGATTGTCACGTGCGTTTCTGTCACGGATCCGAGGCAAACAATAGCAGGGGAAGGTGGAGCACTGACTGCCGCACTAGACAGTGCGTCAAAATGGCCAATAAGGTAGAACAGGCGGGGAAATGGAAATCGGCCCGCGCCGTGTGCACGAGCTGCCATGGCGGAAAACGCCTTCGTCATCCGCTCTCCCTCGCGGTGGATGAAGGTATTTTTACGCCTCCTATGCAAGCGACACTGTCCCCCTGGGGCCGTCCATCATCTTGATTCCGTCGTACAACAGCAACAAAAGCTGACAGCAGACAGGGAGGGCGGCAGGCCCTGAACAGTAAGTAGTACTCACAAAGGCGAGGACAGCAAGTTCTGGAAGGACAGAAGATGGGCGAAAGAGGGCGGTGGAAGGGGAGGGGGGGGCGTGGACAAAAGAAAGGCGGCAGGACGGAAACTGTGCACTTCCGGCAAAAACTAAAAGCCTTGGACAGGATGTTGACTTTAAATCGCTGGGCGCAGCCCCCCGTAACTAAGTAAGCTGGTGTTTTTTAGGCCAGGTCAACCAGTACGATTATAATTAGGGCGATAGCGTCCCACACGAACAGAGTACAGAATCTTTATTGTCTATAAATAACATAGGACGTATGTTATTATCACATTACATTCAACGCAAGTGAGAATCTGCGGCAAAAGGAGCGGCTTTCAGAGTTAAGCGCCTCAGTCACGGGGCAAGTGTGCTTACAAGAAAGATCACTTCCGAAACACAATACCCAGGGTGGGTAACCTCGGCGAGTTCCCAGTTTTGTGACGGGCAGAAAGGAGCATTATCAAATAACGATTCTTTCACATCAGCTACGACAGCCTTTCGATTTTAGCTCCGGCAGATGCCGTTCACTGCCTTGTTCACAAAGGGACGAAGCTCCCAGCACAAAGCTGTTAATCTTCCAGCATATCAACAGTTTGTTTTTCTGCCCCGGACTCACCGAGCTGGGGTCTGACGCACTAAACTGGCGATCCGTGCGTCACATGTACGTGTATGATTTAAGCCAGACGCACTCAGACTGGCAGAACTTGAGCGTTACAGTACTTGGCCAGTGCGTCAGTATGGCTGTGGTAGTCCTGACTCAGTGCCAGTTTCGTCGTGTGTGTGTGTGTGTGTGTGTGTGAGAGTGTGTGTGTGTGTGTGTGTGTGTGTGTGTGTGTGTGTGTGTGTGTGTGTGTGTGTTGTGTGTGTGTGTGTGTGTGTGCGTGCGTGCGCATGCGTGTGTGTGTTGTGTGTGTGTGTGTTGTGTGTGTGCGCGCGCGCGCGATGTGATGCGTGTTGTGTGTGCGTGCGTGTGTGTTTGTGTGTGTGTGAGTGCGTCAGTATGGCTGTGGTGTGTGTGTGTGTGTGAGTGCGTGCGTCCATGTGTGCGTGCGTGCATGCCTGCGTGCTGGTTATAATCTAAACTTTACAATACTGTCACGGTGCTGCACTGTGACCCGCTGAGGTTTCAGCAGCCAATAAGCTTGCGCGTCAGGAGTGACTTCCTTAACCTCGAAGTGGGACTGATACCGCAGAGCCTTTGCTTCTCTCCCCCCCCCCCCCCCCCCTCCCAATGCACCGCTATTACACAGTTGGAGCTATCAAAGAAGGGTGGGGAAGAATAATGGTCTTTTGGGCACGATGCATATGAAGCGAACCCCATTTGGTATATCAATGACCATAAACTATGACAGTGTATCAATGACCATAAACTATCACAGTGTATCAATGACTATAAACTATCACAGTGTATCAATGACCATAAATAGCACAGTGTATCAGTGACCATAAATTATCACAGTGTATCAATACCATAAACTACCATAAACTATCACAGTGTATCAGTGACCACAAATAGCACAGTGTATCAGTGAACGGCATAAACTATCAGTGTATCAACGACCATAAACTATCACAGTGTATCAACGACCATAAGCTATCACTGTGTATAAGTCACCATACACTATCACAGTGCATCCGGCAATGACCATAGACTATCACACTCACAGTGTATGAATGACCAAAAACTATCACACTGTATCAATACCATAAACTTTGACAGTGTATCCGGCAATGACCATATATACTATCACAGTGTATCAATAACACAAACTATCACAGTGTATCAATGACCACAACTACCACAGTGTATCAGTGACCATAAACTATCACAGTGTATCAATGACTGATTTTAACGTCCGGTCACCTCGTGGTAAACCGTACCATTAACACCAAGAAGTGCAGAATCAACACACAAGGCAGTTAATTAGCGCTCGAAACAAACACAACAACAAAGACCTGAGTCGCCTACGGTAACTCTCACCTGGCATGCGTGTAAATACAAGGTACATAAACTCCACCAGTGTATACACCAAGAAGTGCAGTTTTGACAACAAACCACGACAAAATAAAGAAACGCGTACAAATTACAATTCTTTCGCGTTCAGGTTCTGCGGTTCAAGACTATATAACAAATACAACCACGAAAACACTGAGAGCGTTGACAACGAGCGTCATCTAGCAATTACGTTAGTAGCCAAAATAGTCAGATTCGGTTCATTTAATTCTAAGCTCTTCTCTTTTCGTCTTTCTCTCTTAATGACCCGATGTGTTGCTGTTGTAGTTGTGCTCAATACAAAATTTCAACTATCTGCTTCAATTCCATCTCTTGAACAGCCCCTCAGTATCTGTCCGATCTCCTTCAACATTATACTCCAGCGAGACAATTACTATCTGCATCTGACACACGAACCTTTGTCACCCCCCGTGTAAACACAAAAACATTTGGTGAAAGATCTTTTTCTTATGCTGGCCCATCTGTCTGGAGCAATTTGCATCAAACACTCCGCCACTCTGATTCTACCTCCTCTTTCAAAGCCGCCCTAAGACGCACCTGTTTAATAATTATTTCTAAACTGTTTTTTACAGCCCTGCCCATCCCCTCGTTCGACGCTGTGTGTGTGTGTGTGTGTGTGTGTGTGTGTGTGTGTGTGTGTGTGTGTGTGTGTGTGTGTGTGTGTGTGGTTAGTGTTATTGTAAAGCGCCATGTGCTGCCACCTTGTGTGGTAGATGGGCGCTATAGAAATCCTCTTTATTATATTATTATGTCCCGGTGGGCGCAACACAGAAATGACGGATAATTATCACGAGACAGAAGATCTGAAAATCGGGCGATAGACTTTGTTCGTGATTAACTGAGCTGCATGCATCGACCTCACCTAGACAGACACATAACTTTCTTCGACTAAAGTATGGCTCTAGGCCCTTATTCAAAATCGGCATAACAGTCTGACTGATCCGGATTTACCGAGCCGCCGAAGGCTTAGGGTCGTGAAAGTTTCCACCTTGATTACATTTTTACTTAAAAGGCTTTTCTCTCTCTCTCTCTCTCTCTCTCTCTCTCTCTCTCTCTCTCTCTCTCTCTCTCTCTCTCTCTCTCTCAGTCTCTCTCTCTCTCTCAAAGGGTTTCCACACACAAGCCCAGCCCGGCGGCATCAAAGCACCCCCAACATATTAACCCTTTTGGATCCGGCGCGGCGCAGTTTCCCTTATCAATACCTGTCTATTGTCCCCGTGCCTGGGCAGCGCGGGTGTTAATACAGTACAGACGGTGCCGTGTTTGCCTTGCCTCCTATCAGCTTGTCAATGTGTTGATCCAGGGCAGCCGCGGCTGCCGGCCCTCGCTTTTTTTCTTTTTCTTTTCTTTTTTAAGGGCACCGGCCTGTTTTTCTTCTGCAGAGTGAAGCTGTAAATGCTCTCGATAACCGATAGTCTCAGTGGTGGTGGACATCGGCCTGCTTTTCCTCTGCAGACTGAAACTGTAAACGCTTTTGATAACCGAGAGCCTCAGTGGTGGACACTGGCCTGTTTTATAAGGGCACCGGCCTGTTTTTCTTCTGCAGAGTAAAACTAAAATAATGCTCTCGATAACCGAGAGCCTCGGTGGTGGACATCTGCCTGTTGTTGTTTGTTTGTTGTTGTTGTAGTTCTGCAAAATAAAGGTGTGAAATAATGGTCTCGACAACCAAGAGCCTCAGTAAATGCTCTCGATAACCGAGAGTTTCAATCATAGTTCAGGAGCTGTGTGAGAGTCGAGGTGGCCGTCCTGGGCTGTCCGTCCTAACGAGCCGTCTGGTTTCCGTGGACGTAAATCTATACTGAACCATGCTTCGGCATTGGTCTCAACTTGTCCCTAATATGTCAGCTGACATCCGAGGACATTAAGCAACACTACCTACCTACCTACCTACAGCTTCAATGGTGGACACCGGCCTATCTTTTGTTTTTTTATGGCACCGGTCTGTTTTTCTTCTGCTGTGAAGCCGTAAGTGCTCTCGACAACCGAGAGCCTCACTGGTGGTGGACACTGGCTTGTTTTCCTTCTGCAGTATAAAGCTGCTGATCGTAGAGTGAACACTCTGGGTAACTTAACAAAAGCAAGTGCTTTGATTTTTTTTAACAGTATTTAACGTTACTGAAAATGCTCTCGATGCCCGAAAGCTGCTGGACATCGTCTTGTTTTTGTTTGTTTTTTGTTTTGTTTTTCTGCTGCAGGATGAAGCAGTAAATTAATTCTCTCGGTAACCGAAAGGCGAGTGCAAGTGCTTTTACTTTTCACATAGCAACTTTGCCCAACCTACTGGATTTACAAACTGAACTTCTACTTCGAAATCCTTCATGTTATTGACCTCTACTAGGTTCTAGGTTCATGTATTAGCAACAACAAAAAAGGCATGTGTGTTGTGTGTGTGTGTGTGTGTGTGTGCGCGCGCAGAGGGGGTATTTCCGGCTCCGCATGCGACTGCAAACGGACAAACCATCCGATACTGCCGATAACGCAGACGGTTTCCCACATTCACGACTGTCTACGCGGACGTACTTCGTGGGGCGTAATTCCACTGGGCATGTCAGTTTGTCTGATGACCAAAGGTCTCCTCCTAGGTCAGCTGCCACCAGGGGCTCCCTGTTACCCGGGCCCAGAGTGCGCAGATCGGAACGAACCAATCAAATCAAAGAACAGGTGGACTAGATGGGATCGGGGCAAGTGAATAATTACAGACTAGGACTGAACTGATGCTGGGTAAGCTTTAAATGGCTGTATCTGGGAACAGTTGCCACAATAAAATGATGGATGAATAAAAATTGCTTCACGCTCTGTTTTGCTGTGTGCTGGCTATGCCAAACCCTCGAAACGTATCCAATAATAATTATCGTGTCTCCCTTCCGAAATCATTTGGAACTGGGAATTGTCTGATTACCACGTCCTCCATCTGACGAACTACAGATTTTCGCCCCGAGTGTTGTACAAACTGAAAAGCCTGATTTCGAGAACCTTGCAGAATCAATCTAAATGCGCTCCTCGAAACCATATGTATCTAGATGCACACACATAAAAGGTTCAAAAGAACGCTATTTCTTATTTACCAGAACGCTAGCAGTCATTCTTGTTTCGAAATTTCATATCATCTAGATACGACCCCCCCCCCCCCCCCCCCCCCCCCCCACCCCCCCGGGACTCCCCCCCCCCCCCCCCACCCCAACCTAACCAAAACGCTACCCCGTGTTTTCGACAGTCCAACTCCAAGTCGAGCTGAACAACGAGTTGAGTTGTTCTTCGTCTCACCAGGGTTCTGCTCCTCTGAAGAGACGACGCCAGTCCCCGCACAGAGAAAGAACAGTCTGTCAAGAGAGACGGAGATAAAATTGCCCACACGCTAAACTGATAACAGATGGGCACAGGTGAGTGAATAGCCGACTGTTATCGCGTGCTGTCCTCGGGCGAAACAGGTAGAGAAGCCAGGTAGTCTACTGCTAGGGTTCCAGGTGAGGAGGTGGGGAGGGAGTTGGGGGGGGAGGGGGGTGCAGGGGGGGGGGGGGGGTTGTGTGAGGTGCGAGTTAACATTCCATGTCCTCGCTAAGTCTTGACCTTATCGTCGCCGCTGGGTCAAGTCGCTCGTTTGCAGCAAACACAACGGACGAACTGGGGTGACTGGATAGGACACAAAATAGATAATTTATACGTCGGATTTTTTCTCTCTCTCGAACCTGATCTCCGTTACGCACAAGGCCAAAATTGGGAGAAAAAAAACACTTTTAAACTTTTAAGTTCAGCAATTTCAAGCCTCTGCCACCTCCATGACGCCTACACAATGACACACACACACACACACACACAAAATGGGGGGGGGGGGGCGTTGGAGAAACAAAATTGCTATTCGAAAGCAATCACGCGTGATCAGAATGACAAATGTGAACAGCAATTAAAACCTTGCGCCCACATTTCCGTCCGCAAAGGTTACAGGAAAAGAACAGCCTTCATGGCTGTCATGCGAAACCCATACAGCATGTAATAAGGCACAATACAAATTAAAACAAATGTTCAACCAGGAATTGTGCGGATCGATTGTGCATTATAAATATTGTATGACGTGAAACAGAAACCGTAGTTATGACAACAACAAAAAAAGGAAGGGTGCAAAGAACGGTAACATGTGTAGGGTACTTGAGAGGCAATATTTCATTTATTTCTTTTTTCTTTCTTTTTTGACGGAATGGCTTGGATTACTGTGTGCTGTTTGTTAATGAACTGTACGAAGGGGAAGTCACACAGACAAATTCCTTTGCTCATTTTAACGCCAATTGTAAGTAAATATTCTTGTTAGTTGCATCCTTTGTTCAGCCGGTGGTGGCGGGGCGGGGGGTGAAAGTGGGGAGGGAGAGGGCCGGGGTAAGGGGGGGGGGGGGGGGGGGGGGGGGGGGGGTGTGGGTGGCGAATCAGCAAGGTGATTAATTACTGACTGACGGGAATGTGGACATATAATTATTCCATGAGGACGCCGGGTGGATAAACTAAGTGACTGGTTAGTTGGCTTACTGATTAATCGACTGACTTATTTATTGATTGATTGAGCTCAACGACAAGTTTCAACCCGTTAATAACTTAATGATACAGCCTGCAGTATGAAGTCTGATGTTCGTAATCACACAGTCACGACGACAAATAAATTATACATCAGCCGGCGCTCCTCTGCCGAAATTTAGCTCCGCAAATACATCCCTTATCTACGGATGATGTGTGCATTCTCTTATAAATATATGAGTACGTGGCCAGTGCATTCTCCTATAAAATATGATAATGTGTGCATTTTCCTATAAATATATAAGTGGCCAGTGCATGCTCCTATAAAATATGATAATGTGTGCATTTTCCTATAAATATATGAGTAAGTGTCCTGTGCATTTTCCTATAAATATATGAGTAAGTGGCCAGTGCATGCATGCTCCTATAAAATGGGATAATGTGTGCATTCTCCTATAAATATATGTATGAATAAGTGGCCAGCATTCCAGCCAGGCATAGTCATTCAAACAGAAAGCAGGCCAGTTCAAGACTCGGCGACGGCAATACCTATTGTACTGTCACCAGATCACGGCTACACACGTGGTGTGCAGCTGTCAACAGTTCCCCAGCACCGTACAGCGTTCACCAACGCGTCTAGGTCACACGTGCCTTCCGCCAACAAACACATTCTAGCACGTAACGGTTTTCGCGTCACGTGACGCCTTTGTCCTTCGCTGATTGGTTATTTTCAGTTTGAAAAGGCGTGGGCAAGGAAGGCAAATTTAAACAGTGGGGCCTATTTGCATACCGGGAGGCGAGAGATAGGAGTAAATTTGAAAATCTTTGACGGGCAGGGAAGATTAGCCTCCGCAAGTTGCACTCTTGTGTCGATTCGTCAAATGAACGGTCCTTTCGCTGCTCCAAGCCTTTCAATTCAATCACCCTTGCTCCAAAAGCGCAGCTGATGAATCTGGATCTGGAATCAACTTCCCTTTAAAAACAAATTCTACGGAATGCATCTGCAGTGATTTTTTTCCCTTCTACAGAACCTACCTGATTTTCGTCTCGTTTACTGCAAATTCAAAGACAACACAGGGCGTTAATTAACCCCTTCACTGCCATGGTGTCACTTGAAAACAACCATTAAATGTAGGAAATTTGAAATCCTTAAGCCTGTTCGTATGTTTTTCGCATTAGCATGTGAAAGGATTTTCATCAAAACCCACCTATTGAAATTAGATTCGTTATAGGAGCAGGAAATACATTGTTTTCAGGCGCGTATGCGCGCTTTTCAGCCTGGAAATTGTACGTGCTGGGGCAGTGAAGGGGTTAAATAGCGACAGCACTGATCTGAGCCAACGAAGAAGAACGAGGAGTTAGTTGTTACATATTTAACGCCCGTGTAACCCGTGGCGTATATATTCTAACCTGCTTCAGCATCTTCGATAGTTCTCGATTCCCAGTACAGGGGGACCTTGATCCCAGCGTCCGACTGAGGGCAAAACGCAGTCCATCAAACCACTGTCAAAGGTCTGAGTCACTGGTGGTCCACTCAGTTATAAATATCACTTTGTGCTGCAAGAGAATGCGAAGATAGAAAGAAGCTAAATGGGCCAGAAAAGCAGGAACGTTGGAAATGGGGAATTCATGATTTACGGTGATGCAGGTAAAGTTATATTCTAAATCTAACAGAATAAGAACAGGAGGAGAAACAAAAACGATCGAGGAGAAAAAGAAGGATCATAACGACAAAGATTATGACTACGGCGACAACCAGAAGAAGTATCCCTATATTAGTTTTTTCGAGTTCACACGCCTGATTACTTCTTGACATTTCATGCCCTGTAAGTGTAAACCACGAAGATCATCTCAGGGCAAACAATAGCAAGTCATCGATTCACAGACCTGTACAAGTCCAGTCCAGTTCACTGTTTGTGTTAGTACTGTAGCATGTCAAGTTGTGTTTGAGGAGGACTGCAACGCGACCGAACAGAGCTGAGCTGAGAAGACCGAAGACCTGGCAACAGCCGCAGTGAAGCGTACGTACAATCTATATATATATATATATATATGCAATATACACTGAGGTGTATTTTTCTATGAATATATACACGGGAGTCGCAAACACTTTTAAAAACATGCGTACAGCAAACGTAGTGTCTTGAAAAAGATGCGTACATCCAAACATGACCCTAAACACACTGACAGCGAGTAAAAAAAATTAAAAAATTAATGTATAACAACCCTGAGCAATTGCGTGAGAAGGGTTTACTTTTGCGTGGATGTGTCACCCCTAGTGTGTGTGTGTGTGTGTGTGTGTGTGTGTGTGTGTGTGTGTGTGTGTGTGTGTGTGTGTGTGTGTGTGTATTCATATTCTAACCTACTTCAGCAGCATCGATACTTCTGGATTCCAAGTAGAAGGGGACTTTGATTTCTGCGTCCACAGTGCCCCGCTCCGAGGAAAAGGGGTGGAGCACATAATAAAATTTAAAAAGTCGATGGATGCAACAAGGTGACGCTGCACAAGACCGAGCTCTAGCTGTCTACCACTAATAAATCTGCCGCAGTCAACCGCATATACGACGGCCATTCAACTTTTAAGTGCCGCAACACCCACCATTGAACTGGAAGCCGAATTTCCGCTCCCACACTTCGACGTTATAAATAAGATATATACTCGTACAGCTATACGCGTATCAGCGATGTGTAATATACAGTCCACAGGTCCTGTTCGTTTCAGGGGCGGACAGTAGAGCAGGGACGGTGTGTGTGTGTGTTTGTGTGTGTGTGTTGGTGTGTGTGTGTGTGTGTGTGTGTGTGTGTGTGTGTGTGTGTGTGTGTGTGTGTGTGTGTGTGTGTGTGTGTGTGTGTGACAGGCACTCTATGACCAGCAAAGCAAGGAATGGAATAAGCGTGCTGCAATTTAGGCCTACGAATATGAGCAGAGGGGGAGAGGCTCTTTCGGATTGGTAAGGCTCCACGCTGTCTAGTCCACACACACAGGGAAACCGAAAGCGCGGTAGGGGAAAACCTCTCAGGTGCTTACTGGAAAATGGAGCAGGTAAGTGTTTTCCTGTCACATTCCCGGAACTGACTATCCTCATCCTGTCAGCTCTTACTTACATTAGTCATCACCGTTCAAAACTACGTGAGGACCAGCAGGTGAGCGTGTAAAAAAAAGGTGTTGTTGGGTGTGTCAGTGTGTGTGTGTGTGTGTGTGTGTGTGTGTGTGTGTGTGTGTGTGTGTGTACACGTGTGTGTGTGTGTGTGTGTGTGTACATGTGTGTGTGTGTGTGTGTGTGTGTGTTGTGTGTGTGTGTGTACACGTGTGTCTTGGGGTTTTCTTTTGTTTTCACAAGGTTCCTTTATCACTACAGTAAAACTAACAGCACACATGCATGCTTTTGTACATCCAGCCTTCGCCCAAAAGAGGGATGATTCTAGGTTTATTATATATATACCTTATATATTGTGTTATGACTGACAGTTGCTTACACTGGGGAAAACATGAAGTACGCATCAAACACGCAATGACATGAGACTGAGAGACAGAGAGAATTGCAACGTCCTCTCAACTACATAGGGTCACCTCAGGACGAGCGAGCGAGCGAGAGAGAGAGAGAGAGAGAGAGAGAGAGAGAGAGAGAGAGAGAGAGAGAGAGAGAGAGAGAGAGAGAGAGAAAGACAGCGAAGAGGAGAGAGAGAAGAGAGAGAGAGAGAGAGAGAGAGAGAGAGAGAGAGAGAGAGAGAGAGAGAGAGCGCTCCCCATCAAAATGCACGAGATTGCGATGATGACAAGTGTTTGGACAAGTTGCACTTGACAGCGAACATTCTAAACTGACACTCTTGCACGACGTGTTGAAATGAAGCTATTAACGAACACGTTTGTCTCGCCCAGAAACCAATGCCAATGTGGCCAAAGCAATGACAATGCGCAGAATGGAAATTATGGCACTGCAGAACGAAATGTAAAATTAATAGAACATTATAATAATGCACATTAACAAAATGCCACCAGGCAGGCATGCGCGTGAAGGGGGTAAAATCGTGAATGATGGCAGATTTACACTGCGTCTGTCTTTTTCTTTTCTTTTCTTTTCTTATTTGGAAGAGCTGACTGGGACTCTACTCGTGAAATGGCCTGCTGCACTGGGTACACGAATTTAACACTAAACCGAATCGAACTTTCCTAACAGTATTTACAATTATGGGTAAACGTGTTCAAAACACACGAAAGTTTAAAACGAACACTTAATTATAATAATAATAGTCAGGTCTTAGTGAGTGCCCCATCTAAACAAAGCACAAACAACAAAACAGACATCAAAACACACAATATTATCACACATAATTAGACAACACATGTATATATATATATATATATATATATATATATATATATATATATATATATATACTAAACGTGCACACATTTCCAGTGAAAATACAGTTCTCGAGCAACAAACAGATACTAAACTAGCAAACGATGATAGATACGGTTAAGGATGAAATTTATCAGCTCTGTTTCAGATTCTTTATTAGTAAATGTATTAAGTAGGGCATTCCATACATTATGGTGCGTGTGTGTGTATATATATCTAATTGCTTCTGGCTGTTTATTTTCTTCTCCACAAACCTCACAACATTCAAAACGTCCGTCACATTCCGGTGTGA
This sequence comes from Alviniconcha marisindica, assembly GCA_018857735.1. Classification (NCBI taxonomy): domain Eukaryota; kingdom Metazoa; phylum Mollusca; class Gastropoda; family Provannidae; genus Alviniconcha; species Alviniconcha marisindica. The sequence continues at coordinate 765,907 of JABMCL010001737.1, read as the reverse complement.
CAAGCGATTGATGGAGTGTAGACAGGAAGGTCGTGGATGACACTAAGATAAATTCAACCTTCGTGATCGTAGTGCTCACTGTTCAGCCAGCACCTTCAGGGCAGGTGTTTAACCTCTGTACCTGACTGTAGCAGGGGTGATTTCAATGCACCCCCCTCGTTTCCCTCACTCAACGCGAAACGGCAACAAAAGCAAGCAACATTGCACAAGATAATAATAATAATAATAAAATGATTAAAGTATTTGCAAATCTTGTCCATAGAGACTATTCTATTTCTAAGCGCGCGCGCGCGCGCGCACACACACATACACACGCACGCACACACACACCTGTGGGTAGTTAGTATACTATAATAATATATGCTTTTTTTGTCTTTTTGTGTGTCTAATATCACCACAATGTGAACAGACATAAAACATTGATTGCTTTGAAAATTCACAAACACACACTCACACACACACACACACACACACACACACGGACACCTGACCACACGAACATTCCGACAATACAAAGCTTAATTTACACAGCTTAGAGACTTGAGATGGATGAAGACAACAGCACGGAACAGAAAACATGGGAGGTCTACAGTTTTGGGAAAGGAAATATTTTTAGGTTACAGTTAATAATAATAATAATAATAATAATAATGGGAATTCGTAAAGCGCCTACCCTGCAGCTTGAATGAGATGCACGGTATGGGGCCAAGGATAACTTGCAACTTGCAGCTTCCAAGTGTAATCAGCCCCCCCCCCCCCCCCAAAAAAAAATTCAAATCTGCTTGCATGGTTCTAATGCTACCTTACCGTACCTTACTGAAGACATTTTCCCACTGGCCAGCCTCAGTGAACCTTCTCGACAAACGTCAGCAAAGTATATCTATACCAATAATGGGGCGGGGGTAGGTCAGCTGGTACAGCGTCCGGCTGAAAAGCCAGGCGCACAACTGACGGCTGACGCGGGTTCGAGTCCCCGGTGTGGCAAGGGATTTTTCTCCCAGAATTAACTCTTTTTTTTTACCACGTGTAAAACACCAAAGTACAGAGGACTCTCTCTCTCTCTCTCTGTGAAAAAGTAACATACAAACACGGAACAGTTTTTGTTGTGAATTTGAACCCAAACCTACGGAAGACACTGGAGCCGCTTGCGGCTTCCCCCTCCCAGTAAATCACACCCCCAATAATGTTTGGTGAAAATGACGGTACGTCGTAAGTTTGCCGAGCTCGTACTGTCGTAGTCGTAAAGAAAACGCTCCACTGGCGTTATGTCCGACTGGCCACCACTCTGAGAGTGCGTGTGATGAATCATAAATATGACCGATCACACACACACGCGTCACCAGGAGGCAAGGGTGTGTGTGTGTGTGTGTGTATGTGCGTGAGTGAGAGAGAGAGAGAGAGAGAGAGAGAGAGAGAGAGAGAGAGAGAGAGGAGAGAGAGAGAGAGACGTACGACTGACCAAATGGAAGGGGACGAGAGAGAGAGAGAGAGAGAGAGAGAGAGAGAGAGAGAGAGAGAGAGAGAGAGAGAGAGAGAAGAGAGAGAGAGAGGTACGACTGACCAAATGGAAGGTGTGTGTGTGTGTGTGTGGGGGGGGGGGGGGGGGGGTGTTGTCGTGCTAGGCCCCAGGGGCAACAGACACACACACACTCCACTCAACCTCTTCTGCCCCTCACGGCGTGTCCGCGCTCAACACAGGGCTAGATCGGACAGAGCCCGGTGGACTAGCTAACTCGACCACCTAACTAAGTAAGTAAACATGGTGCTTAACGTCCACAGAAACCATAAGGCTTATTAGGGACGGGCACCACCTAACGCAACGGAGCGGTCTTAAAGTGCGGCGATGGCGGATGAACCTCTGTGATAACATCGCCGTTTACCGCAATGGTAGGTAGGCCTACAGTACTGGTACCCCCCCCCCCCCCCCCCCCCCTCCGAGCATGACCACTGTTAAAAGCCGATGGAGTTGTGCTGCCCTAGGGGGAAATGCTTTGCTATGGTAGTTAAGGTGTTTGCTGACCCCTCCACCTCCCCTGCCCACACACTAATGATCAGCATTAAAAGCTGATGGAGTTGTGCTGACTATGGTAGATAATAATAATAATAATAATAAAGAGGATTTCTAGAGCACCCATCTACCACACAAAGTGGGAGCCACACAGGGCGCTTTACAATAACACTAACGACACACACACACACACACACACAAGGTGTTTACTGGCCCCTCCACCTCCCCTGCCCACACACTCATGACCACCATTAAAAACTGATGGAGTTGTGCTGACTATGGTAGTTAAGGTGTTTACTAGCCCCTCCGCCTCCCCTGCCCACACACTCATGGCCACCATTAAAACGGACAAGAGAACACTGCGCTGCTGAGTTCAGGTGTTTACTGTATGCCCGCTAGGTAATATAGGTAATATAACTCACTAAACTGTAATCAGTTCATCCTTGGGTACCGTAGACGTGAGGAGAGTACAATCTGAAGTCTTGCTTTTAGTCTGCATGGCTAACGAGAGTGTGTGGCTCTAACAGACAGGCTAATATATGTATATAAGTAATAACGAGTGCGTGGGTGAGCCGGATGCCATTAATGATAATAATCAGTGATACCAATAATGGGGCGGGGGTAGGTCAGCTGGTACAGCGTCCGACTGAAAAGCCAGGCGCACAACTGACGGCTGACAAGGGTTCGAGTCCCCGGTGTGGCAAGGGTTTTTTCTCCCAGAATTAACTCTTTTTTCTTTTCTTTTTACACGTGTAAAACACCAAAGTACAGAGGACTCTCTCTCTCTCTCTTTCTCTGTGTGTGTGAAAAAGTAACATACAAATACAGTCACACACACACACACACACACACACACACACACACACACACACACACACACACACACACACACACACTGCGCACGAGAAGGGGTGAATAGATCTATTACGATTTAATAAACGCTAAAATTTAAAAAACGAATACTAAGCAGTAATATAAAGCTCATTGGAACAGTGTGATCTAACCCGAGATTAGTTTTTGAACTGGGCTCGTGCCTTGAAAAAAAGTAAGCGAGGTAGCTGATTACAGTGGGTGTGTCCCAACAGGCAGGTTTGACACGCCTGTTGCAGCTAGAGTCTACTGTCACTATACTTTCTGTAGCGTCGCTTTACTGTATTTTATTTACTACTGTGCTGTACCTTCACCTGCTATTTCTCGTTGTTGTCGTTGTGGTTGTTGTCGTAGTGCTATTGTGAAGCGCTTCGATCCCAAACGAGATGGGACGCCTTTGAAATCTTTATCACTATGATCATTATTTGTATTAGTATTGAAATATATCTTGAAATCCAATGCAGACCTTCCCGCAGTAAAAGATTCAGGGCAACAGTGGCATCATTCTCAAAACAGCTCAACACTGTGACAACAACTAATTATTATAATAGAAGGAAAAAAGGTCAGCAAAAACAATGTAACTGGTATGATGTCAAAATAAGCTCATGGCTACGATATTCCCATAGTCTGGCCAAGTCACCAAGCCATACTTCATAGTTCTCACAGTATTTTCGCCCCAACTAATATCAATACACAGTTTGTGCTACAGTCAGTGTGTGTGTGTGTGTGTGTGTGTGTGTGTGTGTGTGTGTGTGTGTGTGTGTGTGTGTGTGTGTGCGTGTGTGTGTGTGTGTGTGTTTACGTATAATACTTTATGTAAATTGTTTTGGTAGGACTGTGTTCTACATGTTTATACAGTATCATATTTAGGTTAACATGTTATCATGTGAGCGCTCAGGGCATGATAAGTGTACATTATTATTATTATTGATTATTATGTGCCCCCCAGTTCATACTTACTCTGGGGAAATCTCCAGGCAGCAGTGGCTTCTCTCGCGGATTGAACATTGCGACGATGACGATAATCCTTCACCTCAGGAACCTTGGCCTTGGGTCAGTATCTTCTGACGTGAATAGAAACCCCCTCACCCTTCTTCAGCCAACGTCACCTTCACCCTTCCGACAGCGAACGTTGCCTTCACCCTTCTTCAGTGATCGTCACCGTCACCCTTCTTCCGACAGCGAACTCACCTTCACCCTTCTTCAGCGAACGTTACTGTCACCCTCCTTCAGCGAACGTGACACAACAGGTGTAGTTGTCACCAGGAAGACAGCTAATGTACACTCCTGCTTTACCTTATCGCCAGGTTTCACTCAGTTTGTTGGACATGGATACACTTTCAGCATAAAAACACTTGTGGCTGTATGGCGGAGTTAAAGTAAGACTAAGACAATATTTTAGCCAAATTTTCGATTGGCTCATGTAACCACGTTACATCATGTGTGCTGGACTTGAGTTACTTGAGCTGTGTCCAAAGAGCACGTAAATCCTTGGCTAGATCCTGCAGTCACGCAATGCGTTGGTCACGTTTTCCCCAGCGTCAAAATGCTTGTGGTGGCTGTGTAACGACACCCAAATCCTCCACCCGTTCCTTGTGAATACACGTAATGCGTTCACTGGGTAACTTCACAGCACCAAAAGCACTTGTGGTTGCACTGACTACACGTAATGCGTTCACTGGTTAACTTCCCAACACCAAAAACGCTCGTGGTTGCAGTGACTACACGTAATCGTTCACTGGTTAACTTCACAACACCAAAAACACTCGTGGTTGCACTGACTACACGTAATCGTTCACTGGTTAACTTCACAACACCAAAAACACTCGTGGTTGCAGTGACTACACGTAATCGTTCACTGGTTAACTTCCCAACACCAAAAGCACTTGTGGTTGCACTGACTACAGGAGACCTGTAACCAACAATACTGAAATCCAGGACAGGTCCCTGGAAGTGCAACTACTTAATGTTACGTCCTCAAAACCTCAGACTTCGGTAAATAGTCCCACCTGCTCCGACTGACTTAGGGTGAACCATAAGCACAGTAATGATTCACGGGACGACAGTGGAAAGCGTGTTGCAATCAAAAACCAAAGCTTACGCTGCAGTCAGATAAAAGGGGTATACACGAAGTACAGCGGACACTCAAAGTTCACTCTGAATTTAACAGCAAACCAGAGGCGCATGCATGCGTATTTCTTTCACTATTTGTAACAAACCGCTGTTTCGTGAACTCCAGTTAATTCCCTACAGCGGTAGTTCAGTTATTAAGTTCGGGACCTCGTTCTGCTTGTAATAAAATGCAGTCTCTCTTTCACTCACGAACTAAAAATCGCTGGGTTCGTTGACCAACATTCATTCGATGACGTCAAACCAGAGCATATGTACCCCTGTCCAAATTCAACCATTAACTGATATTATGCAGATTTCACGTCGTGGATCACTCAAGAAACTTCAACTGAATCACCGAATGACGTCAAACCAGTCCTACAATCACAGCAAGTACCCCTGTCCAAATTCAACCATTAACTGATATGCTGATTTCATGTCGTAGATCACTCAAGAAACTTCAGCTGAATCACTGAATGACATCAAAACATAATCATTGTTTGTTATAGTCTTCCACACCAGCTCATGTTCATCGATGCGCCATCGTGGTCCCAAGCAAAGCTTGGTTGCAGAAGGGTTAGCGTTTCAGATGATTTTATATATATATAAAATGTACATAGTGATCGAAACTGTTGTCAATTAACACACACACACACACACACACACAACAACACACTATATTATAGTATGATATATATATATATATATATATATATATATATATATATATATATATATATATATATCTGTGTGTGTGTGTGTGTGTGTGTGTGTGTGTGTGTGTGTGTGTGTGTGTGTGTGTGTTAATTGACAACAGTTTCGATCACTATGTACATTATGTGCGTTATAGTTATAGTATGTTTGTTCATTTGTTCAGCGCTTTGAGCCGTCTGGTAGGGTCTACAGAAATGTCCATTATTGTTATTACTGAATGACCTCCTTCGGTCAAAACACGACAATAGCACAAAGAGGCTCCAGTACCTTCCTTCCATTTGTTACAAGGGGTCAAAGATGCACCACAGAGAGAGAGAGAGAGAGAGAGAGAGAGAGAGAGAGAGAGAGAGAGAGAGAGAAGAGAGAGAGAGAGAGAGAGAGAATTGCCGGAAATGATCCCCCAGTTCAGGTTTCTGTGCCTGTTTTAACTTCAATGTACACAGAGCAAGTTGGAGATAACGCTTGCACGGGTCTACTCGTGTGGAGAGTGGTACGGTGGGATTTTCCACAAAGACGAGAGAGTCAACAACACATATAACTTTCAAGTTATGCGACAGAGCATAGTGGAGTAAGCACTGCTTACAGCTTTCTTTCGTTTCAGATAAAACACCCACAGTGTGTTGCCTTATACACACGTATACATGTAGACCTATATTTGTATACGCCGTGATAACAAACAGCATCGGCTCAACACCTGCTCGTGTTGAAGGTAAAAGTAACACAGAGAGAGAGAGAGAGAGAGAGAGAGAGAGAGAGAGAGAGAGAGAGAGAGAGAGAGAGAGAGAGGAGAGTGTGTGTGTGTGTGTGTGTGTGTGTGTGTGTGTGTGTGTGTGTGTGTGTGTGTGTGTGTTGTGTGTGCGTGAGTCTATCTGCCTGTCTGTACGCGCTGTGTAAAGTCTGGTTTTCAAGTCAGAGGGAGAGGCATACACTAGGATACAGGACTGAACTTGAGACGACAGACAAGTATGCAAACGGTCGGACAGTTTGTGAGTGTGACAAAACAGAACAGACAGGGCAGGCAAGCATAATCTATACTGTCGTGCCTAGATCGTTATCATACTGTTGTATTTACCTGCGGTCAGCATATATATATATATATATATATATATATATATATATATATATATATATATATATATATATATATATACTGCAAATGTGTTATACCCCTTTGTTCGTTAAATACCATAATCGTCCTCACCGAGAAGCATCGATTTTTCAACACAGCGCTTCAGAGGGCATGCATAATTTATCACACACGTGTTACATACGAAATATAACCACCCCCCCCCCACCCCACCCCTCCACCACCAGCTTAGTTATTGCCTCGAATCACGCTATGGTTGTGAAACGGGCGAATCTCGAGTCTCTAACCAAAACCAACAACAGCGGGCAAGTCTTTCACAAACCCTCCCCTTGTTGGCTCGAATCACGCCAGGTTTGTTAAACCAAATGTTCTTGGGCCTTTTCCCAAAGCCAATAACAACTGCGGGAAACTCTCTCGGCCCGAAAAGTGTTTGTACTGCGTATTTAAAGGACGTGGGCAGTCTATATCCATACATGTATACGTGTGTGTACACAGTACAATTAGTACAAATACAAATTGCTTGCTGAACTAAGAGCATTGTGGTGTTCAGCATACCATTCATTATAAATACGGAAATTAGATTTTGCAACCATTCAGAAAGCCGCCCCCCCCCCCCCCCCCCCCCCCCCCCATCAAAGAAAGAAGAAAAAAGACGCAACTGTTACTCTGTGCACAACGTATGCCACATCACTTAGTATTATATAAATCATACATGTATACACTGTATAGACACACAGTGACACACCCTAGGCAAGTCTAACTCCGCCGTGACACCGTCACCGTCTGACAGACGTGTCGACAGCAACACTCAAACTATGCCCTCTCCACAAGTCCACGCTATTCAAACAAGCAAATCAGACGAACGGGCTCATCACACTTCACAGCAACCTCACATCACGCAACGGCGCCCGCTTGGACAAAGAATGCTGTGCAAGACAAGAGAGACTAGAATGCTGAGTATAGAAGGGGGGAAAAGAGGAACACGGTGACATTTTGGCGAAGCGCGGCATATTCGTGTACCTCACGACCCTGTCATTTGTGTCAACTTCAAACTGCAGGGTGAGCCAGGTCGTAAACTTGTCAACGTGGAAAAGGAACGGCACATAGACACACACACACACACACACACACACACACTCTCTCTCACACACACACGCAGTCACATGCAATCTCTCTCTCTCTCTCTCTCTCTCTCTCTCTCTCTCTCCTCTCTCACACACACACACACACACACACTCTCTCTCACTCACACACTCTTCTCTCTTTCTCTTTCTCTCTCTCTCTCTCTTCTCTCTCTCTCTCTCTCTCTCTCTCTCTCTCTCTCTCTCACACACACACACACACATACACTCTCTCTCTCTCTCACACACACACACACACACATACACACTCTCTCTCTCTCTCTCTCTCTCTCTCACACACACACACACACACACAATGTCATAGGAATGAAGCACCAGGTTAAAAAGCAAGCAACCTACTGAGGTCGTGAAGAGAGTTTAAATAGACATGCCACAGAGATGGAGTCAATTTACTGTTTACAGTATTGTAATGGTGCACTTGTAAAAGGTTGTATTATAAATGTATACATGTATGTATGCTCTGGGATGCAGACAGGTCACACAATTATTGAATTAATACCACTATTTCTACCACAATTAATAGTTCACTACAAGAAATCAGTCATCATAGCTATATCAAAAATAAGGTAAACAAAATAACCATAAGACAATAGTCTTCAGCACAAATTCAAATTTAATTTGATGTCTTGTCTCTTGACAATATTGCCAAGAATGAAGACATCACCACTGAGACAGGATAATACACAGACTCTGTGTGTGTGTGTGTGTGCATGCGTGCATGCGTGTGTGTGTGTGCTGCTAACTGCATATCATTATGTGCAAGAGATAGATAATATATATAAATATATGATGAGTATTTTACTTGTTTTTAGCTAGTAATGGCAATATTATGATAATAATCATAAAATGATGATTGAATGAATGAGAGAGTGTGTGTGTGTGTGTGTGTGTGTGTGTGTGTGTGTGTGTGTGTGTGTGTGTGTACACATGTTAAGTTGCACCTTTCAACATGGAAATTGTACAGGCTTAGGCAGTGAAGGGGTTAAAATAGAGAGTTTAAATACACATGCCACAGAAATGGAGTTAATTTACAAAATAACCATAAGACAATAGTCTTCAGCACAAGATCAAATTAATATTAAATTTAATTTGATGTCTTGACAATATTGTCAAGAATGAAGACACCACCACTGAGACAGGATAATACACACAGACTGTGTGTGTGTGTGTGTGTGTGTGTGTGTGTGTGTGTGTGTGTGTGTGTGTGTGTGTGTGTGTGTGTGTGTGAGAGAGAGAGAGAGAGAGAGAGAGAGAGAGAGAGAGAGAGAGAGAGAGAGAGAGAGAGTGTGTGTGTGTGTATGTGTGTGCTGCTCATTGTATATCATTATGTGCAAGAGATAAATAATATAAAAAAATATGAGTATGTTACTTGTTTTCAGCTAGTAATGGCAATATTATGATAATAATCATAAAATGAATGAGTGAACGAGTGAATGAATGAGTGTGCGTGTGTTGAATATTTTTACACATTTTCAGCTGCAAGTGGAATAAATCTGTCATAATATGATAATAATCACAAATGAATGAGTGAGTATCTCTATTGAATGCCTTTTGGTGTACATTTTTGTTACAACTTGTAAATTAATACAAGTACATTATGCATACACTGATGCAGTACTTAACAAAGCAACAATATTTATTTTCATAATTATTTTGCTATAATTTCTCTGTCAATGCATTTTTGTGAGATGGTTGGCAAGGATATCAGCAGAAAAGTTTTATTTCAAATATTATATATATCAGCATGATGCATTTGTTCTCCAGACAAAAGAGAATAATGTGGGCATTATTCTCTTCTTCTGCCTGGAGCACAGTTACAACATGCTGATATATATATATACATTTCTATTTTACAGTTTCTATTTCAAATATTATATATATATCATATTTGAAATAGAAACTTTGAGAATATCACTTCATTTCTTTTTCTGTTCACAAAAAGGGAACATAGCAGCATTAACGCTGTTAAGTATTTTGATCATGCAGTCAAACCAAAAGGTGGAGTAGTCAGAAAACTCAGAAACTAGCATATGAGACAGCACAAACTGCAACTTTTATCGAAGTGATCTCATGTGTTGTTTAACATGAGAAAAATCAAACCTTTTGTTGTCGTTATTATTATTTTGGGGGGAGGAGGGGCCCTGTTTAGTTTAGTTTTGAACTGTCACTTCTTTAAAGTGACTGTGTCACTGTTAGTGATGACAGAATGGCCGTGTACATATTTTCCACATGCTACAATAACACACAGGTCCACTATGAACCAATATTCCTGTTAATGACTGTCTCAACTCACAGTGTCTGTGCTATAGCATGGTAAGCTATTGCATCATGCACTTACCTGTAGGTGGCGTTTTGCAATAAGACTCTCCTTCGTTTTGGGATCGGTTTCATCCGTTTTGTTCACCATTTTGGCCGGTCTCTGTTTCCACACACAGGTAAATCCTTTGACAGTAAAATTTCCCCAAACAATAAATCCTCCGATCCGGCACTGACGAGTATCCAGCCGAGAAGACCTTCCCGTTTCCTTCTTTCTGGGTGCTGTAAGAAGACAACGGTGACGAGATCGTCGAGACCGTTGCTGACGTCAGTGATGCGAGTGACGACGCACGTGCAAAAGACTGCAGTCGATTCGCGTTCTCTTCAGGTGCACAGGAATTGGTGAGAAGCAAGCAAAGGCCTCATTTTGCTGTGCATGATGGGACTTTTTGTTTCCACGCATGAGTGTTTAAGCATGAGCAGACAAGGGAATGCACTTGCCACGTAACCATAAAACCGTTAGTATTCTTACAGCTTAACACTCGAGATGATCCGAGCGTTGTCAACAGACGCTCTTCTTCAGTCCTGCAAACTTCTTCAAGCTGGAGTAAAAAAAGAGAGAGAGAAAAACAACATCATGAGTCGCGAAAATGTCAGTGAGACTCGTGCTAGATCTACTCCAAGGTGTAACAAATATCGACACACAAGCCTCGTAAATTTGCAATATATTATTATATGCTCTCTTTATACGTGAAATCGACATTGCCAGCCATTTACTAAGAAAAAGATGGTTGTATTTTTGTGTATTTTTGTTTGCATTTAATTTAAAGTTCATGTTACTGGGGGGGGGGGGGGGGGGGGCCCACCAGTGAAATGTTGCACTTATGTTTGCTATTGCACTACCGCTGGTGTCGATCCAGACACAAATTATTGATTTCGAATTATTTCAGCACAGCTGAGTTAGATTTACTGATCTGAACAGCGTGTCTCAAGTAAGACAAGCGTCATTATTATTATTATTAATCATTATTTCTGCAGCATATTCAAGATGATTTGATTTCATCCGGTCAATCAGGTCAGTCACACATTTGTATTTTTTCATAATGAATCTAACTCAAAAGTTACATCGTATATGTAACGGTATTTCCGACTACGAAAAGTACGATGTCCTCTGCAATTCAGACTGTCAGTGCCTATAATTGTTGACTCTGTGATTTGACACCTTCTCTCTCTCTCTCTCTCTCTCTCTCTCTCTCTCTCTCTCTCTCTCACACACACACACACACACACACACACACACACACACACAGTGAGAGAGAGAGAGATTGAGAGCCTGTCTGTCACACAATGTACGGAAGTAAATAATCAAACCAAAGCTAGGACGCGGGCATCAGCACTGCAGATCACGTGAATTATCGCGGTCGCGCATCGTTATTTAAAGACGGTAACTTAAAAATCAATAGCAGAATGACAAGCCTGCAGCGAGCCCAATAGGCTGCATTGTGTCACGAGATATCAGAGTATTCAGTCAGACACAGCTTCTCGCTTTGAACACACTAGAACTATTCCCGGTAAAGGTTCTTCAGAACTGCCACAGTTACGACTGTTTCAACACTGGCTGATTTGTACGCGTCTCTCTGGTTAGTACTGACAGCATCAAGACCTATAGATAATACTACAGATTTAATACACAGAATTCAGAAACCGCACAAATTATTCACATTAACAAATCGCGGGTTACTTTTTCTTTTTATCAACGACGATCATTTGCCATTTCGACAAAATTTTCAGTAGGTTGAAGATGGCTATCGTCTATCTACAAGAAGAATCTCGAGTTCACATAATTAGCATATTATACAAATGAGCTTATCTTTTAATTCTTCGGAAGAGTTTTAGATGGTTAAGTACTTCTACCACTGTACTAGCCCCTACCTGCTGTGAAATGACAATTCATAGTGGTGAAGTTTTCAAACATTTCAGCTTCAGATACCTGACTGTTTGTTATAGTTATACACAGCGAAATGTGATGGCAGGACAGTCTAGTATTTCAAAATCGCAAAGTCAATCCCACAAATTTGCAAACGGATGTTGATGAGTAAATAAAAACCTCAAAACGCGTGGGTGCCAAGACTCAAGTCTTTTTTTATCCCGTTTTCGAGTCATAATTGTACGGGGATCTAACAAGTACTCACCTGTAAGTGTCACACTCCACGTAAAACAAACGAAATCATAATAATCGGATTAATTCGGGCACTTACCGTCTGCCCTGGGACTGTAACTCACAGCACTGTAAACACCGTCCTGGCTCACCTATTGTATCACTCCGCGAGTTAACCTGCGCCTGTCCCCTTTCGGGAAGGGTGCCGACACACTTTTTTGCCCCTACACATTCCGCTACACGCGAGCCAACGTGGGTTTGTTTACTGTCGTCTGTCGACCTGTATGCTCGATTCACTGGCTGTGCAAGCGTGCTTTCGCTCAGCACGTTGCGTTATTGGGCCCACGGGTAAAACTTGGAGACCTGTACATCTCTCCGTGAAACGGAAAACAGGTGGGGGGATGTCGTCGCACCTGGTATTACGCTAATAACAGCTACACAGCCAGTCGGCAGTTGATTGCGTTCCGTAACAATTTTAGTTCAGTCGCTGGAGAACCAGCCCTCGACCACAGCCTCGGCGGCAACAGTGATACCGCCTAAGCTGGGCACTGTGATCGATAAAGCGAAAACTTGTCGCCCAGAAAGCTAATGCATTGAAATGTGGGGCAAGGCAAATCTTGGATTCCGTTTTTTAACACAGACCTCCCTTCCCTGTGGAAAAGAAGCCGTATCGCTTTGCCGAAGGCTATGCGAAAGAGCTCGAAAGTCGCCGAAAGCGACCCTAACCTCGCGCGCAAACTGACAATGGACAACAACCACAAAAATGTGACGTACCTTGGCACAGTTGACAGTGGCGAAATCGCTTACACACCATGTTTTGCTGTGTTGGATCGGCACGAAATTCCCCTTGTCCCTCGCTCGGCGGTTCTCACCTGTGGCCTACACGACACTCGCAAACCCACGCTCTTCCGCTTGACTCGACCTACATCGCGCGGCGGACTGTGGCGGAGGAAAGCAGGCGGTGACTCGTCAACGGTAGTGTCACACACACACAAACACACACAGTCTGCCGCTTGACACACACTCGAAAGATTTACCTGCTCTCGGCAAGTCTTTCGGTGTAGCCTACCTGACTGCTTCGGAGAGGGTTTAGAGCGTGCTTCGCTGACTGCAAGCAGGGTGCGTTTATGGAAAATCGAACACAGCTGACTTGACTGAAGACACTACCTATCACAATCTTGGCGATCAGCTTGACGGAATACACGCCCGTGCGGTCACTCATGCAAGGAGGAAGGCGAGTCGTCGGTCACGGTCAGGGCATGGGAGAACGATTATCCTTCACTGGACCGTGCAGGCTACGTTGATTAGACCCGCCTCATAGTGGTGTGTGAGCGTCATTATTAGCACACCTCGGCTTGTACTTTGAGTTTCACCGTTACATGTCTACATGTCAGAGAATACTGAACTGTTCAGCGTTTCCGTCAAACCGAGGCAAATTTAAAGAACTGCAGATTTTACACTACAGGTCAAACAAAAGATTACAGCCTGTTACAAAGTCGGGTTTGCTGACGATATATTATATATATATATATATAAAGTATATGTACTGGGTAGTGGGTTTCTGTGTACGTCCTCTGGAGTGTAAACCAATTAACTTACACATACTTTTTCATTTAGTACGATTAAGAGAGAGAGTTGGGGGGGGGGGGGTGTCAACTGGACCCCTAAGAATTACACATTACAAAAATGAGTGGTGAAAAAAGGGAAAAGCTGACATTATTAACTTGAAGAAGCCTACGAGAGAAGATTAAACACATCTAAAATAGCACAAGCCAAACACGAATAAAGGTGAAAATAATCTGACCTTGTTATTTTGGTGTCAAGATCTTTGAGCTGGAGTCAGCAGAAACCCAATCCAGGGCAATAACAAACCCCAAAAAAAAAAAAACCAACGGCACATCAGTCAGTGCACAGAAGATTCACAGCAGCGCAGTGTAGCCTCTCGATCATATGGAGGGAGGTAAGACGAGAAGGGAAAAAAACACCACCCTAACTATCCCCCCTCTACACTCCCAGAAAGTCCCCACTCGTCTCCTAGAGGGCGCTGACAGGCTCCGGGAAAGTTGATGGACAGGCAGACCAGTGTGAAATCGACAAGACTTTGCTACACTGGTTTGCCTTTGCGGGGATCGACAATGGCCCGTACTGTTGATCGAAGCAAGCAAGCGGCAAAACTTGAGATCCGCCAAACAGACGACAACTCTTCCGCCAAAGACTGATGGAAGCCGTTTTCTTGTGGAGATGGGGCCAACGACGGCGTCAAGAAAACTGTCAATCGATGTGGAGGGAGGGCGAAGAGAGAGAGAGAGGGGGGGAGGGGAACACACACACACACACACACACACACACACACACACACCACACACACACACACACACACACACACACACACACACACACAGATGAGAGAGACAAAGACAGGCACAGAAGAGAGAGAGAGAGAGAGAGAGAGAGAGAGAGAGAGAATTTCACGAAATAAAAGAACGTTGGAATTAAGGTAACAGGAACGAAAATCGAATGACGACAGACGGTGCCGACGACGGTATTTAAAATTAAAAAAAATTAAAATCGTTACTGTCACGTACAATCCCCTCCTCCTCTTCTTCTTTTTTTTTTTTTTTTTAAATAAAAAAAAAAAAATCTTAGTTCTTTTATTCTTTCTAAGTCAATCCATTAACAGCATCAGGAAACCCCGGAGACGGCGTCCAAGGCGACAAGGCCAGCGAGGGTGGCCAGACATCAGAGACACGTGAAAGTTTGCTCAAAGACTCAACAGTTCGCGGAGCGGGTAATTAAGTCTGGCGATTCTCACGCTCGTCAATGGCATCAAGATCGCAACGGAAAGCGTGCCTGATTACAGTTTAAAACAGTTAGCAGCGGTGAGGTAATTCAAGCGCAGCAGGCGACACGAGGCACTAACTCGGTGTACAAAGCCAGGAGATATAGACGTGTATAGTGCTGAGCTGTGGGGAAGTCTTAAGACGTGTACAGTGCTGAGCTGTGGGGAAGTCTTACTTCTCTCCCGCGAGAAGGAAGGAAGACGCGGAGCGACTTTGCCCGAGCTGTTGCCAACGTTAGTGGCTGCAAGTCTTAATCGTGATTGATCGACAGAATTGAGCCAGCCTGTTCTCTACCCTCTGCTTTCTATCAGTTTTCCTGCCACTACCAAATACTCTCTTCTCTCCCCCCCTCCCCCCCCTCCCCCCCCCCCCCCCCCCCCAACCACATAAAATACAGAGAGAAAAAGGGGGAAAAGAGATTAACAACCAGTCCAGATTGGGTACTGGGGTTGGGGGGTGGGGGTGGGGGGAGGTAACTTTCAAGAAGGATTCCAAGTTCAAGCTCTCAGAAACGTGGGGGATTTTGCTAATCTGGTAAAAAAAAAAAAAAAACTAATTAAAAAAACTAATAAAAACAAAACAAAACCTAACAGCATTAATAATAACGATTATTCGAACAAGATTTACATGGATGTTTAACCAAGGACTATGTGCTCAGATAAGGGGCGGTGGGTGGGGGTGGGGTTAACCAGAGACAGAATTAAAGAAGAAGAAGAAGAAGAAACTTTGTCCATGCAAGCAACAGATTCTGCCGAACATTTCCTCTTCTTAACACTTTTCCCACGCCTCCTTTTCTTGTTCTCTCTCTCTCTCTCTCTCTCTCTCTCTCTCTCTCTCTCTCTCTCTCTCTCTCTCTCTCTCTCTCTCTCTCTCGTACCGGTTGACTGGGCGTAAAACACCAACTTACTTACTCTCTCTCACTCTCCTTTTTTTCTTTTTTCTTTTCTTTTCTTTTCTTCTTCTTTTTCTCTCCACCTATCCCTCATTGATTACCCCGGCCAGTAACCAACAGAGACGATTGGCTGATTTTGGGGCGGCGGGTCACGTGACGGAGCTAATCGTCATTAAGCCGGCCAAGTGACTATTGACAGAGGGCGAGGGAGTCCGGGCGGTTATTTAGCGAAGAGACCGAGGCCTCCGCAAGGATCGCCTTTCCAACACAGACGTCCGCGCCCAAAGAAATCTGGTGGAATCAAAGGTCTGAAAATCAATAGAGTAGGGAGAAGCAGATGGTCCCCCGGATCCGGGAATGAGAAACGAACGGAGTGCCAGAACACGAGAGGTTAGAAAAAGAAGACGAAAAGTCTCGAGGATGCGGATGGCTTTAACTTGCGTCCTGTTTCACCGAGTGAAATTTTCAGCCTGAATGTCGATGTACTGCAACAACAAGGGGCTTAAAGTTTCTAGTTGGTTTTTGTTTTGTTTTTCTGTGTTTTTCTTTTTCTGCAATCCCCCCTCCGCCCCTTCCCCCACTCCCGAGCAGCTTTCAGCCTGAATGTACAGCAACAACAGGGGGCTTTAAGTTTTTCGTCGTTTTTGTTTGTTTGTTTGTTGTTTTGTTTTCGCACCCTCCCCTTCTCCCCACCTCCACAGCCGCTTTAAGCCTGAACGTCGATGTGCTGCAACAACAGGGGGCTCAAAGTTTCTGAGTTGTAGTTTTGTTTTTTCTGCACCCCCCCCCCCCCCCCCCCAAACACACACACACGCACACCTCCCCAGTTGCTTTTAGCCTGAATGTTGATATACTGCAACGATGGGGGTTTAAAGTTTCTCGGTTTTTCGTTTGTTTGTTTGTTTGTCTTTTTCTGCACTCACCCCCCCCCCCCCCCCCCCGCCCCGCCCCCTCCCAGATATGTAAATCCTCAGCCGCTTTCAGCCTGAGTGTCGATGTAAAGTACTACAACAACAGGGCCTTAAAGTTCTTCTTCTTTTTTTCTTTCTTTTTGTGTGCAACATCTATCTCGCCCCCCCCCCCCCCCCCCCCCCCCCCACATCCCCACGCTCCCTCCCCAACTCACCAGCCACTTTCAGCGTAAATGTCGATGTACTGCAACAACGCGGCCTTAATATATTTCTAGTTTTTTTGTGTTTGGTTGTTGTTGTTGTTCCTGTACCGTCCTCCCTCCTCCTCCACATCCACTAACCGCGGTGGGGTGGGAACTGCGGTTGCAAAAAGTAAGGTCCCTCTGTTCAGAACACAGAGTTGACAAACGTTCTTCCAAAGCGAGGGGTACGTCAGAACTTCTCTCTCTCTCTCTCTCTCTCTCTCTCTCTCTCTCTCTCTCTCTCTCTCTCTCTATATATATATATATATATATATACTTCGTTCGCCCACTGCCGGGAATTTTCTTCTAGTTTTAATTTCTAACTTTCCGCTCCAGTCGCCGGTTGTCTTGTCCCCCCCCCCCCCCCCCCCTCACCCCCCAAAAAAACAACAACAACCTCTCCCGACGTCTGAACTGTTAGTTTCGGCTAACGCTGTTTCCCGTGCGGGCCCGCGGAATGAAAGTAAGTCACTTCGTTCGTCATTACAAGCAACTGGAACCTACTCCCGTGTTGAGTGCCCACGGAATATAACTAGGCTCCAAAACATGTGTTATGGCATAGTTCAGGAGCTGTGTGAGAGTCGAGGTGGCCGTCCTGGGCTGTCCGTCCTAACGAACCTTCTGGTTTCCGTGGGCGTAAAGCTATATTGAACCATGCTTCGGCATTGGTCTCAGCTTGTCCCTAATACGTCAACTGACATCTGAGGACATTAAGCAACACTACCTACCTATGTGTTATGGGGTGAGCCGGTTTGGCCTAGCGGTAAGGCGTTAGGCTGGTAAGCAGAGGGACCTCGGTTCGAATCCGCTTCGGCTCTCCTTTCTCTTCAAAAGTTGTGGTCTGTGGACACTATCTTGTGACTTTGTCCCTCACAATTAATGAAACGTGAAAATGGCTCTCATCACTGCCCATCTTAATGCAGGAGTCATTCTGGTGGTGACAGTATAGCGATAGGTATATATAATCTCCCTCTCCCCCCCCCCCCCCCCCACCCCTAAAAAGCCTTATGGTTTCTGTGGACGTTAAGCACTATGTTTACTTACTTTTTATTATTCTTTATTTGTTTGTCTGTTGCTAGAAAGAAAGAAAGAAAGAAAAAAAGGGGGGGGGGGGGGGGGGGAAATTGGCGTATATTTTGTGTTGTTCTATTAAAATCAGCATTCTATTTTTACTTATT
>JABMCL010001737.1:727500-740000 GCA_018857735.1 Alviniconcha marisindica | reverse complement strand
TGCTGCTTCCAGATCAGAGTAAAAAATACGGCGTTAAAATGGAATATGATGGAAACTGATATTTTCTCCCGCGGCCAGATCGGGGGGAAGTGAAAACAGGCCTCTTCTTTTAACGCTATTTTCGAGTCTGAAGAGTAGTTAGTTTCTACGCATGATACATGATTGTATTCTGTGTTCAATGCCAGAAATGTACGGGGGCCATTTTTGCTTAAAGAGAAGCAAGCACGTTTCTCGTGTCTGTAACTTGAATTACAATTCAAACACATCTACTTCGGACACGGTTGTGCTGAAACACAAACAAAGAAAACAACAAAAGCGAGATTTTAATAAGAAAGGGGAAGGGCGGAGGGGAGGGGCGTGGGGGGGGGGGGGGGGGGGGGGGAGCTGCCCCATTTACGAAAAAGAAAAGAAAGCGGTGAGGGGAGGCTGCCTCATTTTTACAAAGCGGTAAAAACTGATGTGATTGTGAATTTACTCAACTAATAATGCCAGAGACATGTACGACCATTCCCCCCCCCCCCCTCACTCCCAACCCCCACCCCCCACCCCCCACCCCACCAGGAAAAAAAATCTTTGACGGGAAGGGAGTTGGGGGGGGGGGGGGTGAAGCATGTCGCCTGCACTATCTGTGTTAATGTGACATTTCCTGTGATATTACCAGTGAAGCTAAATACGGTTCTTCCATTTCCACCTCTGCAACCTTCTGTTTGTTCGATTTTCCATGTATAATGAAGCTAATATAGTTTAAGCTCCAAGAAAGGTCACTTCAATTTCGATACTATACTGTGACAACATGGGGGGGATCTTCGGTGAAATCGACAGTCCTTGCCAGGCGTTCCAGCCACAGGCCTACGCACGAGGTCCACTTAGATTCTGGAGTCAAAGCGGAATAGATTGCATGCAGCAGCAAATGCACAAACTGTTAATCCTTTTAAAAACAAAAACAAATTGAAACATTTCACTTGTTAAATACTGATGATACTCTCCCGCATATGAGTGCACGGGTATAGTATTCCAAAGAAAATAAGCAAAGTAATCCATTTCCATTACATTTTCAGCAAAGACCTTTGTTCACTGTTGTTCTTTATTTTATTCTCTCTCTCTCTCTCTCTCTCTCTCTCTCTCTCTCTCTCTCTCTCTCTCTCTTTCTATATATATTATATATATATAATATATATATATATATATATATATATATATATATATTATATATAATATCCACCTCGTCCTTGTTCCTTTACTTCTAGTTCTGCTCCCACGAAGGGACGCCTGGGATGCCTGATGTCTTCCCTCTGTCTGGAATTTTAGGGCTGTCATTTGATTCCCATTTCCTCTCTCTCTCTCTTGCTTTTTGTTGTTGTTGTTGTTGTTGTTGTTTTTGTTTGTTTGCCTAGTCCTCTTGTCATTTTTTCTGCTAATGTTCCATTTTCCTGACTTCTCCCAAATTCTCCAACATTTTTCGTTAAGCGAGGCTTTTTTGTATGGCTCTTGTTGAGCAGCAAGGAGATGATAATTAGTAGGTGGTATGTGCAGCTTGATGCCAGATGGCACTGGTATTTATCATTCTGCATTTATATAACTTTTTAAATACATTTTTATTGTTTCTGTCCATTTCTTTCTATATTCTTCTTTAATCTGGTGTTGAATAACTAGACTGAATGGTCGACTATACCAGCATGTACTAAGCCTAATGTGCCCTTTTAACAGGGGTAATATTGAACTCTTCGAAAGTCTATTTGTGTTTTATATTTATGTATGTATATTATGTTTCATGTTCGTGTAGCGATTTATTTTGCTGACTGACTCGAGAAAGGGTTTATACAATTACGAGAAGAGTTTTGAAGTGTGCATTTGCTTTTGACAGAGTTTGAACATCCTGAGGTGACCCAGTGCGGTTGAGAGGACGTTAAAATCTATCCAACTTCTAACTCTAGTTTTTCTTCGTCAGTCAGAATTATACAATCTAGATCATTCCACGGTGCGAACGCATCAACAAAGAAACTGCCACAAGCGGATTTCTGTCTAAAAATGAACATGTTTTTTTCTCACAAAAAAACACACAAACAAACAACACACACAGACAAAAAGCGGCTGGTGAAGTAAGGCGACCTTTGTAGCGAACGTCGGCTCGATACTCCATTGTTAATAACCTTTAACACTGCAACGATCCAGCTCAGTTAAACCCTTGCGGGAAAATTTGGTCGCCGTACCTCTGTAAGGCTACAGCAGCCGCAAGAGCAGCGCTACCCATTCGTTGCCAGTGCGTTTGGTATTTTTGTGTGTTCAAACAATGGTGTGGCTGCCAGTGTCCAGGTGTTTTTTTGTTTTTTGTTTTTTAAACGTGCGTGCAGATGTTGATGCATGTGATTGCACGCGGGGGACTGTACGGACCCCGTAAGAGAGTCTGCACTGAAAGCTGACTCTGGGAGAAAGGAAATCCTTGTCGCAACGGGGAATCGAACACGGGTCAGTATTCATCTCAACCCCTTTTTTTTTTTTTTTTGTCGGTCCGACACTGTATTGACTGCCTTATTCCGACCCTTCAAATACGCACACACACACACAACACACACACACACACACCACACACGACACCACACACCACACCACACACCACACGCACACGCACACACGCACAGCACACGCACGCACACAGTGCTGGGACACACAACACACACGCACACACACACATGCATATACCATCGCAATCAGGTTTGCTTGGTGTTTATCTTAAATACCGAACCCCATTCTGTGATTCTGCAACCGTTCCACAAAAGCCATAGTGGCCCTTTAAACTATTTAGTGTGGCCTGGATAGTAGACGAAGAAGGACTGGGGGAAAAAGAGGGCAAGAGGGGTGGAGGGGTGGTGTGGGGGGAGGAGGGGTGGGGGGGAGCTGAACCCGGCTGACATGTATAGATCAAGCTCAAAGCGCTGCTTAAAAAGGAAACGGGAAGAGGGTTGTTCACCGGCTAAGCCGATGCCGAGAGACAGGTGAAGCCGCAGTGGATCATCCACTTCGTCCTCTACCCCTCCAACCCAAAGGCCGTGCGTCGCTCTACGCGGACCCGCCTTCGCTTGGGCTGTGTCACAACGCATTGACACCAGCAAGAACACCAACGTTTAAGCTGTCACACCACACTAACACCAAGCAAGAACACCAAGGCTTGGGATGTGTCACAACACATTGACACCAGAAAGAACACTCAGGCTAGGGCTGTGTCACAACACACAGACCCCAGCAAGAACACCAAGGCTTGGGATGTGTCACAACACATTGACACCAGAAAGAACACTCAGGCTCGGGCTGTGTCACAACACATTGACACCAGCAAGAACACCAAGGCTTGGGATGTGTCACAACACACTGACACCAGAAAGAACACCGAGACTCGGGCTGTGTCACAACACATTGACACTAGCAAGAACATCAAGGCTTGGGCTGTATCACAACACACAGACACCAGCAAGAACACCGAGGCTCGGGCTGTGTCACAACACACTGACACTAGCAAGAACACCAAAGCTTGGGCTGTGTCACAATTAGGCATTGACACCAGCAAGAACACCGAGGCTCGGGCTGTGTCACAACACATTGACACTAGCAAGAACACCAAGGCTTGGGATGTGTCACAATTAGGCATTGACACCAGCAAGAACACCGAGGCTCGGGCTGTGTCACAACACATTGACACTAGCAAGAACACCATGGCTCGGGCTGTGTCACAACGCATTGACACCAGCAAGAACACCAAGGCTTGGGATGTGTCACAAAACACTGACACGAGCAAGAACACTGAGACTCGGGCTGTCACAACACACTGACACCAGCAAGAACACCAAGGCTTGGGCTGTGTCACATCACATTGACACCAGCAAGAACACCGAGGCTCGGCTTGTCACAACACATTGACACCAGCAAGAACACAAGGCTTGGGCTGTGTCACAACACACTGACACCAGAAAGAACACCGAGGCTCAGGCTGTGTCACATCACACTGACACCAGCAAGAACACCGAGGCTCGGGCGGCTGTGTCACAACACACTGACACCAGCAAGAACACCAAGGCTTGGGCTGTGTCACAATTAGGCATTGACACCAGCAAGAACACCAACATTTGAGCTGTGTCACACCACACTGACACCAGCAAGAACACCAACGTTTGATCTGTGTCACGCCACACTGACACCAGCAAGAACACCAAGGCTCGGGCTGTCAGAACGCATATTATGCTGTGTATAGTTATGCGGGGACTATCTTCAACCATGATAAGCTCCTTCTCCTTGCTTAACAGCAGCCACCCTCCAGAAATGGAAATAAATCTCCTGAACACGACGTGACTGCTTTTTAATGTGAGCAAGTGCTCTTTGTACGTTTTTACAATAATCCCGCCCCGGTTATCAGATCCATGCAATTTCATTACTGTACTGTTAGAGACCCGGGAACCGGAGCAGACGACGCTTTTGTTTTGAAGCGCAGCTGCGTGTTGCGTAACGCCACATGGCCTTCAAACAGCCCACGGCAAAGCCGCCGGTGCGCGCCTTTTTAAATCTTTTCCCCCTTTAATATTTTGACCGCTTGTTTGTTTACCTACTCTTTGTTTACCTAGTCCTTTTTTGCACTAAGCCATGTGTATTATAATTTGGTATCTTAGAATGTTTATCCAACGTTTATTTAGACGTAGGATCGAGTTTAATCAGTAGCCGATGCCTCTCTAGGTCCATTCTTTTTTATAGCCCTCGACTGCATGGCGCATTTTTTTGTGTAGTACTAGTGAATAGTAGTGAATCGTTGTTTTTACTCGATGAAAGTAATTCTGTGTCGATCAATGCTTTGTCGTATAGTATCTTGCTTAGCTGACTTCATGTTTAGTGTTTATTTTGGGTTGAAATTAACTTATTAGTATTGTACTGTAGAAGCTAAGGGTTTATCATAGACTACTTTATCACTATCACGCTGTTTCGACTAAGATAACGCCCCCAGGCGAAAGTTCGCACCATTTGTTTTAGTACTAGTCTTTGAGGGGTCTTGCTTCTCTTATAGAGCGTTGTATTGTAATTGTTATGTACCATTTTAACCGTGGGAGCGTGTTCTTTATTCTGATGTAAGTTTTTTTGACAGTTATATTTTGTACATTGTGTAGTTGTGATTTAGTTTACGAATCTGCTTTTGAGACAGGTGCAAGCCAGTCTCCCACTCTTGTTGTAAATTAAATAAGTCATGTGTGTACATTTTGTTTATCGGTTTAAAAGGTTGTAACTGTAGCTTTTATTTGATGTATTTCATGTTTTAATTAGTTTAGTTATTGTTGAGGAAATGTATTTGTGGGCAGGAAACACAATTGTCAGCCATTTTGTGTTCCCGAGGGCCATTTATTAGCGATAACGTGTGTTCCTTGGGGCCCCCGCAGTTCTCTATATGTGCGCGTAGGATTTTGGGGTGCTGAAAAGTTGTCTGCTGCTGAGCAAATAAAGCCTGATTGCTGCCGTCCGCCTGCTGTGGTCTCCATTTCGACAGACTCCGCTGCCTGTGTCCTGTCCTTCTACCACTCCACGCCATTGCATTAATAAAAACAATGATCAAACACGCAGTCCTTTAATCCAGGGGAAATGCATTTATCAGTTTACGATTGTATAGATCGAGTGACCTCCAGATAGGGAACGCTGTTCAGTTCAGCTCAGATGGGGAACGTTGCAAACGCTGCTATATGGACGCTGCAGAAATGTTGCTGCTAGCACGCAACGCCCCCCCCCCCCCCCCCCATTTTTTTTTTTTTAATAGGCAAAAATTCAGTTACAAGCAGTTACGTGCACTCTGGGTGGCGTTCAGCGTATTTAGCTCCCGAGCTGTGGAGCTTATGAGGCAGATGATCTGAGAAAATGTGTTAGCGAAAGGGAAAACAGTCAACAACAGCGTTTATTGTCCCTTGTTTCCGTTCGTTTCACTTTTTTCCTTGGGTCGATATCAGTGGCATTCGTTTCGCTAACGATCTGGGGGCTGACACCTCTCATTACGTAAGTCTCGTTAAAACACCTTTTCCTCGGCTGACATCAGTAAATTCGTTTCGTCAATTAGTCCATGGCTGACACACCAAACAGTAAACTCGTTGCGTGCACGTTTTTCTGGGTTAACAACAGCAAACTCGTTTCGTTAATTTTTACTCGTTGGCACCAGTAACAGACCTAGCAAACAAGAGATTATCGACTTACGTGACAAACAAGGAAGTGACGCAGAAAGGTCAAGCAACCTTTGTGTATGTCTGAGACGATCAATAAGCAAGCCAGGACTCTATTCTCTCTCTCTCCCTTCCCTCCCTCTTTCTCTCCCTCCCTCACCTCCCTCCCACTCTCTCCCTCTCGCTCTCGACCCCCCGCCCCCCACCACATTCTCTTGCTTCAGCTGTGGCTAATACTGTATTGTCCGAGTCTTTTCCTGGACACTGTTCGAATGGGAGTCTCCAAAGTACCTACATTAAAAGACGTAAAGGCTGGTTTCTCCGGTCCTGTCTCTCTCAAGGAGAGGTAAGACGACATAATTACGTACTTGTAAGTTGTCTCGATTAACTATATTCGTCTGGGCATTTTTCTTTCTTTCTGTGTTTTAGAGGTGGGTAGTGGTGGTGGTGATGGTAGTGGTAAAGGGCTTCTTTTGTTGTTGTCGCTTTTGTTCCTTTGCGCATTTATTTATATTTTAGATACAGTTTTTGTTTTATATTTAATTTATAAACATTCCCACTTGCTGTTGTGTGTGTGTGTGTGTGTGTGTGTGTGTGTGTGTGTGTGTGTGTGTGTGTGTGTGTGTGTGTGTGTGTGTGTATTCTATTATTTTATATAGATATATATTGTTGTTGTTTTCTTCTCATATTGACTCTATATAATGGGTCAGTTGGTCTTCAGCACTAAAACACTCTGAATTCACTCTCTCCCAACACACACACACACACACACACACACACACACACACACACACACACACACACACACACACACATGCATGCACGCACGCACATCACTCTCTCATCTATCTCTGGTTCTCTCTCGATCACACACACACACACACACACACACACACACACACACACACACACACACACACACACACACACACAGAAAACTCTCTCCCTCCCTCCCTCCCTTTCCCCCCATCTTCATCCACGACCCTCGACCTTCATCCCTTCCCCGACCCCGCGTCCCCATACACCCAACCAGAGTTGCCTGGTATGCTATTCTTGCATCTGGTATTTACAGCCCATTTCTCGTGTGTAATTAATTATAGATACTGTTTTCTGCGCTTCCTGTAAATGTCGCCAGGATGGCCCAATGTCGTGCAGCAGTCTAATCTGGACGGCCTCGTGTCATCGACCTGGGCTGATGAACAGGACAACGAAGCGACGAGGACATCCTTCGCGAGGGCATACCTATCGACTACCCGAACGTTGCGTCTTCTTCTCTTCTCGTCGATGCTAGCCGTTCTGCATCAAACTTTCGCCTTTAATTGTCTTGTTTTGTCAAGGCTGTAAAAGCAGCCCCGATTTCGTGCGATGTCCTTACACATCAGCCGAAGTCTTCGACTTGGTCAAGGAAAGAGTCGTTTTTCTACCTCATTCGTTAGCTCATACCATCGACTTGGCTCCAGAAAGGAGGAGATTAGGGTGAGGGATGGAGGAGAGGTGGATAGGAAGGGAAGACAGGCAGGCGAATTATGAGACCGACAGAAACACGTGACGGACAAAAACCGTGGACAAATTATAACACACCCGACATGCAGAGAGACAATTACAAAAGAAACAAGACAGACAGACAGACAGACAGACAGACAGACAGACAGACAGACAGACAGACAGACACACACACACACACACACACACACACACACACACACACACACACACACACACACACCACACGCACGCACACGCACACGCACGCACACACACACACACACACACACACACACACACACACACACACACACACACACACACACACACACACACATCCCTGGACCAAAAGAGCCAGACAGACAGGCAACAGAGATAGACAGAAACAAATGGGGCCTCACACACAGCCATTGATTAACAGACAGACATGCAAGAGAGATGGACAGGAAGAGCCCTGGCCTAAGAGAGCGAAAAAGGCAAGAGAGAGAGAGGGGAAGATGGGGGGAGAGAGGGGGGGGGGAGGGAGAAGAAGGGGGGGGGGGGCGAGATGGGAGGGGAGAGAGACAGACAGACAGACAGACGGAGACAGACAGGCTATAGACAGACAGCAAGAGAGAGAGAGAGCGAGAGAGCGAGAGACAAAGACAGAGAGAGACAGAGACAGAGCTACGGGGCCTTATATAAAGTCATGGATAACACTAACAGAAAGACGTATGTGGCAGACAGAGCCATGGTAGACAGTTGGAAGACTTGTAAACCAGTCCACCATCCATCCACCTCACCCCTAAGCCGACCAGCCCATCCTCACTGTCACAGCTCGAGCGAAGAAAAAAGAAGAAGAAGAAGACGACGAAGCGAAGAAGACCCAATTCTTCCAATGGATCCAGCTGATGTAACGAAACCAAAAGCAAAAACAAAACCGACCCTTGGCGACTGACAGACGTCAGAGTCGTGTTGAAAGACTTGTAAACCACACTCAGCCCTAGTCCGCCACCCCCTGCCTCTCTTAAGCCGACCCGGCCCATCACCTCACGGTCACAGCTCGAGCGAAGAAAACCTAATTCTTCCAGCCGTAAGTTCCTTGTGGACATGGATTTGCTCTAGCCCTCCCGCCGAGCGACTGAACATAAACAAGGCTAGCGACAGGGACAAAACAGCACACGTGTCGATACTGCCTGAGCATCTGTCGCGTAAATCAGCGCTTTTCCTACCAGCTAGCGCAGCATCAACAGGCGTGGAGCTCCGTCGCAAAACTCCTCCCTTTTTCTGCGTCACTTTCGGTTCATCCGATGTGTGTGTGTGTGTGTGGAGGGGGGCGGAAGGGTGGTGCTGGAGTGGAAGTACCTACTACTGTAGTTGCCTGGCAGAAGTTTTTTAATCGGCCGCCATTCTCACGAATGTGTGTGTGTTGGAGCAGGAGGGGGGGGGGGGGGGGTGGGGGGGTGGAGGGGCGGTGCTCCCGCGCGTGCGTTTGTGTGTGTGAGTGTGTGTGGTGTGGAATGCATGTGTGTGTATGTGTGTTTGAGCGAGTGTCCGTGTATGTGAGTGAGTGTGTGTGTCTGTGTGTGTCTGTGTGTATGTGCATTTGTTGTCTGTGTATTTCGCGTGTGCGTGCGTGCGCGCCCGTGTGTGTGTGTGTGTGTGTGTGTGTGTGTGTGTGTGTGTGTGTGTGTGTGTGTGTGTGTGTGTGTGTGTGTGTGTGTGTGTATAAGTGTGCGCCTGCCCGCCTGTGTATGTGTGTGCGTTGCGCGCGCGCGCCTGTATGAACAGCAACAGGCCCAGAAGGAGAAGTCAAGCAAAGCAACACTGACCAAAAAGAACAGATGTTACCACTAGGCACAGTCTACACGCACACTAATAAAACAAATACAAAAAAATAAAAAATAAATAAAAAAACCCCACCGCTTTCGTCCTGCAAAACCACAGATCAATTTTGAACGGACCAGTTCAAATCTTTGATAGCAGTTTGGAAAATGTAGCGATAGACACCAATGATTATAGGGCGCTAACACAAGCAGAAAAAGAATAAGACGATTCTCTGCAACCTGTGCTACCTTTGCGTCGAAGACTCCCCGTCACAAGGGTTACAACGGCCAGCTTCCCATACAGTAAAGGCGCCGTTTAAACAAAGCACACACGTGCAGCTGAGACCCCTCCGATTTGACTACTCTACTGGGTGGTTCAGGCGGGGTTAGGTCCCTTGACTGTTACCTGGCATCGCTTAACTCCCTTGGCCGTTTTTTACTTCCGGTGCGTACTTTCTTCGCAATGAAAGGCGTGACAGTGAATTCGCGAAGTTTACAGTGCCAACTTTAAATGCATCTTTGAAGGCCCGTAGTCAGAATGTGTCTGGCAACAAACAAGAACTTGTTGCTAGTGCTATAGGCTGCCCCAAAACGCATTTTGCCTACGCATTCGCGATCTTTTGGTAATCCGGGACACGATGCAAAGACACTTTTCCCACCCTCCATCGCCTTCCCCCTGTAATTCTTGCAAACGCAACAGTAGTGGCATTTGTACTGCTTCGCAATTCTAGGTTCAACTTCCACTATTTTACACTGCGTGATCCAACGCCTACTAAGAAATCGGCGACCTTTCTCGACTTCATGCGCGAAAGATTACTAAAGGGCATTCACTCGTGCAAACCAACTTTCCTGAATACATATTCAAAACTCTTCTCACGTCTGAAACTAAAGCTTATGTATCTCCACTCAGGTCTGCAGACTCGGACTCAACACAGATCATACACAACAACACGGGAAATCCAACAGAAGGCTGAACAAGTCACACTCTTCAGTCGAGAAACCTGTGATGATGATGAGCCCATGACGGCCACCTCGACTTTCACACAGCTCCGGAACTCTGAGAGAAACCTGTAACAGTTTGTGTGTGTGTACAAAAACTTGAACACTCATTGACAGAAGTCAGTTGATGGGGGAATGGGGGAGGGGGGTCGAGTAAGGGGGGTGGGGGGTTGAGGGGGGGGGGGCAATCAGATTGGCTAATGTGAAGCAAAACAGGCAGACTAGAGCATCATAGTTCAGGAGCTGTGTGAGAGTCGAGGTAGCCGTCCTGGGCTGTCCGTCCTAACGAGCCTTCTGGTTTCCGTGGACGTAAAGCTATACTGAACCATGCTTCGGCACTGGTCCCAGCTTGTCCCTAATATGTAAGCCGACATCCGAGGACATTAAGCAACACAACAGCAGCAGACTAAAGCAGATTACCGACCTCGATGGTTACGTTTGAAGTGACATCTTCACGGTACCCGCGTCCAGAGGGCGAAGTGCGGCGCGGACAGCGGCTCAAGGGTCGCCGTACTCCCTAGATCGACGCTTCAAACGGCACAAAGCACCGAACGAGGGTGTACAGTGTTCTACGGCGTTACGAGACAGAGAGTGCGAGAGTGAGATGACGCTGTCTGGCCAAATGAAGGCAATTATGAGGAGACGGTATTATTTCAGCCCGTGGAGGAGTTAGGAGGCAACTGGCTGGAGATTTGTCTCGTCGATTCCCAGGATTTTTAGGACAAAGCCCCCCTGCATCCGTGTACTTAAAGCGATATATATTTTCTCCTAGAGTCAGCTTTCATCGCAGACTCTCTTACGGTGTCCTCCGCACAGCGCCCCGTGTGCAATCGCATGCAGCAACATCTGTGCACACGTTAAAAATCGCAAAACACTGGCAGCCACACCATTATTTGGACACGCGAATATACTGCACACACTTATAGGAATGGGTAGCGCTGCTCTTGCGGCTGCTGTGCCTAACCCAGGTAAGGCGACCCGAAATTCCCGCAAGGGACAAAACAACACCTGAGCTCGCCGGGTTGGTAGGCGGGCGGTCTAAGGTTCGATTCCGCTTTGGCTCATGCTTTTCCCCCTCCTCTCCATAAGTGTATTTCGTGGATACTAGTTAATGACACCGTACCCTATGGATTATTATTTTTATTATTATTATTATGAACTGGGATTTAGTACCCAGCCAACCATGCCGAATATTTCAGGGCAAAGTCAATAATTAATGACACATTATGATGACTCTTGCTGCTGCTCATCCTCATGCGGCATTCTTCTGATGATGATGAAGTGATGCTTAATGTCCTCAGATGTCAGTTGACATATTAGGGACAAGTTGTGACCAATGCTGAAGCACGGTTCAATAATTCTTTACGTCCACGGAAACCAGAAGGCTCGTTAGGACGGACAGCTCAGGACGGCCACCTCGGCTCTCACACAGCTCCTGAACTATGGCATTCTTCTGGCGCAGACAGCGTTTATATAGCATTAGGTACTGGTTTCATCTTCCCGGCGTCCTTTGATTTTCGTTTGTCCCTGTCTTGATCACTTCTTCTGTCTTCCTCTTCCAATGTTGTATTACGCCCACAGAGACCATATTATGGACTAATAGAGACGGGGAGCCCAGGACGGCCACCTCGACTTTCAGGGGGAAACAGGGGGATGTGTGTAGCCCTGTATTGTTCTCACTGTTTATTAATGAACTTGCCCTTGATATTATTAACAACGGCAGACAGTGATTTTGTCCAGTTAGTGATACTGTTATTTGCAGATGACATGATATTGCTGTCTGAAACTGTTACTGGTCTGCAGACTCAGCTTAACAGTCTGGTTAGTGCTGCGTCAAGATTACAACTTAAAGTAAATATGAATAAAAGTAATATAGTGGTGTTTAGCAAGGGAGGGTATTTAGGTGCCAGAGAAAGATGGGTCTATGGTGATTGTGTGATGAAGGTGGTGAACTCTTATAAATATCTTGGTATATGTTTTTCTACAAGGCTCAGTTTTTACCATGCTTGTCAAGATTTGGTAAGTAGAGCAAAAA
>JABMCL010001737.1:720000-722500 GCA_018857735.1 Alviniconcha marisindica | reverse complement strand
GGAGTGAACTCCTCTGACAGGAAGGTGTCGCTGGCAATCATGGGCGACAGGCTTTGGTGGAGGTCAAGGTTACGCGTGTCGACCAGCTTGTTTGGGATAAAAATCACGCTGAATGCCCGCTCTCCTTAACGAACACACACACACACACACACACACACACACACACACACACACACACGCGCGCGCACACACACACACACACACACACGCACACTCCCCGCACTGACTGACATCAGGCACACAGAAACATTGTAAACAACTCCTGTTTGGTTTAAAGAATTCCTCGACCATTGCCAGGGGCTGCATTATTTGCCCGCAGCAACAGTATCATAAATCAGACAGCGATTTTTATACTTGGAGAGAAACAGAAAAGCCCCAAGTGTTCATTACGGAAATAACGACATGCCGCAAACCATTCCCGACAACGCTTTCGAGCAGGAAATCGAACGCAGGATGGTTGTCGCAGTTTCGGCACACATCTGATTTGAAGACTGTGTAGTTACAGTCCTCCCTTCTGTCAGTCCTCCCTTCTGTCAGGCATTGCTCGTGGGGTTTAACATGTCAGTCTCGATTACGGGTTATTTCTCCCCTGCTGAGAACATAATTATTTCCCCCGCTATTTCAGTCTCAGTATAATTATCTTCCCCGTCTTGCTTTTCTGAACATCATGTTTTGACAGTCTTTCTGTCGGAATTTACGTATACCAGCACCGTTTTGTTCAGTGGTTCCAGTGCGTGGTTTTCGCTGCGGCGTTCATGTTTGTCGACGTTTAAAGTCACCAAGTTGGTTTGGTTAAACTTGTTCAATGCCGAGCTGTCTCCGAAGAGGTACTGGCGGGGACCGAGACCCCAGGAGGTGCGGGGTGGGGTGGGGTGGGGGGGGTCTATACCTCACGCTACACGACTCCTGCATTCAGACGGGCAGCGATGAGAGCCATTTTAATGTTTCATTAATCGTGAGGGACAAAGCCATAAGACAATGTCCACAAAATACAATTTTTGAAGGGAGGAGAGCCGAAGCGGAATGGAACCGTGATTCTTCTGCTTACCAGCCTAATGGCTTACCGTTAAGCCAAACCGGCTCATACGAACGTCACCAACGTGCCGACTACCTGGTTATAACTGGCGCTCCACACTGTGTACCCAGGCTGGGCCAGCGGCACAGGCTAAGGTTAGGTACCCATGCGAAAAGATGGCGGCCACAGAGAGAAAAAACGGCCTCGTTGGAACTCAGTGATTTGCGATTTAAAAAGTGGTTCCTGTGGGGATTTAGAAACATTCTACCTTCATAGAATCGAGCTACAAGAGAACGATTAAATAATAAAAATTAAAAATCATGTTAAAAACAACAACAAATGCCTCACTAGCTGGTTCCTCAACATAACCGCTACGACAATATTGTGGCAGCATTATGAGAATACATGTACGACAACTAAGTCTGTCCATCATCATCATCATCGATGTATCATCTGTTTGTCTGTCTCTCTCGTTAAGATGGAGTTATGATAATTATTGAGTTGATATTTTGTTTTGGACTGTTTGCCCGAGGGCTGTATGTAAAAAAAAGTATTGATTTGATTATTATTTACTGAATTACCCTCGTAAATAAAAACTTTGTTCGTTCTGTCTGTCTGTCTGTCTGTCTGTCTGTCTCTCCCTCTTCCTTCCTCCAGCCGTCCAGTCGATATAAAATCAAAGCTATTCGCATGCGCACAATCACCACAAAATGGCAGTCAAAATATAAAATCGATTTCGCTTTTGAAAATTTATCTTTTATTACGCAACGCTAAAACCGGGTTCCTGACAAGTCTTCCCTTTGCACAGTGAACAGCATGCCGGCAGCCGCCAGAACGACAGTCGACAGCAACCAGATAACGACGAGAAAGGTAATTCGATCATGAATATTCATCACTGACCTCCGCATCCCCCCCCCCCCCCCCCCCCCTCCACCCTCCTAGCCTATTCCCCTCCATTCCGCCCTAAACCTTCTCAGCTACCGTTAGCGGATACCACCAATCACTGTATCGCAACAGATGTATCAACTTTTCGTCTGCCCCGTGTATGCACGGTGACGTGAGGCGAGGGGCAAAGAATTCCATTTAACGCTGGGAGAGGGAGAGGGAGAGGGAAGCTGCATCAGAATTCGGCTGTCGTGACTCTTCTCCCGATGAGCGTGACAACCCCTCCGACAGACGGCACTGAGGGTTGTATATAATAGTGCATGCTGACATGCAGTGCTGATCGACTTGCATGACCAGCGCCTAGGGGAAACGGGATGTTTGGGGGGTGGGGGTGGGGGGGAGTGGAGAGAGGGGTGGGGGGGGGGGGATTGGGCAGAGAGAGAGAGAGAAATTGCAGCAACGACTGGCAACTCATCAAAGGGCTTTCCCCCCTCCGTCCTGCGCGAGACCGGTCGCTGCATGGGCTTGATAATGGTGACACTTTGCCCCGCGCTCCCCTATCTGTACTGGCGATTGCTGCAACCACAATGTGAGATTTGC
>JABMCL010001737.1:710000-712500 GCA_018857735.1 Alviniconcha marisindica | reverse complement strand
AACCACCCAGGGTCAGCTCAGGACGACATTCCACACTGTGCCTGCACAGCAGAAGGTAACAAAACACGAAACAACGCTGACCAAGAGCGCGGAAAGGCATTCCCTGCCAAAGGCAATTTCGCCAGCCCTTCATTATTTCTCGACCCGCGTGTCTTCCTCTATGAGGAGGAAGCCAGGTTGAATCTCTTTTCCTGGAAAGCCATTGCGAGAAAAAGACACACACACACACACACACACACACACACCACACCACACCACACCACACCACACACAAAAAGGACAAGTGTGTAAAGCTAATTTTGCACTTCGTCACCCTCGGTTTTCATCAAGAAATCCAGAAACTCAGGGGTCGGAAATGGGGCTTGGTGCCTCCCCAGTTTCCTGCTCTTCTCGAGCGCACACGCTCTCCGTTGCGGCCCCGGTATAGTGACACCGAAGCGTCGTCGCCCGTTGCATGCCAAACACGCCCTCCTCCATCACGGCCAAGACATCCAACGGCTCCGACTCCGACGCCTAAAATTCAATTCTGGCGATTTAGACCGCTTTCTTCCACCATTCATAGGCAATCGCGCCTTCAGCGGACGGGCCGTAATGCGGTTGGGGAGTCCCCGGTGGCTAGTCATCATCAGTTTTACGAGGGAGCCGGCGCTCGTGGTGCGGGATGTCGACGCTCTGTCCTCTTTCACACAGCTCGCGGACGTTATTGAAAAGCTCTGCTTAATTCACTTTGGGCCTGCCAGCGCCGGCCGTGCCTTGAGAGGCAACAAGGGTCTAGACGACTCGGCTCGGCTCGGCTGGATTCGGTTCGGCTCGGCTCGACTCGGCTCATCGACAGTTCCAGCCGAATTCTTTGCTGTGGGGTGCTATATACTGCGGACGAAGAAATCGTGATACTCCTTCTACACCCCCCCCCCCCCCCCCCCGCCCCCAACTATCAAAAGGTTTTCTCGGTTTTAAACGCCTGAAGTTGGTCCGGGAGTAATTATAGACTCGCGTGCTTCCCCAACTGCTAGGAATTGTTGGAAAGTGAGATCGGCATCTGCAGTGTGAACCTTGAACAATCAACAGGTGTCCAGACCGTTTAAAAGTCTGGATGGAGTAGGTCAGACTATAGCCTCGCATGCTCTGCCGACTGCTGGGAAGTAATTCTACCCTAGGTTCTGATTTCTATCCTTGGGGCTTACTTGTCTTCATGTTTTCCTTGTGCAGCCACTTTTAAGTGTAAAATGACGAGTAACGCCAGCAATCAGTCGGGAAGTTTCCTTCACTGTGATCCGATGTGCAGCCACTTTTAAGTGTAAAATGACGAGTAACGCCAGCAATCAGTCGGGAAGTTTCCTTCACTGTGATCCGATGAGCAGCCACTTTTAAGTGTGGAGTGACGAGTAACTCCAGCAATCAGTCGGGAAGTTTTCTTCACTGTGATCCGATGTGCAGCCACTTTTAAGTGTGAAGTGACTAGTAACGCCAACAATCAGTCGGAAGCTTCCTATATTGTGATCCGATGAAGGAGAGGACAGATTGTCCTACATACACCAACCAGTCTACGCTACAAGATACGGAGAGAAGCATCCGCTGGCTGAAGACAAAAGGCACACACATTCACATAACTTTTGTTTGGGGGTAGGGGAAACATTTCCAGCAATCACAGTTAGCTTAAAAACAGTTATACACACTCAGATAAATGTACTGGAGTAAAAAGGAGAGGAAAAATGAATATAAAATGTATCTGTGTCTGTGGTATCCCACCACGAGCTTCGCCAACGATAACACCCGGGCGTAAACACCTGAGGGCTGTCCCTAGGGGTGTTTTTGGTCCAAACAACCATCCTAGGGGTTTGCGATCTTAACAACGTGCCAGTAGGTCAAGACGGTCGGTCCGTCAGTCACGAACCAGTACTTTTGCGACAAAACCCACCCCGGCCCACAACACAGACAAGAAAAACCGAAACCCAGACGTTCAAATCGCCTTCTCTGAGGAATTTTGTCCTCGAATCAATAAACATTGAGTGAAGAGAGTAGGCGTGGCGTCAATGAAATCGATGGCGGGAGCCTTTCTTCCCCGCCCCCTCCTGCCCCCCCCCCTCCCCCTCCCCTCCCCCCACCCCAGCCACCCAACGCAGAGGCGACTGTCGGGGGTGGCTCGTGTAGTCAGACAACTCAACTGTGAAAACCCTCACATGTTTATTCCAAACGCGAGCCTCAGGGGGCGCCCTGCAAATGGAAATCACCCATCCAAACAGTTATCTTCCCTAATATAATAACAAGCGTGGGCATTTCGTTTTCACAGTTTGCTGATCTTTCTTCACTGAAAGATGTTCAAACGAATAATAACGTATAATCAAACATTCTTTTTTAGCTCGTTGTACCTGGCCCTCTGCCTTGTGTGGGCCGAGTGCGAGCCCTATCTCCGATGAGTCGGAGCAACAGGCTAACATATTTTCAGAATGCGCCGGAAATAGTCTGATCCGCAAGTAGTTCGCGTCCAGAGGAGTACGCA
>JABMCL010001737.1:690000-702500 GCA_018857735.1 Alviniconcha marisindica | reverse complement strand
CATCTGTGTGTGTTTGTGGATCACTACGATCACATCTGTGTGTGTTTGTGGATCACTACGATCACATCTGTGTGTGTTTGTGGTTCACTACGATCACATCTGTGTGTGTTTGTGGATCACTACGATCACATCTGTGTGTGTTTGTGGTTCACTACGATCACATCTGTGTGTGTTTGTGGATCACTACTATCATAGCTCTGTGTGTCTGTGGATCCCTACGATCATAGCTCTGTGTGTTTGTGGATCACTACGATCATAGCTGTGTATGTTTGTGGATCACTACGATCATAGCTCTGTGTGTCTGTGGGTCACCACGGTCATAGCTGTGAGTGTTTGTGGATCGCTACGATCATAGCTCTGTGTTTGTGGATCACTACGGTCATAGCTGTATTTTTTGTGGATCACTACGTTCACATCTCTGTGTTTGTGGTTCACTACGATCGTAGCTGTGTGTGTTTGTGGATCCCTACGATCATAGCTCTGTATTTGCGGATCGCTACGGTCATAGCTGTATTTGTTTGTGGATTACTACGATCACATCTGTGTGTGTTTGTGGTTCACTACGATCACATCTGTGTGTGTTTGTGGATCACTACTATCATAGCTCTGTGTGTTTGTGGATCCCTACGACCATAGCTGTGTGTGTTTGTGGATCCCTACGATCATAGCTCTGTGTGTTTGTGGATTTCTACGATCATAGCTCTGTGTGTTTGTAGATCCCTACAATCATAGCTCTCTGTGTCTGTGGCTAGACCAGCACGGTCATAGTGGGTGCACGGCACGTCAGTGATCTGACGCAGAACTATCATTATGGCAAGAGTGGTCATACGAAACGAAAGCGGCCCGGAGCCGCGTGTAATGATGGACTAGAGGATACTCTCTTGTAATTGCGCACGCGTCGCCTACCCCCCTGCACCCCCGCCTCGACCCCCCCCCCCCCCTTCACATCGCTTCCACTCTCCTTCCCGCGACACCTTTCCTTCTTTGTCCCTCCTCTCAGCATCTCTCTCCCGCCAGTCTATATAGGCTATGTATTTAATCTCATTACAAGTCCCTCGTAGGCGAGGTCTGAAAGTGGAAGGACTCGACACACCTCTTGTTAAACAGACTCGACTCGTTCGTTGTTAGACTGTGTGTGTGTGTATGGTAACGTAACGTGCACCCCCCCCCCCTCCCTCTCTCCCCCAGTCCCACCGTGACACATTTTTTTCTCTTCGATGCTTTGATGTTGTTGTTGTTGTTGTTGTTGTCTCTGTCACCACTTGTCTGGGTGTCTCAGTGTCTGCCTGACGGCCTCTCTGTCCATCTGTCTGTCCACTACCCAAACGGCCTCTCTGTCCATCTCTCTGTCCACTACCCAGACGGCCTCTCTGTCCATCTCTCTGTCCACTACCCAGACGGCCTCTCTGTCCATCTCTCTGTCCACTACCCAGACGGCCTCTCTGTCCACTTCGTCTGTCTGTCCACTACCCAGACGCCTCCCGCCTGTCTGTCTGTCCACTCTGTCTCGCTCTGTCTGTCCACTACCCAGATTGCCTCTCTGTCCATCATTGTCTGTCTGTCCACTACCCAGACTGCCTCTCTGTCCATCTGTTGTCTGTCTGTCCACAATCTCCTTCTACGCGTCGTCGTCCACTCCCAGTGCCTCTCTGTCCATCGTTCGTTCTGTCCACTACCCAGACTGTTCTCTGTCCATCCGTTGTCACTACCCAGACTCTGCCTCTCTGTTCCATCTGTTTGTCTGTCTGTCCACTGCCAAGACTGCCTCCTTCTCCATCTGTTCGTCTGTCTGTCCACTACCCAGACTGCCTCTCTGTCCATCTGTTCGTCTGTCTGTCCACTACCCAGACTGTCTCTCTGTCCATCCGTCTGTCCACTACCCAGATTGCCTCTCTGTCCATCTGTTCGTCTGTCTGTCCACTACCAAGACTGCCTCTCTGTCCATCTGTTCGTCTGTCTGTCCACTACCCAGACTGCCTCTCTGTCCATATGTCTGTCTGTCCACTACCCAGACTGCCTCTCTGTCCATCTGTTCGTCTGTCTGTCCACTACCCAGACTGCCTCTCTGTCCATCGTTCGTCGTCTGTCACTACCCAGACGTTCTCTGTCCATCTGTCTGTCCACTACCCAGGCTGCCCTCTGATCGCTCTCACTACCCATGTTCGTACTGTCTGTCCACTACCCAGACTGCCTCTCTGTCCATCCGTTCGTCTGTCTGTACACTCCCAGACTGTCTCTCTTCCATCTGTCTGTCCACTACCCGCTGCCTCCTCCATCGTTCGTCTGTCTGTCCACTACCCAGACTGCCTCTCTGTCCATCGTTGTCTGTCTGTCCACTACCCAGACTGCCT
Organism: Alviniconcha marisindica; assembly: GCA_018857735.1. NCBI lineage: Eukaryota > Metazoa > Mollusca > Gastropoda > Provannidae > Alviniconcha > Alviniconcha marisindica. Next base: position 700,149 of record JABMCL010001737.1, on the reverse strand, counting down.
CTCTGTCCATCTGTTTGTCTGTCTGTCCACTACCCAGACTGTCTCTCTGTCATCTGTCTGTCCTACCCAGCTGCCTCTCTGTCCATCTTTGTCTGTCTGTCCACTACCCAGCTGCCTCTCTGTCCACCTGTCTGTCTGTCACTACCCAGACTTGCCTCTCTGTCCATCCTGTTTTCGTCTGTCTGTCCACTACCCAGACTGCCTCTCTGTCCATCTCGTCTGTCTGCACTACCCAGACTCTGTCCATCTGTCTTCCACTACCCAGACTGCCTCTCTGTCCATCGTTCGTCTGTCTGTCACTACCCGACGCCACTACCAGCGCTCTCTGTCCATCCGTTCGTCTGTCTGTACACTACCCAGACTGTCTCTCTGTCCATCTGTCTGTCCACTACCCAGACTGCCTCTCTGTCCATCCGTTCGTCTGTCTGTACACTACCCAGACTGTCTCTCTGTCCATCTGTCTGTCCACTACCCAGACTGCCTCTCTGTCCATCCGTTCGTCTGTCTGTACACTACCCAGACTGTCTCTCTGTCCATCTGTCTGTCCACTACCCAGGCTGCCTCTCTGTCCATCTGTCTGCTACCCAGACTGCCTCTCTGTTCATCTGTCTGTCCACTACCCAGACTGCCTCCCTGTCCATCTGTTTGTCTGTCCATTACCCAGACTTCCTCTCTGTCCATCTGTCTGTCCACTACCCAGACTGCCTCCCTGTCCATCTGTTTGTCCACTACCCAGACTGCCTCCCTGTCCATCTGTTTGTCTGTCCACAACCCCGACTGCCTCCCTGTCCACCTGTTTGTCTGTCCACAACCCCGACTGCCTCCCTGTCCATCTGTTTGTCTGTCCATTACCCAGACTACCTCTCTGTCCATCTGTTCGTCTGCCTGCCCACCCTCCGCTCCATCATTTCGGCCCTGGCTACATCCCGTGATTAGCGAAGTAGCCGCTGCCCGGTGACAGGGGCCAAAGGCTGGGTGACCGTGTCCATCAGTCCTGTCTGGCCGGCAGCCGCCCTTCACGGCCCGCTGTGTAATACATCACTGGCCACTCTGCTGTTCTTGAATTTTACTACACTGCTTCATCCAGCAGTCTGGCTTAGTGCAGCCGTTGTGCTGAGAGAGAGAGAGAGAGAGAGAGAGAGAGAGAGAGAGAGAGAGAGAGAGAGAGAGAGAGAGAGAGAGAGAGAGAGAGAGAGAGGTGTGTGTGTGTGTGTGTGTGTGTGTGTGTGTGTGTGTGTGTGTGTGTGGTGTGTGTGTGTCCTACTGATTCCTTGTGTCAGCCCGTCCGTCACAAAAAATGGAAGAAGCATCTACATATTTTACCGACATCTTCTTGCTATCATTCGTCCTCCCCCCCCCACCACCCCACCACACGCCAAAAAATAAATAAATCCAAAACCTAAATACCCGTGTACAAGACTTTGTCTGGGTCGGAGACCACTACATCGGTCTCAGAGAAGTTCGCCTCCGCTCTCTCCACTCGCCACTCGCTCACTCGATCACTCACTGTCCACAGTATCGGACCCAAGTCCCTGACCAAGCCCTGACCGAAGTCCCCCTGACCAGGTCCCTGATACGGTCCCCTTGACCAAAGTCCTTGCCCAAAGTCTCTAACCATGTCCCTGACAAGACCTGTGACCAAAATCCCCCTGACCAAATCCATGACCAAAGCCAAGTGCTGACCAAAGCCAAGTACCAGACCAAGTCCCTTACAAACGTCCCTGACCAAAGTCCCCCTGACTAAGACCCCATGACCAAGTCCCTGACTAAAACACTGACCACAGCCCCCCTGACCAAAACCCTGACCAAGGTCCCCCTGACAATGTCCCTGACCAAATTCCCCCTGACAAAGTCCCTGACCAAGACCCTGACAGGTCTCTGACCAAGGTCCCCCTGACCAAAGTCCTCCTAAAATAGTCCCTGACCAAGACCCTGACAGGTCTCTGACCAAGGTCCCCCCGACCAAAGTCCTCCTGAAATAGTCCCTGACCAAGACCCTGACAGATCCCTGACCAAAGTCCCCATGACCAAAACCCTGACCAAAGTCCCCCTGACAAAGTCCCTGACCTTAGTCTCCCTGACAGAGTCCCTGACAAAGTCCCCATGACCAAAACCCTGACTGAAGTCAAGTCCCTAACCAAGGTCCTCCTGACAAAGTCCCTGACCAAAGTCACCCTGACCAAAGTCACCCTGACCAAAGTCAAGTCCCTGACCAAGGTCCTCCTGACAAAGTCCCTGACCAAAGTCAAGTCCCTGACCAAGTCCTTTCCAAACGCCCCAGACTAAAGTGACGTCCCTGACCAAAGTCTCCGATCAAGACCCTGACCAAGTCCCCCATGACCAACCCCCCCCATGACCAACGACCCCCAGCCGGGCACGGCGTGCTAAGGTGTGAAACGTGTCCATCAGTCGAGCAGCAGCAGCGAGCCCTTCGACACATACATCACCTTGGTGCCCCCCCCCCCAACCCCCCGCCCCTCCCCACCCACCCACCGTCCCTGCCCACCCTCCCCCCCTCCCACCCCCCCCCCCCCACCCCGCCCCACAGGCCGACAGGGCCAGAGGAGGGGGCGACGGTGAGGACGGAGCGGAGAGGAGACAGGGGGCGACTGTGATGGATCCCGCCCCGGGAAGGTCAAGGAACTCGCCGACCATTCCGGCAACGGCAATCTCCTTCCTCCGCCCAACCCCAGTTTATAGCGTGGGCACGGACCTGAGAAGGAACGAGGCTGCTGCAGTAGCGGCTATACGCTAAGCGAGTATAGTGTGTGTGTGGGCCCCCCCCACCCCCCGCACCCCGTCCCCTGGTCCTACTCCCTCCACCCCCCCCCCCCCCCCCCTTTCGCCGTCATCTCACTAGATAGTAGCTGATTTGGGTATAGAAAGAGCTGCCGGTGTGTGAAACTTTGGTTGAAGGATTTTTGTGTGTGTTGTGGTGTGTGTGTGTTGTGTGTGTTGTGTGTGTGTGTGTGTGTGTGTATCACCAGTGTTGGTGGGCGGGGAGGGGTTCGATCCCCTGAGGGGTGTGGTCAATTTTCTGTCTCTGATATGTGATACCGAATTTCAGGATGGATGTCCGTTTTATTTGTCTGTTTTTTGTTGCTGTTTTCTCTCCGGGTACTCCGATTTGCTCTCTCTCTCTCTCTCTCTCTCTCTCTCTCTCTCTCTCTCTCTCTCTCTCTCTCTCTCTTATTTAACAAACTTAATTTCTCTTCACAGAAGAGCTGCAAAATTGATATCTGATTCCTCGTTATCAACCGATACAAAGCTACGGTACTTGGGAATACTTCCACTCAAAGAAAATCTTATGTTCAATAGGCAGTATTAGTATTCAAAGCATGCAAAAATCTTGCACCTCCGTACCTTAAACAGCTTTTTATCTTTTCCAACATTCGCGCCACATCAAGATACATAACTCTGCCCAAACCAAGAATAGCCCTTTTTTAAAACTAGTTTCTCATTTTCAGGCGCATCCTTGTGGAATACCATCCCAAATCAAATAAAATCATGCAATTCACTAACCAGCTTCAAAACACAACTTTTTAAATGGATCAGAAGCAGATTGTTATAAATAACCTCTCCTGGTACTCCGGTTTGCTCTCTCTCCTAGTATATATATATATATATATATATATATATATAATTATATATATATATATATATATATATTTCGAAAATAGTAATAGACTTGCTGCCAAAGCGCTTGAATTGAATTTTGACATTCTTTATAGAGAGAGATACTTAAAGGGCGTACACAAAGGGAAAGAACTTGATCTAGCTCTGTGTGTTTGTGGATCACTACGATTACAGCTCTGTGTGTTTGTGGATCACTACGATTACAGTTCTGTGTGTTTGTGGATCACTACGATTACAGCTCTGTGTGTTTGTGGATCACTACGATTACAGCTCTGTGTGTTTGTGGATCACTCGATTACAGCTCTGTGTGTTTGTGGATCACTCCGATTACAGCTCTGTGTGTTTGTGGATCACTACGATTACAGCTCTGTGTGTTTGTGGATCACTACGATTACAGCTCTGTGTGTTTGTGGATCACTACGATTACAGCTCTGTGTGTTTGTGGCTCGACCAGCACGGTCATAGTAAGTAAACATGGTGCTTAACGTCCACAGAAACCATACGGCTTATTAGGGACGGGAAACACGGTTGCACGGCACTTATATGTCTTACGGTGAATTATCATGTGTTTAATTTGAATTTTATTTATTTTGCATGATACATTGATTGTATTTTTCTCAGCAAATTTCCAGTTAAAGAACACTACAGCTTTATCTTATCTCACGAAACACGTAGAAGCCCGTCCTTGCAATTATCGTTGTCGTTGAATTATCACGTGTTTAATTTGAATTATAACAGAGTTCAGGAGCTGTGTGAAAGTCGAGGTGGCCGTCCTGAGCTTTCCGTCCTAATGAGCTTTACGGTTTCTGTGGACGTAGAGCAACATTGAACCATGCTTTCGGCACTTTGGTCACAGTTTGTCCCCAACCTGTCAACCGACATCCGAGGACATGAAGCTCTGCATCATCATCTGATCATCTTGAATTCTATTTATCCTACGTGTTACACTGGTGATGCGTTTCTAAGCAAATTTCCTTTTAAAGGACAATAAAGTATCATCTTATCGTATCTGATAAAACACATAAAAGCCTGTCCTGGCGAAACGTCGCACTCCATCAGCTCCACCCATCTCCCAAGCACATACATCATCAGAAGCCGACAGACCACCCCCTCCCCCCCCCCCCCCCCCACACAAGGGGAGGTGGAAGATGAAAAAGGGCCAGAGCGAGGCAGAAATGAAAGGGGTGAGAAGCAAAAGCGGACCGAAGCTGAGATTTATGAGGCAAATTGTACGTCTCTCTCCAGACGGTTTCGGAGGGAGGGTGGGTTGTGTAGGTGGGGGCTGGGGGTGGGGGTGTAGGGAGGGGGGTTTAGGAGAAAATGTGGGTTCCGTCGTCAGACAAACGGGGTATATGCGCTGACCATTAGTGACTGGCAACTGGCATCGGGGGAGAAGTTCCATTACTACGGGCGGAATAGCCCTGATTTAGACTGACCATTTGGCCACAGGAGGAGGATGGGTGGGTGGGGCAGGTTGCTGGTGGTGATGGTTTCATCAATGATAAATAACTCATTTCGGGCGTTTACAAACCTTCCTTATCCTGCATAGAATATTGTTTTCTCATCCCGGATTACTAAATGTGTGTGTGTGTGTGTGGTATGTATGGTGTGTGTGTGTGTGTGTGTGTGTGTGTGTGTGTGTGTGTGTGTGTGTGTGTGTGTGTGTGTGTGTGTGTGTGTGTGTGTGTGTGTGTGTGTGTTTCAGTTTTCTGTTTTTGTACATGCGTGCGTGCGTGCGCCTGTGTGTTAATGTCAGTATGTGCCGTGCGCGCGTACGTGTCAGTCGCGCGCGCGCGCGCGTGTGTGTGTGTGTGTGTGTGTGTGTGTGTGTGTGTGACGGTGTGTGTGTGTGTGTGTGTGTGTGTGTGTGTGTGTGTGTGGTGGGGGAGGGGGGTCATGTATGTGTGTGAGCGTGTGTGCATGCGTGTCAGTGCGTGCTGACGTATGTGTGTGCGTGTGAGTGTGTGTACACGCGCGCACGTGCGGCCGCAATGTGACAGGAAGGCGGCGAGCTGTCAGTCAATTAGTACAGCATTTTCACCCAATGATTGGAGCATCTGTTTACAGTCAGCCCCAACCAGCTCTGACACTCCGGCAATACGGGCACCGATCAGTTTCCCAACGCACATGCGCGCACCTCCCAGAACACAAACTGGAGCGAAGGGAAAGAACTCCATTCAGGCGGGCACGATAACTCTATCGACTGGTAACGCGACAACCAGGATGTGTTTGCAAAACGTGCGGAGCTGAATGACCTTCCTTCGCCCTATTTACGTATACGTTTCTTGGCCGAAAAACAGAAGGGAGAAAAAACAGAAAACACTTGAATCCTCCTTCGTATTTTACACGGTTTCACACAGTGTTCATTTCATTCACATATTCATTCAGTCTCTGTCTGTCTGAAGTCCACTGCTCAAAATTCAGCTAGAATTAAACTACAGTGGTTCATCTGGATAACATGCAAAGTCATGGTCAGTTAAAAATCACGAACTCGTCTCCTTGCCAACGAAGATTTTTGACGAAGTTCTAACGAGAGATTTAGATTAAGAACGGAAAACGCGATTCGTCTTCTGTTGGAGCTGAAAAACACCAGAAGCGGGAAGGGGAAGGGCGGGGGGTGGGGGGTGGGGGTGGGGGGGGGGGGGGGGGTGGGGGGGGGATGACGTCACACGCACGGTAGTTGAGCCACGACGCTCCACGCTGAAAGCGATTCAGACGATGTTTGAATTTCGTGCTTGTGTACTTCAACGTGATCAATAATGAAAAACCTGATCCAGACACATGGAAGGTTAAAAGGAATGCGAATTATCAGGACAAAACACAACATGCCAACTTTCGGGGGTAAGCCCCTTTTTCAAGCTACAAAACAACACTTAAACAACAGTTAAACGGTGAAAAATGATATGTAGGAGGATACTTTCCTGCTGTTGGTTGAGCAGTTTTGTGATGTTGTTGTGGTGCCCAGTGTTTTGCTGCAATCTGCGGTGTTATTCTGATATGCTGCAACAAAACTTAGCACCGATGCACTAGTGTACCGAATGTTTATCCAATGCTCTGGGTGTTGGTGAGCGCATGATAAATGTACATTATTATAATAATAATAATTATTATTATTATTATTATGCTGCAGTACATGTGGTAGTCGTCATGTGTGTTTGTTTTCTTTCCCTGCCTGAACTGCCGCCATGTTGACTTTGTTCATGACTGATGAAGGCAAATAACAAGGGGGTGGGGTGTTGGGGTGGGGGGGATAGCAACAGCTAGATACGGCATACGGCCTCGCGATACTAACAGTTAATAAACACTGCAATGAAAATAAGATTAATGAGGGTAAAAGCACTCGCGCAAAAGTCCGTTGGGTCACCCACCTCTATACCCCCTTTCCCACCTTCTCCCCGTCCCTAATAAGCCTTGCTTTTTCTGTGCACATTCTCATTTCTCGCACGCACACACAGACACACAGACACACACACACACACACACACACACACACACACACACACACACACACACACACACACACACACCTCTCTTCTCTTCACTCTCTCTCTCTCTCCCCACACACACACACACACCCCCCTACACACACACACACACACACACATACACACACACAGACACACACACACGCAACTTTCCCACACTTTTCCCCCACACTCACACACACACACAAAACACACACACACACACAAAAACAACCAACACAACACACTCTCTCTCTCTCTCCTCACACACACACGCACACACACACACACAGACCCCACACACACTCTCTTCTTCTCTCTCCTCTCTCTCCCACACACACACACACACACACACACAACAACCACACACACAACCTACACACACACACACACCACACATTTCTCTCTCTCTCTCTCTCTCTCTCTCTCTCTCTCTTCTCTCGCCCCCGCACACACACACATCACACACACACACACACACACTCACACCACACACACACACACTCACACACACACACACACCCTCCCCCACCCCCCCCTATCCCCCCACCCCCACCCCACACGAACACAAACCACGAACCAACCCAATTCACACCCCTGCCTTCTCTCCTCTCCTCTCCTCTCCTCTCCTCATCCTCATCCTCATCCGTTCCCGTACCCGGCCCTTTCCTTATCTGACGGCAGCAGTCAGCTAGTCTGCACAGAGCAGCGCACGTACCGCACGGAGCCCGCCCGGGTCGATGCTGTGTGACCAAATCCCGCGTTATTTGATCACTTCGTCAATGGCGCGATCTAGTCTTATTTGGCCGCCAGTCTTTAGCGCACGCCGCTCCGTGGCTTGTCGCCAATTAGATTTTGCCACGCGTGAAAGCAGTAATAGTCGGCCATAATAGAGAAATTACCCAATGAGCGACCCATAATCGAGTATCGGGAGAAAAAGGAAAAGGGATGAGCGCTGATCGAGACGGAGAGAGAGTTGTTGGGGTGGGGTGGGGTTGGAGAGAGAGAAGGGGTTGGGGGTGGGGTGGGGTGGGGGGGGGGGTAAGGGAGAGAGAGGAGAGAGGGGGGAGAAGGAGGGGGAGAAAGAGAGAGAGACAGGGCCTGAAGGGATTCAGGGAGAGGGGGATAGGGAGGGAGAGAGAGATTGGGGGGATGGGGGAGGAGAGGGGGGTAGAGGGAGAGAGGAGAGAGAGGAGAGAAAGAGACAGAGCCTGAAGGGATTCAGGAGAGGGAGAGAGGGTGGACAGGGAGGAGAGAGATGGCGGGGAGGAGAGAGAATGAGAAAGCGAGAGAGAGCTCGAACTCCAAAGCTTTATTTTCCAAGGATTGTAAGTTTATGTTCATTTAGACCTGTTTAACAACTACTCCTTGCTAAAGTATTACTGATTAAGAAGATAAAACAAAACAAAACAAAAATCATAAAATGAAACAATTAAAAAACAACACTTTTCAACAGGATAACAAATAAACAAGAAAAATTAAATAAACAGTGTGTGTGTGTGTGTGTCCGTGCGTGCATGCGTGCGTACGTGTGTGTGTGTATGTGTGTGTGTGTGTGTGTGTGTGTGTGTGTGTGTGTGTGTGTGTGTGTGTGTGTGTGTGTGTGTGTGTGTGTGTGTGTGTGTGTGAAAGAGAGAGAGAGAGAGAGCAGAATGACTTAAGAATGATAATTTACCTTTTTTCCCCATCATAATCGAGTATCTGGAGAAGATGGGAAACGGATGAGCGCTGTTGGAGAGAGGGACAGAGGCAGACAGCGAGGGAGGTGGGGTGGTGAGAAGGGAAAAACTCTACTGCTTTAGAATGATGTTACATTTATAAAAATAAAATCGTAATGGAGTATCATGAGAGAGAGAGAGAGAGAGAGAGAGAGAGAGAGAGAGAGAGAGAGAGAGAGAGAGAGAGAGAGAGAGAGAGAGAGAAGACAAAGACAGACAGACGAAGACAGACAGACAGACAGACAGACAGACAGACAGACAGACAGTGACACAGAGAGAGAGAGAGAGAGAGAGAGAGAGAGAGAGAGAGAGAGAGAGAGGAGAGAGAGAGAGAGAGCATTGTTTATGACAGAATCTGAGAATGACAATTAATTTTTTCTTTTTTCATGATTAAAACATGGTATATTTGGAGGAAGGATTTTGTTGTTGTTGTTAGCTTACATTCACACACACACACACACACACACACACACACACACACACACACACACACACACACACACACACACACACACACGTCTATTTTCCGTAACAAGAAAACCGGTACAATTACCCCGAGGAAAGCCAACACTGACAGAGTGGCTCTATCCAGCCTCCTGAACTCTAACGTTGGTGGCACGATTCAACAACCAAAGGGAGGTAATCACCGCTCGAGAGACGTCACGGGAAGACAACAACAAAGACCTGAATCCCACAGGGCCAGCCTCACAACGTGGCATGCAATGGAAAAGGAAAATAAGGTACATCAACTCCACCAAAGGTGCATCCTCAAATAAATATAATATTTATAATCTTACATGGCATGCAAGCGAATGCAAACTCCACCAATGGTGCATCCTCAAATAAATATAATATTTATAATCTTACATGGCATGCAAGCGAATGCAAACTCCACCAATGGTGCATCCTCAGATAAATATATAATATTATATTTTTATACCAGTTTTCTTCTTCTTTATTTCTTTTTTCTTTTTCAGTGTACGAAGAGGTTCTAAAGGGTATAGTTTAGCCACTAGCTGTAAAAAGCACAACGTACTATCAAAAACAGTGTGTTACACTCTGGTGCAGCTAGTTGAAGTGATGCTTAATGTCCTCAGATGTCAGTTGACATATTAGGGACAAGTTGTGACCAATGCCGAAGCACGGTGCAATAATTCTTTACGTCCACGGAAACCAGAAGGCTCGTTAGGACGGACAGTCCAGGACGTCCACCTCGACTCTCACACAGCTCCTGAACCAGCTAGATCTAGTTCTTTCCCTTTGTAGGCGGCTTACCCTCGCCCCCCACCCCCCACTACCCCCACCCCTCTCTCTCTCTCGCCCTGAGATAA
>JABMCL010001737.1:650000-675000 GCA_018857735.1 Alviniconcha marisindica | reverse complement strand
TGAAAACAACGTTTGCTCCTCCTCGCCCGCTACCATCAGACGCCACTCATCGTCATCATCATCATCGCCATCATCATCAGCGAATGCAATAAGCTGAGGAGTTGGACACTATTAGTTCTGTGGATCACACAACAACGACAACCTTTGCTCCATTCATCGTCATCATCATCAGCGAATGCAGTAAGAGGAGGAGTTGGACATTGACTCTTTTTGTTGTTGTTGTTGTTTTGGGAAGGGGGGGGGGGTCACTGCACTGAAAACGTTTGCTCTTCCTTGCCCGCTGCCATCAGACTCCACTCATCGTCATCATCATCAGCGAATGCAATAAGCTGAGGAGTTGGACATTATTAGTTCTGCGGATCACACATCAACCAAAACCTTTGCTCCACTCATCGTCATCATCATCAGCGAATGAATTAAGATGAGATCGAGTTGGACATTTACTTCTCTGGATCACACAACAACGACAACGTTCGCTCTGCACCCGTCATCGTCAGACCTGACTCATCAGCATCCGTCCAGTGATGACTGCGATCTGGACATTTAGGTCTTCAGGTCACTGACAACAATGTTTGTTCTTCTCCACCCGCCATCGTCAGAATCGACTCATCACCGGCGAAAGCAATAATTATGACGAGGAGTTGGACTGTTACTTCTCTGGTTCACACAACAACGATTGCTCTTCGTCCGCCCTCGTCAGATCAAGCTCATCAGCCAGCATCGGCATCCAGTGGAACTATGAGCTGGACATAGTCATATTCACTGTACATAATGAAGTCATGTTGTGGTGATACAAGTCACGGTTAGTCTTTGTTGTTGTTGTTTTGGTGTGTGTGTGTGTGTGTGTGTGTGCGTGTGTGCGTGCGTGCGTGCGTGCGTGCGTGCGTGCGTGGATGTGTGTGTGTGTGTCTGTCTGTGCGTGTCTGTGTGTATGTTCGTGTGTGTGTGTGTGTGTGTGTGTGTGTGTGTGTGTGTGTGTGTGTGTGTGTGTGTGTGTGTGTGTGTGTGTGTGTGTGTGTGTGTGTGTGTGTGTGTGTGTACGTACGTGCGTGTGTATGTGTGCGCCCTCGCGTGTGTGTGTATGTGAGTGCGTACGTGTCGGTGTGCATGTGTGCGCGTGCGTGTAAAAATCCCAATGGACCTCCTCCACCCCACCCCACCCCGAAAAAATCCTCTTCAGACACCATTTACCGATCAAAAAATACAGTCTGCCTGTCTGGGTAAATCCCCGTCGATTCGACGTTCACAACAGACGAGGAGAACAAAAATATTTTTAAAAAGCCACAGGAAACGCGGGGGAAAAAACAACACCACCAACGGAAAATGTAAAGAAATATGACATAAAGTCGCAGCATGACTCCGGTTACAGGCGGTCTTCCAGAAGGAACCCTGCGCTCCAGCCTACATACAGTGCAAGAAGAATGGGTTATGTCAAGCAGCAACACAGCCGGGGGGAAAAAAACACAAAAGGAGTGGACGGAGAAAATCAATAGAAGCAAGAGTTTTCAAACAAATGACAGATGCCCAGCATGCTGGTGGTATCACAAGGACATCACAATGCAAAACCCTGTTGCTGCCGAAGGGAAAGTGCCCCTGAGTTCGAGCACATTTGTTACAGAAGTGTGATCCCAAAGTTCACGATGACACTTCTTTGGGTCAGGCCAATTGTAGCTGAGTTTGGGCACGTCTGAACAAGTGATCCCAAAGTTCACGATGACACTTCTTTGGGTCAGGCCACTTGTAGCTGAGTTTGGGCACGTCTGAACAAGTGATCCCCAAGTTCACGGTGACACTTCTTCGGGTCAGACCATTTTGTGTCTCTAAGTTTTGGGCACGTCTGAACAAGTGATCCCAAAGTTCACGATGACACTTTTTCGGGTCAGACCAATTGTGTCTCTGAGTTTGGGCAGGTCTAAACACGTGATCCAAAAAGGTTCAAGTTTACAGTTTCTAGAATTCCCGTGCGTGCGTGCGTGCGTGTGTGTGTGCATGTTCGCGGAAGTTTGTTTTGACTGTGTTTTGTTCTTCGCTTTGTGATGGGCTATGTGCTCCAGTTTGGAGAAACAGCACATTAAAAAAGAGTATATTATTATTATTCTCCATTCCTACGGACAGGGCCCGAGGTGATTCTGCGGTCGAGTTCCCCTTTAACCCTTACGGGGCCTACATCCCAATACTGTGCCCACCAAGCTTCACCATTTTGTAAGAACTGGTAAAGAAAGAAATACAACAACACTACCTTGATGAAAACCTGAATCATTTTACTTTATTCTAAAAGAAAAATTGCAAAAGAAATGACATCCAAACACATAAAAGATTCAAAAGAACGCTATTTATTAGGACAAAATACAGCGTGCGAATTTTCGGGGTAATCCCCTTTATCAAGCTACAAAACGACACTTAAACAACAGTTAAACGGTGAAAAACGACGAAAAAAGAGATGGAGAGCTAAACCACTTATCTCTTTTTGTCTTGTCCAGTGCTTGGAAGAATGTTGTCGTTCAGTAGCTTGATAAACTGTTTAACTGTTGTTTAAGTGTCGTTTTGTAGCCTGATAAAGGGGATTACCCCGAAAATTCGCATGTTGTATTTGTCTTAATAGCGTTCTTTTGAATCTTTTATGTGTTTGGATCTTACTTTAGAACGCTAGAAGTCATTCTTGTTTCAGATTGTTGCCAAAGAAATGGTTCAGGAAATAAGGAATGACTCTACGTTTGCTGCCAGAGTAAGAGAAACAGCTCGCGACAGGAGCTGCCGCATTCCAGAACTGCTGGCGCTGAAAGGGTTAAAGTTCCCTCTGGAGAGAACACGGTGCTATCAAAGCTTCTTTTTTTCTCCTTGTTTCTTCTTTTAAAGCCTGCAGTGGGCCGGAATATAGCTGTCCATCCATCGCCAACTGCCAAGAACTCTGCCTTTCTGATTCCTGTCTACCAGCTTCGTTCAGCTTCGTAGTTTTGTAGGAATAACCACACAAACTCCTCAGTTTGGATCTCTCTCTCTCTCTCTCTCTCTCTCTCTCTCTCTCTCTCTCTCTTGACCTCACAAAGTAAAAGAGTCCCGGATTCCATCGGAAGAGAGCAGCGAACCGCCTCCTTTGGTTCTTGTTATTTCCACGACAGGAAATCGATGTTCTGCAGTGTCTGATCTCACGGTTAGAGCCAGTTAAGTCTTCTAAGTCTGATGTCACAATTAGAGGCAGGCCCATGCCCTGACACACACCACATTGGACAGAGCACAAACATAATGATATAACCTCAGTGCATCTTTCTCTCTCTCTCTCTCTCCCCCCCTCCCTCCTCTCTCCTCTCTCTCTCTCTCTCTCTCTCTCTCTCTCTCTCTCTCTCTCTCTCTCTCTCTCTCTCTCTCATACATATAAAGAGAGATATGAAAGCGCGCCTACTAAAGGGAAAGAACTAGATCTAGCTGCACCATAGAATAACGTACTCTTTTTGATGAACTAGTTCCAGTAAGCTGAGTGCTTTTACAGCTAGTGGGTAAACTATCTCTCTCTCTCTCTCTCTCTCTCTCTCTCTCTCTCTCTCTCTCTCTCTCTACTTATATATATATATATATATATATATATGATTTCAGCTGCTGCAGTCATATTCACACGCATTTAACTACTTTGAGACTAATGTAACATCAGGCCAGTTAAGTCTTCTGAGACTAATGCAACATCAGGCCAGTTAAGATTTCTGAGACTATGTAACATCAGGCCAGTTAAGATTTCTGAGACTATGTAACATCAGGCCAGTTACGTTTTTTGATGCTAATGTAACAATCAGAGCCAGTTAAGTCTTCTGAGACTAATGTAACATCAGGCCAGTTAAGTCTTCATCAAACTAATGTAACAATCAGAGCCAGTTAAGTCTTCTGAGACTAATATAACATCAGACCACTTAAGTCTGTTGATGCTAATGTAACATCAGGCCAGGTATGTCTTCTGAGACTAATGTAACATCAGACCAGTTACGTCTTTTGATGCTAATGTAACAATCAGACCCAGTTAAGTCTTTTGATGCTAACGTAACAATCAGAGCCGATTAAGTCTTTTGATGCTAATGTAACAACCAGAGCCAGATAAGTCTTTTGATGCTAATGTAACAATCAGAGCCAGCTAAGTCTTTTGATGCTAATGTCACAATCAGAGCCAATTAAGTTTTAACTCATCTGAGACAAAGGTGACGATCAGAGCCAGTTACGTCTACGTGACAATCAGAGCCAATTAACCCTTGTGAGACAAAGGTGACAATCAGAGCCAGTTATGTCTACGTGACAATCAGAGCCAATTAACCCTTGTGAGACAAAGGTGACGATCAGAGCCAGTTACGTCTACGTGACAATCAGAGCCAATTAACCCTTGTGAGACAAAGGTGACGATCAGAGCCAGTTACGTCTACGTGACAATCAGAGCCAATTAACCCTTGTGAGACAAAGGTGACAATCAGAGCCAGTTATGTCTACGTGACAATCAGAGCCAATTAACCCTTGTGAGACAAAGGTGACGATCAGAGCCAGTTATGTCTACGTGACAATCAGAGCCAATTAAACCTTCTGAGACAAAGGTGACAATCAGAGCCAGTTACGTCTACGTGACGATCAGAGCCAATTAACCCTTCTAAGACAAAGGTGACAATCAGAGCCTGTTACGTCTACGTGACAATCAGAGCCAATTAACCCTTGTGAGACAAAGGTGACGATCAGAGCCAGAGAACCCTTCAGTGTGCGCTGCCAGGCTTGCACTGGGCAGCAGCGTTGAGGCAGCAGAAATCAGCGACGTAGCCAGTCATTAGAAGAAGAAAAAGAAGCAGAGGAAAGAAGAAAGGGAAAACAAAAATACCCGTAATTGCCCAGAAGATCGCGTGAACGTCACTGCGCTGCACGTTCCTCTCTGATTGCCTCTTTTCGCTTTTCTTGGTCGCTTAAAAATGTTCAGCACATCTACTGGCGCTTCATTTCCTGCCCGCCTCCACCCCAACCCCCACCCCCACAACAGCCTCCCCCACCCCCACAATAGCCTCCCCCACCCCCACCCCCACAATAGCCTCCCCCACCCCCACCCCCTTAGTGCCTTGAAGAAATTCCGCAAGGCTTGCAAAGGTCCTCAACCTCTGACGACAGTATCGGCCGAAGTGGAGCAGTGGCTAGCGTACCGGAATGCAGGTCGAAGGGGCATGCGTTCGAATCCCATCAGTCATGTGCAATGTCTTCGCCACGACCCGCTCCTGCCCAGCGGTGGAGGTGCCATGGGCACGATGGGGAAGGCTGGTACCGCACGGCCACGATTCATCCACTTTTACGGGGTCGTCCTCGGGCCTGGCGGGGTGGGGGGGTGGGGGGGGGGGAAGGGGTAGTGTGGAGGGGGAGGGGCGTTGTTTTCAACATTCAATCTGACCCAGACCCCGGGTGCCGTAGTTCCCCGAGCTCTGGTTAATTCCGGGATAACGACGACAATTAAGAAGCGCGTTCTGTGGCCCTGTACATCTCGATCATGGAGTCTCAAACCGAAACGCCCCCAACCCTCACCTCAGTAGCATCACCAACGCCCATCCTCATCCTAATGCACCGTTGCACAGTAAAGTCTGCCTCATGCGTTCTGTGGCCCTGTCGCTCATCTCAAACCCAAACGGACCCCCCCGCCAGTAGCATCATCAATGGTTATCTTCATCCTAATGTTGCACCGCTGCACAGTAAATTAAGTCTGCCTCAGCTGCTGTGACTCTCCCATGTTCTGCTCTTCGCTGTGGCCTCGGTCTCGGATGTGGCCTCGGTCTCGATATGGCCTCGGTCTCGCTTTGGCCTCGGTCTCAATGTGGCCTCGGTCTCGATGTGGCCTCGGTCTCGATATGGCCTCGGTCTCGTTGTGGCCTTGGTCTCGATGTGGCCTCGGTCTCGATGTGACCTCGATGTCGATGTGGCCTCGGTCTCGATGTGACCTCGTTGTCAATATGGCCTCGGACTTGATGTGGCCTCGGTCTCAATATGGCCTCGGTCTCGATATGGCTTCGGTCTCGAGGTGGCCTCTGTCTCAATATGGCCTCGATGTGGCCTCTACCTCTTTCCATGCCCCGAGGCAGTTCCGGTCAAGGCCGTCAAGCGAAAGAATCTAAACAGGGCTGTCTGACGGAGAGATGCAGTGGCGGCCTACAGAGGGGACGCGCACTCGGTAAGATCCGCAATCCAGCTAGCACAGTGATCAGTGATGGGACATAGTACTTAGCAAGCGGTGCCCTCCGCAACTCGGCTAACACACTGGTCAGTGATGGGACATACTACTTAGTAAGCGGTGCCCTGAGTGCCCTCCGCAACCTAGCTAACACTGGGCAGTAAAAGGGCATAGCACTTAGCAAGCAGTGCCCTCCGCAACTCGGCTAACACACTGGTCAGTGATGGGACATACTACTTAGTAAGCGGTGCCCTCCGCAACCTAGCTAACACTGGGCAGTAAAAGGGCATAGTACTTACTAGTGCTTAGTAAGCGGTGCGCTCTGCAACCTAGCTAAAACACTGGTCATGTGATTGGACATACTACTTAGTAAGCGGTGCCCTGGGTGCCCTCCGCAAACTAGCTAACACTGGGCAGTAAAAGGGCATAGTACTTACTAGTGCTTAGTAAGCGGTGCCCTCCGCAACCTAGCTAACACACTGGTCAGTGATGGGACATACTACTTAGTAAGCGGTGCCCTGGGTGCCCTCCGTAACCTAGCTAACACTGGGCAGTAAAAGGGCATAGTACTTACTAGTGCTTAGTAAGCGGTGCCCTGGGTGCCCTCCGCAACCTAGCTAACACTGGGGAGTAAAAGGGCATAGTACTTACTAGTGCTTAGTAAGCGGTGCCCTGGGTGCCCTCCGCAACCTTGCTAACACTGGGCAATAAAAGGGACATATTACTTAGCAAGCGGAGCCTTCCGCAACCCAGCTAACAAACTGGTCTGTGATGGGGCAAGTACTCAGAAAGCGGTGCCCTGTGTCATTTTCCATCAGAGGAGACGTCAGTGAATAAACACCGTCGCAGTAATTCGCCGACAGCAATGCGGGGGCTTCTCCCGATGGTAGCCTACCAGAGATGTGACGTCTCTTCCGGTGGCCCGATCTCTGGCAGGGTAGAACGCGATGAGGTGCGGGCTTCGACTGTGGACGGGGAGTAGGGGTGTTAGGATGAGCAGCATGGGGGTCAACACCCTTGGAGTCAGGTTTCAAAAGAAGAGGAAGAAAGAAAGAAAGAAAGAAAGTTTTTATCTTTGGGCTAATCATTCGCACCCATGCAAGGGACTCTCTCTCTCTCTCTCTCTCTCTCTCTCTCTCTCTCTCTCTCTCTCCTCTCTCACACACACACACACACACACACACACACACACACACACACACACACACACACGCACACACACACACACACACACACACACACACGCACGCACGCACGCACGCACGCACACACACATACATACACACACACACACACACGAAGAAGAAGCAAGAAAAAAGAATGAACGACAGTTTTTTTACCTTTGGGCTAATGATTGGCACCCATGCAAGGGACTCTCTCTCTCTCTCTCTCTCTCTCTCTCTCTCTCTCTCTCTCACACACACACACACACACACACACACACACACACACACACACACACACACACACACACACACACACAGGGTAGCATCCAGCATAAAAAATACTTCTAGCTTTAATAGCGTGATGGACATGCTGTGCACACACAGATGTGCATTAGCTTCAAGAGGAGGACACTACGTGACAGCAGTTCCCACCCATCTCGTGACAGCTACCGGCAATCACTGTGGGCACATCCCGCCACTGGACAGGTAACTGTGATCCCTGTGCCAGTGTACTGGGCGACTCTGGAGGTGGTATAATAGACGATCTTCGGAAATCCAAGGGACTGCACTCGGTAAGTGCCTACGGGCATGGACCTGTATATATAGGTCAATGCCTGCGGGTGTAGCGCAGAGTAGGCACGCTTTTGTTGGGGTACAGGAGCATGTGGGCAAGATGATGGATACCCGTAAAAAAGGAAAAAAAGTATCAGAAATGCCGATCAAGCCTCACCGTTCGTGGGGAACATGCAGATCGGATAGTAGGTTCCCCAGCTGGTAGTCTGGTATAAATTATAATAGGTCTATGCCTGAAGATCTAAAACTGTCGCAGATCGGCTCTTTTCAGCTGCCGCCTCCATTCTGGGGACTTCACTCTCCCAGAGTACGAAAACACTGTCAAATTATCTTCGCCTGTTATTTCCGGAAATCGTCTATTATACAATGTATTAGGCTACTTTGGACATGCAAGTAGCAGACTTCGGTAGCGATGTCTCTGGCTACATTGGAGGTGCTGTCCGAGAGGTTACATTGGAAGGAATATCCTTTAGACTACTTGTAGGTTAGGCTACGTTAGTCATGCAAGTAGCTGGCTATGGCAGTGACGTCTTTGGCTACACTGGAAGTGATGTGCAAGGTTACCCTGGAAGGAATATCCTGTAGCATAATCTGTATGAAGATGTAAAGGAATATTCTTTAGCCTACTTGCAGGTTAGAGGCTAAGTTGATCATGCAAGTAGCTGGCTATGGCAGTGACGTCTTTGGCTACAGTGGAAGTGATGTGCAAGGTTACACTGGAAGGAATATCCTTTAGCCTAATCTGCCAGCAGATTCGCACCCATGGCACACAGAGAGAGAGAGAGAGAGAGAGAGAGAGAGAGAGAGAGAGAGAGAGAGAGAGAGAGAGAGAGAGAGAGAGAGAGACTCCAGAGTAGCCTCATACACGAATTTTAAGAGGGCTTCCTCGTCCAGCGGTTGAAAGAGTAAAAGCACGAAGCAAAAACAACAACGACGGCGAAGACGACGTTCCAGTCTTCAGCTTTGATCTACCTCGTTATGCTGTGTACCACGTTCTCTCTCTCTCTCTCTCTCTCTCTCTCTCTCTCTCTCTCTCTCTCTCTCTCTCTCTCTCGTGAGTCGTTCTTTAATGTCTAGCTTGATTTATGTTCATACGCAAAATCGTTAGCATGAATGAATTATGATCTCACACCCTGCCCCCGTTCCATAGTTGTTTATAAAACTCAGTAATCAAATATTATCGGTTTAAAAAACACGGCTTTTTGATTATTATTTTAATATAAATACGCTATATACATTAAAAGGAACAGGGTAAAAAACATACAAAAACCACGCTCTCAAAAAAAACCCATTATCTCCCAGCCTCCACTCCACCGAAGAAAAAATTAAATAATGATAACGGACAAATTATAACAAATAAATACAGGTAAAATTATTTAGCTATCAAATAGCGGTGACACAAAAACGGAAGGAAGGAAGGAAGGAACTTGTTTGTTTTTCACGCTGTCAACCATGACGGTTATACCATGACGAAACGAAAACGGAAAATCAATACGATCTTGACACAGTTCAGAGCAGCTATACCAGCAAATAGACACTTCAATAAAAACAAACAAAAACAAGCAAACAAACAAACACGAACACGAACAACAACAACAACAACAACAACAAAACCGGCACACTGTACTTCAGAATAAATAAGCAGTCGAAATTTTACCAAATTAACATTACGATTACAATCGTACGGTGTTGCAGTTACAATCGTACGGTATTGCATGGTCTCGCCTTCAGACACAGCGGGCAGAGGAGAGTAGGGGAAGGGAGCTAACACCTCCACAGCTGACAGGGGGAGTATACCTGCCAGCTTCTGTGCAAGCTGCTGGCGATGGCTGACTGACTGAACGTCTTGCTGTACGGAACGGGCAGCACGTGAAACGGAGGTGGAGCAACAGGGCAAACTGGCGGTCGGCTGCAGACGATAAACGACAGGTAGGCCTAACTGTCGCCACGATCGCTCACAGGACGCGGTTCTCTCCCTTTAGCGTGCTGTCTCCAACGCCGTGTACGAAGTCAAACGAGAATAGTGATAATATAATTAATCGTCCTGAGGTGACCCACAGCGGTTAAAAGCCGAGAACTAACCAACTATTATTAAATATATACATTTACGATACTGATTTTTTTAAAATTTTATTTATATGAATTAGCCCCTGCAATGCCCCAGCCTGTAAACTTTCCGGTCTGAAAAGTGCACACATACACGCCTGCAAACAACATATTTGATGGTCCTATAACAAATCTACTTTCAATACTGCGAATTAGGGTTTCTGTGGACGTTAAGCACCATGTTTACTTACTGCGAATTTTGATAGGAATCTTTTCACGTGCTCATCCGAAGGGGGAAAAGGCCTGAATGATTTCAAATTTTATTGATCTTTTATTGCACCTTTATCAGAGTGACGGTGCGGGAAGCGTGGCAGTGAAAGGGTTGAGTAGTAATTTAGTTCCACAAACGATTGCAAAGGAAGTGTATTCAAGTGTACGACTTCAGACACAGTTCTCATCACCCAGCAAAAGACGAGCTGGAAAAACACGGAGATGACAAATCAGTGTCAACTGCCCCCTCCCCAGGTCAAACAACAACAACAACACGTAACTAATAACTAATTAACAACAACTAACACCCCATCGATGGCCGTACTAAGGTTCCTGGTTAGATGACGAGGTTCCCCCTCCCCCCAAACCTTGTCTCTCCCAGACGAAGACACACCGAATTGCCCTCTTGTCCTCCCCCCCCCCCTCCCCATCCCTCCCCCCCCCCCCCATAGCTACCGGTGGAAAAACACTTTCGACACATCTGACGTTTTTCCCACAGCCCCAGAAAAACCAGAAACCAAACACGAAGATGAAGAAGAAGAAGAAGCAGAAAGAAAAAAAGGGGGAAACCCAAGAACCGACAACCCTTCCCCTCTTCCCCCCCACCCCCCCCCACCCCCGACCCATAACCCATCCAACCCCCCACCCCCCAACCCCAAGACGGGACAGTGTATACAGAAAATCGACTGTCCAAAGCTACAACAAACTCCTGAGCAGACTGTACCCTATACGCCTGGAAATCGTCAAAAGCTCCCGTGACTTCACGAAAACCTCCTCCCTGGCCTCAGCTTACCGCCGTATTCAACCCGGTCACGCATCGGACCCGGCTCTGCCAATCGCCCAGCTCGCCAAGGACAACACGGCCACCAGCGCCCGCTGCGGTCATCAGGCGTCGAAAGTGGACACCCGACAGACGGCGGCTGGTCGATGCGCTGGACACACATATACACTGACCAGCGGTTGCGCCGAAAAAGCCTGGACACCGGATCTCTGCTGTGTTTGGTCCGCCCTTCGATCCTGCCCAGTCTCGATCTTCCTCGCCTCGTCCTTCTCTTGGGCTCTCTCTCTCTCTCTCTCTCTCTCTCTCTCTCTCTCTCTCTCTCTCTCTCTCTCTCTCTCGTCACAGGGAATATATCTCTCTCCCCTTCAGTTCCGCGCCAGCAATCGGATCCCCCCCCCCAAAAAAAAACAAACAAAACCCGATACCAACATGACCGTCTCTTTTCTCTTTCGTTTAAATGACAAACAAAGAAATTTCGATCCTTTTTCTTCTTCTTCTACTGCTTCTTCATCAGGGAAGACTGTGAATCAAACAGTGTTCTCTCTCTCTCTCTCTCTCTCTCTCTCTCTCTCTCTCTCTCTGCTCTCTCTCTCTTACCATCCGCACCCCCTTCACCATTAAGCATGAGAGAGAGAGAGTGTGTGTGTGTGTGTGTGTGTGTGTGTGTGTGTGTGTGTGTTATAGAGAGAGGGGGAGAGACAGAGAAAGAGAAATGTCTGTGAGATCTGACGCCATGTAGCTACTGTCCCATATAAGCATAAATCGCAAGATCGTATGAAACGAGAGTTTAACGGGTACTAGACAAAAGATACAAGATACAAGACAACTTTATCAATCCATTGCAGAAATGACAGTCATGGTCTGCCATAAAAAGGTATTACATAATAAAACATTGCACTAACGACACATGTTCTCACTCTTCCAAATTACAATCCACTCGTACAAACAGCTGCCTCCCTGTGGGTTTTACAGCAGGGCGCGAGAAATCTATCTTTGTTGGACAGCGGTTGCCGACACCCGAAAGGCACGAGAAGAAGAAGAAGAAGAAGAAGAAGAAGAAGAAGAAGAAGAAGAAGAAGAAGAAGAAGAAAGAAAGAAAGAAAGAAAGAAAGAAAGAAACTGAATACCCGAAAGGCACGAAAGAAAAAGTGAAGAAGAACGAAGAATAAGAAGAAAGAAAGAAAGAGAGAAACTGAAACACAGGAACAAAACCCATCAGCAACAACAAAAAGCCCAGCTGGGCCATGGAAGTAAGGATATGACACTCCCAACAATGACTCTCCTCCCGACCAGACATAAAAACCTCACACGAGCCTTCTCTCACAGCCAAATCTTGATAATGTTGATCAGAAGGAAAAGAACAGCGAGCCAAGAGAACGACGCGCTTCAATCTGCCTGATTCACCGTGAATCTCTCTCTCTCTCTCTCTCTCTCCTCTCCCCCCCCCCCCCCCCCCCCCCCCCCTCAATGGGCTTAAAGCCTGGGATAAAAACCATTTTTTTTTTTCTCTCTCTCTCTCTCTCTCTCTCTCTCCCCTAGCCGCACTGGCTCAGACCAAGTCCTGGACGGACACTCAACACCAGCAGACTGCATGCAGTCTTCTCTGGGACGAGGAAGCCTCATTCCCAAGTCGGCCCACAACCTCTGTCCTCCTCGTCACACACCTCCCACTTTCTTCACACATCCACTGATGATCACCTGGATGACCGCGGACCTACCCGTCACAACCTTCTACTTTCTTCACACACCCACTGATGATCACCTGGATGACCGCGGACCTACCCGTCACAAAAACCTCCCACTTTCTTCACACATCCACTGATGATCACCTGGATGACCGCGGACCTACGGGGCACAACCTTCTACTTTCTTCACACATCCACTGATGATCACCTGGATGACCGCGGACCTACCCGTCACAACCTTCTACTTTCTTCACACATCCACTGATGATCACCCGGATGACCGCGGACCTACGGGGCACAACCTTCTACTTTCTTCACACATCCACTGATGATCACCTGGATGACCGCGGACCTACCCGTCACAACCTTCTACTTTCTTCACACACCCACTGATGATCACCTGGATGACCGCGGACCTACCCGTCACAACCTTCTACTTTCTTCACCCACCCACTGATGATCACCTGGATGACCGCGGACCTACGGGTCACAACCTTCTACTTTCTTCACACATCCACTGATGATCACCTGGATGACCGCGGACCTACCCGTCACAACCTTCTACTTTCTTCACACATCCACTGATGATCACCTGGATGACCGGGACCTACCGTCACAACCTTCTACTTTCTTCACACACCCACTGATGATCCCTGGATGACCGCGGACCTACCCGTCACAACCTCTCTCTTCTTCACACATCCACTGATGATCACCTGGATGACCGCGGACCTACCCGTCACAACCTTCTACTTTCTTCACACATCCACTGAGGATCACCTGGATGACCGCGGACCTACCCGTCACAACCTTCTACTTTCTTCACACACCACTGATGATCACCTGGATGACCGCGGACCTACCCGTCACAACCTCTACTTTCTTCACACATCCACTGATGATCACCTGGATGACCGCGGACCTACCCGTCACAACCTTCTACTTTCTTCACCCACCCACTGATGATCACCTGGATGACCGCGGACCTACCCGTCACAACCTTCTACTTTCTTCACACACCCACTGATGATCACCTGGATGACCGCGGACCTACCCGTCACAACCTTCTACTTTCTTCACACATCCACTGATGATCACCTGGATGACCGCGGACCTACCCGTCACAACCTTCTACTTTCTTCACACACCCACTGATGATCACCTGGATGACCGCGGACCTACCCGTCACAACCTTCTACTTTCTTCACACATCCACTGATGGATCACCTGGATGACCGCGGACCTACCCGTCACAACCTTCTACTTTCTTCACACACCCACTGATGATCACCTGGATGACCGCGGACCTACCCGTCACAACCTTCTACTTTCTTCACACATCCACTGATGATCACCTGGATGACCGCGGACCTACCCGTCACAACCTTCTACTTTCTTCACACACCCACTGATGATCACCTGGATGACCGCGGACCTACCCGTCACAACCTTCTACTTTCTTCACACATCCACTGATGATCACCTGGATGACCGCGGACCTACCCGTCACAACCTTCTACTTTCTTCACACATCCACTGATGATCACCTGGATGACCGCGGACCTACCCGTCACAACCTTCTACTTTCTTCACACACCCACTGATGATCACCTGGATGACCGCGGACCTACCCGTCACAACCTTCTACTTTCTTCACACATCCACTGATGATCACCTGGTTGACCGCGGACCTACCCGTCACAACCTTCTACTTTCTTCACACACCCACTGATGATCACCTGGATGACCGCGGACCTACCCGTCACAACCTTCTACTTTCTTCACACATCCACTGAGGATCACCTGGATGACCGCGGACCTACCCGTCACAACCTTCTACTTTCTTCACACACCCACTGATGATCACCTGGATGACCGCGGACCTACCCGTCACAACCTTCTACTTTCTTCACACATCCACTGATGATCACCTGGTTGACCGCGGACCTACCCGTCACAACCTTCTACTTTCTTCACACACCCACTGATGATCACCTGGATGACCGTGGACCTACGGGTCACAACCTTCTACTTTCTTCACACATCCACTGATGATCACCTGGATGAAAGCGGACCTACCCGTCACAACCTTCTACTTTCTTCACACATCCACTGAGGATCACCTGGATGACCGCGGACCTACCCGTCACAACCTTCTACTTTCTTCACACATCCACTGAGGATCACCTGGATGACCGCGGACCTACCCGTCACAACCTTCTACTTTCTTCACACATCCACTGAGGATCACCTGGATGACCGCGGACCTACCCGTCACAACCTTCTACTTTCTTCACACATCCACTGATGATCACCTGGATGACCGCGGACCTACCCGTCACAACCTTCTACTTTCTTCACACATCCACTGATGATCACCTGGATGACCGCGGACCTACCCGTCACAACCTTCTACTTTCTTCACACACCCACTGATGATCACCTGGATGACCGTGGACCTACGGGTCACAACCTTCTACTTTCTTCACACATCCACTGATGATCACCTGGATGACCGCGGACCTACGGGTCACAACCTTCTACTTTCTTCACACATCCACTGATGATCACCTGGATGACCGGGACCTACGGGTCACAACCTTCTACTTTCTTCACACATCCACTGATGATCACCTGGATGACCGCGGCCACCCGTCACAACCTTCTACTTTCTTCACACATCCACTGATGATCATCTGGATGACCGCGGACCTACGGGTCACAACCTTCTACTTTCTTCACACATCCACTGATGTCACCTGATGACCGCGGACCTACGGGTCACAACCTTCTACTTTCTTCACACATCCACTGATGTCACCTGGATGACCTCGGACCTACGGTCACAACCTTCTACTTTCTTCACACATCCACTGATGATCACCTGGATGACCGCGGACCTACCCGTCACAACCTTCTACTTTCTTCATCACATCCACTGATGATCCCACCTCGGCCCATGAGGACGGAGCCTCATTCCCGCTCCCACAACCTTCTGTCTCCCACTCCATTCCAATACCCCCACCCCCCCTCCGCCCCCGCAGCACCCTCCCAATTCCCCACTGATGACCACTTGGATGACTGTCGGTCCCACCCGTCATTTCCCTCCTCGTACGTCTTCACACACACCCACACGCCCACTGGTGGTCACTCGAATGACCTCTTTCCCGTCACTCCTCACTGTAATATGCCCCTCCCCCCCACCCCCCCCCCCCCCCCCCGACTCTATTCTCCACTGATGACCTCTTGGATGACCCTCGGTCCACCCCGTCACTCCGCTCCTCATATACGTCTTCACTCACACCCACCCACCCGCCCATTGATGGCTACTTGGATGACCTCCTTCCCGTCATTCCCCTCCTTCTGTACTACAAAACTCCATTTCCAATTGATGACCACTGGAATGACCCTCGGTCCACCCCGTCACTTCCCTCCTCCTCACACACATCTTCACCCACCCACACGCCCATTGATGGTCACTCAGATGACCTCATCCCCATCACTCCTCTACTAATATACCCCCCCCCCCCACCCCCACCCCCCATCCATTCCTCAGTGATGATCATGGGGATGACCCTCGGTCCACCCCGTCACTCTCATCCTCCTCGTATACGTCTTCATTCACACCCACCCACAGGCCCACTGATGGTCAGTTGGACGACCTCGTCCCCGTCATTCCCCGCCTGATATACTCCAAAACTCCATTCCCCACTGATGACCACTTGGATGACCCTCGGTCCTCCCCGTCACTTCCCTCCTCCTCCTGTATGTCTTCACACACCCACACCCACCCACTGATGGTCACTCGGGTGACTTTCTCGTCATCATTCTCCTCCTCACATACTCCAAAATTCCATTCCCCACTGATGACCACTGGGATGACCCTCGGTCCTCCCCGTCACTTCCCTCCTCCTCCTGTATGTCTTCACACACCCACACCCACCCACTGATGGTCACTCGGGTGACTTTCTCGTCATCATTCTCCTCCTCACATACCCCAAAAAATTCCATTCCCCACTGATGACCACTGGGATGACCCTCGGTCCTCCCCGTCACTTCCCTCCTCCTCCTGTATGTCTTCACACACCCAACACGCCCACTGATGGTCACTCGGGTGACCTTCCCCATCATCCCCCTCTAATATCCACATCCATTCCCCAGTGATGATCAGGGGGATGACCCTCGGTCCTCCCCGTCACTTCCCTCCTCCTCCTGTATGTCTTCACACACCCACACCCACCCACTGATGGTCACTCGGTGACTCTCTCGTCATCATTCTCCTCCTCACATACTCCAAAATTCCATTCCCCACTGATGACCACTGGGATGACCCTCGGTCCTCCCCGTCACTTCCCTCCTCCTCCTGTATGTCTTCACACACCCACACACACACACACTGATGGTCACTCGGGTGACTTTCTCATCATCATTCTCCTCCTCACATACCCCAAAAAATTCCATTCCCCACTGATGACCACTGGGATGACCCTCGGTCCTCCCCGTCACTTCCCTCCTCCTCCTGTATGTCTTCACACACCCACACACACACACACTGATGGTCACTCGGGTGACTTTCTCATCATCATTCTCCTCCTCACATACTCCAAAAATTCCATTCCCCACTGATGACCACTGGGATGACCCTCGGTCCACCCCGTCACTTCCCTCTTCCTCGCATACGTCTTCACTCACACCAACACGTCCACTGATGGTCACTCAGATGACCTCCTCCCCATCACTCCTCCCCCCCCCCCCCCCCCCACATCCATTCCCCAGTGATGATCATGGGGATGACCCTCGGTCCACCCCGTCACTCCCCTCCTCCTCCTGTACGTCTTCACATACCCACACATGGCCACTTGGATGACCTCCCCATCACTCCTCTCCTTCTATACTCCCCCCCCCCCCCCCCCCCCCCCCCCCCTCCATTCCCCACTGATGATCGCTGGGATGGCGCTCGGTCCTCCCCGTCATTTCCATCCTCATATACGTCTTCACTCACCCCCACACACCCATTGATGGTCACTCGGATGACCTCCGGCCCGTCACTGCCCTCCTCACATACGCCAAAACTCCATTCCCCACTGATGACCACTTGGATGACCCTCGGTCCTCCCCGTCACTTCCCTCCTCATATACGTCTTCACACACCCATTGATGGTCACTCGAACGACCTCCTCCCCATCACTCCGTTCCTTCTATACTCCACGACGCCCCCACCCCCACCACCACCACCACCACCTCCGCTCCTTCGATTCCCCATTGATGACCGCTAGGATGACCTATGCAAATTGCTGGCGGATCAGCCCCATGCCGGACGGTAAACGGGGGATTGACAAAAGCGACCCGGTGCTGGCTGCTGGAGATTGCTAAACGGCGGAGCAGGGCTTAGCGGCTCGGGGCAATGGGACAGGCAACGACTGAATTATCTCCCGTCGCTCTCGCCACACTGACCGCACAGAGGAGGTTACAGTCGTTTACTTCCCTGTCTCCCGACCTCGGGGGGCAAATAAAACAGCATCTGAGGAGCCAGTTGTCTGACGGGGAAGAAATAAAAGACTGGGGGGAAAAAAAAGAGTCCGAGACAACAGCATGAGATAAAATATTTGACTTGAAATCGGACCGTTATCGTTCGCCTAAAGGACCGTTCATGTACAAGACAGTTCGCCTACAGGACCGATCGCCTGCCTGACAGAACGCCCCCGGACAGTTCTCCTACAGGAGAGTTCGCCCTCGGACAGTTCGTCTACAGGACCGGACCGTTCGCCTACCGGACAGTTCGCCCCCGGACAGTTCGTCTACAGGACACTGGTCTACCGGACAGTTCGCCCCCGGATATTAGTCTACCAGACTGTTAGCCCCCGGTTACTGGTCTACTTCCCCCGGACATTGGTCTACCTGACAGTTCACCCCCGGACATTGGTCTACCTGACAGTTATCCTCCGAACAGTTCATCTACCTGACAGTTCGCCCCCGGACAGTTCGTCTACAGGACAGTTCGCCTACCTGACAGTTCACCTACAGGACCGTTCGCCTACCTGACAATTCGCCTACATGATAGTTCGCCCCGGACAGTTCGCCTACACGATAGTTCGCCCCCGGACAATTCGCCTACAGGACATTGGTCTACCTGACAGTTCGCCCCCGGACAGTTCGTCCACAGGGGAAGGGAGTGGGGCACGAACAGTCCCGGAACGAACGGTCAGGGGGACAGGGGACGAAGGGATCCAGGTCCCTTGTGCACTCGCTGATTTTAAATGCAAACAACGACGACAAGATCAGATGCTGGCTAATCTACGATCACGAGCACTTTTTTCGGTCTCTGGGCTGAGGCAAAGGCAAAACCTTCGACTGGTCGAAGGAAAAAGACCAGTTTGATCCAAAGAAGACAGGGGTGACGCCAGGTTCACGTTCAGTTACTTCCCAGTGCGACAGACGAAAGCTCCGTCTCAGACCGACCGACCGACCTCTGAAACGCCAATCGAAGAGAAGACATCCAGCCGAGAATCAAGAGCTTAGTGACGCTTGCAAGGTGAAGGCAGACACTGTAGTTTATCTTCCCAACGGGTGGGGGTCGGGAGAGGGAGAGGTGCTAAGATTGTGGGAAGGATGCTTGGGAACTAGACTTCGTCAGCCCTGTAAAGATTGCAGTTTGTTGGCGTCGAAGACACGTCCATGGCTCCTTTCGGAGCCGCCACTGTAGTAGTGGCAAATCTACTTTATTGGCGGAGAAAGCACTGCGCAGGGAAGTCACATTTATACCATTTTCTGGTCATCCTTTTTATTTTATTTTACTAATACAGGTTGACTGGGCGTAAAAAAAAGAGTTATTTACTTCTAGTTATATCTTTACATTTTCCCGTCATCTCTTCACCAGCTTCATTCCGTCTGTTAACCATCATCTTCTACTCATCTTTTTACCATTTTCTGGTCAGCTTTTTACCATTTGCGCCTGGTCATCTTTTCATCATTGTCTCCGTCCTTTTCCTCTTCCTCTACGTTCCCGCCTCAACGTGTCACGACGTGAGATTTTCAGCGACTGGTTAAAGAGAGCTCTTCTGGTCTGACAGACCAGACCTGAAGGGCCAGAGCCAGTCAGTCAGCCAGCCGTCTGGTCAACGCCAGAGCTCGTCAGGGCTAATCGGACGGAAGGAACCAAGACCAAGGGAGCGGCAGCGACGGCAGCAAGGGCGGGGTGTTTGCCAACCCCTGGCCTCTGGCCCCCCACTTCGTGTGCTCACGTCTCGCGCTGGACACTGGAGTGGACAGCAAGGCAAATCCCGGTGACATCGGGCCTCGTCACTTCGTTTGTTCGCCCGCGTCCCCGGGATGGGGACGGTGCTAGCGAAGTTAGGGTGGGGGGGGGGGGGGGGGGGAGGGGGGGAGCGGGAGGGAGGGAAGAAGAAGGGGTAGGGTGATTTTTCTTCTTCTTCTTCTTCTTCTCTCTGACGGGTTATTGAGTCATGGCGGCAAAAAGTATTAGCGTGCTCGGTGTAGAGTGTGCGCACAGCGCGCCTGGAGCGATACATCAATGCAAGATCTATAGGGATTACATGTGCATAATACAGGGTTGGTCGAGCTTCGGCTAACACTTTTAAGAAGAGGGGGGTAGGGGGTGGGGGGGGGGGGGGGGGGGGGGAGAGAAGAGACGTGTCAGTTTTGAAAGGGACAGAAAAGATAGACTGGGAGAAAGAATGGCAAGTTTGCACTGCTGGAGCGCTGTCCAAATGGTTCTTTTTCTAATTTGTACCTTACCGCCTTTCAAGTGCAGACAAGTCAATATTTCCTCGAGAGAAGGAAAGGCGCCTAGCTGTCGTCTTGGTGAAAAATGAGTGTGGTTATTAGCTGCTAAGTGTCATGCTGCGTGCACATCTCGCACGATCCCTTCTTGTAGTCTTGGTAAATACCAGGAACTACGGCTGTTGGTCTAAGTGCCCCTACGAAATAACTATATACATAACATATAGCCAACGAGAGAGGGATCACCTCTCGGCCAGTCCTCGGTAAAACAGTTCAGCTCGTGATGTCTTTATCACTAAGCGCTCAGAAAGGCCCATATGCGCTCGGTCAAGTCTCTGGTTGTCCCCCCACCCTCACCCCAATGTTGCTTTTTGTTGTTGTTGTTGTTGAAATGACCATATGTGTTCCAGCGCGTCGCTGTTTTACCAGTGTTGCCTTTTTTCGAAACTATCCATATGCGCTCCGTCACGTCTCAGATTTGTTTTTAATTTTTATCTAATGTACTTTTTTCTTTTCTTCTTCTTTTCCTTTTTCGAAAAGAAATTAAACTGAAGGCTACAGCAGCCATTAGCTTACTGGAACCATCCACAGTCAGCATCTTCATCCTGATCATGTCAACTGTTTCGTCCTTCCTCATACAAACATCTAGCCACACCCCGAACCGAGTGAGCGGGGCTGGGCTGGCGGTCATTAGACTGGTAAGCAGAGGACCAGGTTCGCTTCCTCGGTTCCTCTTTCGCTTACCTTTCCCTTCAGAACTTGTGGATTATGGGTCCTGTTTTGTGACTCTGCTCGCGTCCTCCCCCCCCCCCCCCCCCCCCCCCCCCCCCCCCCACCCCCACCCCACCCACCCACCTCCACTGCACCCCAACTCCTACAATCAATGAAGCATTATCATGGCTTAAACACTGCCATTCTTAGCACAAAATCATTCTGGTCGGTTGTGACCGTGTCTCGTTCTCGTTAACAAGAAGTCCCCCCCACCCACCCCCCCACCCCCGCACCCCGTCTCTCTTTCAGTCTGTCTGTCTGTCTGTCTCTGTCTGTCTCTCTCTATCGGTCTGTCTGTCTGTCTGTCTGTCTGTCTGTCCTTTTTCTGTCTGTCTGTCTGTCTACCTCTCTCTCTCTCCTTTTCTCTCTTTTTCTCTCCTCTCTCTCTCCTCCCTCCTCCTCTCCTCCATCCTCTTACCCCTCTTCTGGATCTCGGCCCCCGCCAGTAGGCCACCTCCCTGGAGACAAGTGGACCGGTGTTACGTAGCGTTAGAACGTTACAACAACACCCTCAAGCCTATATTATATACATGCATGCCCTTCCCTGGATGTTGGGGCGTGGCGAGAGTGCTCTAGAGACACTACACTGCTGCACAGCCGGTTCCGGTTCGGCAGATCAGCGCTTCTGGGACCCTGGCACGGTCATCGTGAATTGCCTCCTCTCCTCCTCCTCCTCTTCCTCCTCCTCCGGGAAGATGTGCGTGGGGGGGGGGGGGGGGGGGTCCGTTATGCAGGTCACAAAAGGCGGAGCTGTCGGCTCCATCCCCCTCTGACTTCCCCAACCTTCGCACGTCACTCCCAGAAGGCAACGCGACGGTCCCACAATGCCCCCTCACTTCCGCGCCGATCGAAATTGCGCGCCGCTGGCCCGGCTTGACACGTCACCGCCGTTGCAGTGTGGGTAGTTTTCACTTCCGCCGGCGCTCTGACCGTCCCCCCCGGAGCTGCGAGGGTCGAGCCCCCGAGAGGCCGCTAGACAGCTGCGTGTGACGGACGTCGGCGTTACCGCCAGCGCAACAGCGTGTGGTTCTCACGGTGGACGAGGCGAGGTGTGATCGCGTGTTGGCGGACTGTGTCCATTTGTAATAGATAAAAGTTGTGTGGGGGTGGTGGGGGTGCGGGGTGGGGGGGTGGGGGTGGGGGTGTGTGTGTGTTTTTTGTTTTGTGTTGTGTGTGTGTGTGTGTGTGTGTGTGTGTGTTTTTGTCCTGTCTGTCTGTCCCTTCTTTTCTGCCTTTTTTCTTTTTCTTTTTCTTTTTCTTCTTTTTTCTTTTTTCTGTTTCCCCCCCTTTTTTTTTTTTTTGTCCAGGGAACCGTGAATACACAATTTTGTTGTCGATGTTTTATGCTTCATGCACACACTACGTGAATTTGTCAGATGTTCTGTTGCCTTCTCTGCTGGTTGTCTGTATGCATATACATGCATGTATGCTGTCCATGGAGAACTTCGTTAGTCGAACCTCCAAATCCTGCTACTACCAGCATCTTCGAATTAGTTCTATCCGAAAGTATTCTTTCCACCGAGCTACAGTGAAACTGGTCACCTCACTCATTCTGTCATGCCTTGACCACTGCAGTTCGCTCCTTGGTGTCCGCATGCTTCATCTGTCCAAATTGAGGATGATGGGTGGGGTGGAGGGGGGGGGGGTGGGTGCGGGGGGTGACCAGAATAGTGTCAATAGCAAGCAAAGTAGTCGACTATTCAGTCAAGAAACCTAACGAAGCAACCGACCAAACAAGCCAGCAAACTAAAGACCACTGACTATGAAATAAGCAACCAAGGAGATACTTGTTGTATTCTTAAATGCCACAAGTCTACCGTATAGGTCACAACGGGGCGACCGAAACAGCAAACAAAAAAATAATTAAGCTAATGCAATACTTCCAAAATCGAAACAGACCTGTTGCACTGATGTAGCTTTAAGACATCTGCCCCCGTCCTTTCCTACTCCAGTCTGTGTTTGTGTTTTTGTTGTGTTTTTCTTTCTTTCTTTCTTTCTTTCTTTCTTTCTTTCTTTTTTTCTTCTTTTTTTTTTTATCCAGCGATAGTCTTGTTTTTCTAGCCAGATACACAGCAATACACTTTAAACTCTAAAGAAAGTCTTCTCTGATTTCCGAAGTGTCAGTAGAGACTAAACTGGCTAACAAATATCTTATGCGTGTAGCTTTCGGTATCTCTTTTGTGGGGGGAAGGGGTGTCTGTGTGTGAGTGTGGGGGGGGGGAGTTAAGATATTTGTTAGCCACTGACACTTCGGAAATCAAAGAAGACTTTCTTTAGAGTTTAAAGTGTATTGCTGTGTATCTGGCTAGAAAAACAAGATTATCGCTGGATAAAAAAAAAAAGAAGAAGAAAAGAAAGAAAGAAAGAAAGAAAGAAAGAAAGAAAAACACAACAAAAACACAAACACAGACTGGAGTAGGAAAGGACGGGGGCAGATGTCTTAAAGCTACATCAGTCTCTCTACTTTCTACTTTTGAAATCAACGAAGATTTTCTACAGAGACTCGTATACGTATATCGATCGCTGTGTAGCCTATATAGGTAGAGAGAAGAGAAACAAATTGGACCAAAGAAAGAAAGAAAAAGAAGAAAAAAAAGAAAAAAGGTTCGAGGCGGGTGGATGAGGGAAGGGGGAAGGCGGGGGTAGTAGGTGTGTTAAAGCCAGTTTAGTCCCTACCTTCTAGAAGGAGGGGACCTCGGGGAAGGATTTGCTCGTTCCAGGGAGAAATTACGAGGCCGGTAGACAGGAAATTAATCGTGAGGAAAACGTCGATCCGATACTCTGGGGTGACACGCGCCGTCTTGGCCAGTTCCTGCCACCCTCGCCTCGCTCCAGCCTTTATATATATCTATCTATCTATATACCCTCCTTGGCCCCTCCCCGGCCCTCTTCATGTCACCGATACGGTGCTAAGGGAGCGACGGCGAGGCCGGCATTCTGTCAGCTTGTCCTTCTCTCCAAACCTCTCCATAACATCAGAGACTGTCATAGTAGAATAGTAGAAGGTGTGTGTGTGTGTGTGTGTGTGTGTGTGTGTGTGTGTGTGTGTGTGTGTGTGTGTGTGTGTGTGTGGGGGGAGAGAGAGAGAGTGGAGTGAGTGAGAGAGCGTACAACAACAGCCAAGCATGTTGGACCGTTGAATATAGATATATTCAGTATTTTATTTACATGTTATACCAAATTTCGTAGCATCGGTACCAGCGGAAGTTCGGCTTTTCAAGAAGTCTGCACATTCACTATGCAAGTAGTACTCTCTTTCTCTCTTGTTAATAGTTCCTTATATATTTGTGGTTATTGCATGTAACCACTATGCATCGCAAGCGACTTCGAGTATACCTAATGTGCACTGTGTATGTAAACGATCGTGCAACATCCACTGATATGGGCCTATGGCCTAATCAATAAAATTTCAGACTTCAGACTTCCCCTTCTCTCTCTCTCTCTTTTTCTCTCTCTCTCCTCTCTCTCTCTCCCCCCCTTTTCTCTCTCTCCCCCCCCCCTCTCCCCTTTCTTTTTTCTTCTTTGTTTTTTTGGAGTCTAAGAGCTCGGCTTTGAATGAAGTGACAGCGTATAAACTGGTGCATGGTTGTATCGTGTACACAGAACGCCCGCGCGTTCAGACCGCCCGCCCTTTATTTTTTAATTTATATCCTTCAAGCGATGGTTCGGGAAGAGAGGAGGAAAAACAACAACACGCGTTAATACCATCATCCGCAGGCTTCCGATCGCTATGGACCCCGACGGCATTGGAAAAACTTTTTTTGTTTGTTTTTTGAACCGTACAAACTGTCCATAGTCGATA
>JABMCL010001737.1:615000-645000 GCA_018857735.1 Alviniconcha marisindica | reverse complement strand
TTTAAATCCCCAAGAGATCTCTACAGATGTACCAGCGGAAACCAAAGACAGGGTGCCGGCTTGCCAATCACCCAAGCAGCTTCAGCCAATCAGAACGTCACAATTAAAATTCAGCGCAAAACGCACGAAGACTGGCTGCTATCTAAAGCATAGCGACCGAGCAAAAGACGGTTGGATTCCGAGCAAAGCTTTCAAAACAAGCCATAAGCGTACTTTCACTGATGCAAAGAAACATCAACCATAATCAAGTATGCCTTGGAGAAGCTGTTTTCTCGACACTGTAAGTTAAAGGTTTTTTTTAACTAAATTCGCAAGAATGCGACAGAGAAGCTGTTTTCTCGACACAGTAACTGTGTAAGTTAAAGGTTTTTACTACATTCGCAAGAATAACACAGAGAAGCTGTTTTCTCGACACTGTATGTTAAAGGATTTTACTACATTCCCAAGAATACGACAGAGAAGCTGTTTTCTCGACACTGTACGTTAAAGGATTTTACTACATTCCCAAGAATACGACAGAGAAGCTGTTTTCTCGACACTGTAATTTAAGGTTTTTACTACATTCACAAGAATACGGCAGAGAAGCTGTTTTCTCGACACTGTAAGTTAAAGGTTTTTACTACATTCACAAGAATACGGCACAGTTTCAAGAAACCATTAGCAGCATGTGTGCATAGATTCTGCAGAGAACTTCTGCTTTTGAATAAACAGGGCGCTCTCTGCAACTTGTGCTGACTGATCTCTCTTGAAACCATCCTGTTCAAACAACAAACCGCTGAGATCAAAACACGCAGGAGGTTTTGATTAACTCACACAACGCTGTAACGCTGGCAGTCAGCTTTACTTTCGATTTTTCGTAGTCCACTGAACAGGCCAGAGAAAAAAGACCTCCGCCGAAAGAGAGACAGACAGACAGACAGACAGAGACAGACAGACAGAGACAGAGACAGACAGAGACAGACAGAGACAGACAGACAGAGACAGCGAGAGACAGAGAGAGACATAGAAGGAAGAGTGAATGAATGCTAAAGCGTACAGAGAGAGAGAGAGAGAGAAGAGTGACTGACTGAAGAAGCGTGCACTGATCGGGGAAATGAGAGGAAGGAACAACCAAAAAAAAAACACAGCGATGTG
Organism: Alviniconcha marisindica; assembly: GCA_018857735.1. Classification (NCBI taxonomy): domain Eukaryota; kingdom Metazoa; phylum Mollusca; class Gastropoda; family Provannidae; genus Alviniconcha; species Alviniconcha marisindica. Next base: position 643,866 of record JABMCL010001737.1, on the reverse strand, counting down.
AACACGAGAAGTTCAGAAGGGGCGGACACGGAATCAATAGCCGGAGCCAGTGTCGCAGATTGACAACACCTTGTCCTCCTGCTCTTGCTGCACGCTCCCTGCATTTCTTCCCTTTGATGACCAAACACAGTGACTCCTTCTTAGTTTATTTCTTCTTCTTCCTGTCTTTTTGAATCTTGTTTCCATATATTCCTGGGGGTGATGCATAAATCAAAACACACAAATGCTTGACAATGAACGTCTTTCAAATGGGACGTGACAAGACCGTGCGTTCGCACATTAGCACACGTTTGTGGCTGGTTAAAAGGCGTTCCTTCTATAATCCTGTGCATGTTTTAATATTTTTCTTAAAGCTGGCACAAAACTAACTTCGTTAAGATTTCTCTTCAGTCTCCAAGTCAGTGTGTGTGTGTGTGTGTGTGTGTGTGTGTGTGTGTGTGTGTGTGTGTGTGTGTGTGTGTGTGTGTGTGTGTGTGTGTGTGTGTGTGTGTGTGTGTTTCATCGGCATTGGTCACAAGACAAAGCAAAATATCTCAGTTATGCATCTGAATAATTATGTTACCGTAGCATACATACTATGCTACCCCCCCCCCCCCCCCAAACCACCACCACCACCACCACTCCCGTTCCCAATGACTCGCATGCCAGGTGATATTTATCGTTGGCGATTCAGGTTTTCGTTGTAGCATCCCTGTTTGGTTGTCAGGACCTAGAAATCCATCACTAAGTAACTAACTAACTAACCTCACGCAAACAATTAATATTTTTTTCATTCATCACCGTTTTCCTGTAAGTCAGTTGCTTTAAGAAAAGAAGAAAAAAAAGGATTTCCCCTTTAAAAAAAAAAAATGGCGATGTTTTGTATTGTCCCATTAAAATTAGCGTTTTTTGTTTTTGCTTTTTTAACCTTTTTCTCCGTTTGATCTCAATGGCAGAGTTTACAGATCAGCAGCTCAAACAACAACAGCAAAACCCCGTGATTTTCTCAGGAGCTGTGTGAAAATGGATGAGGTGGCCGTCCTGGCTCCCCGTCCCTAATAGGCCTTATAGTCTCTCTGTGAACGTAAAGCAATATTGAACTGGAGCTTGAACATAAGTAACTATTTTCGCACTGACTATGTTACCCCCCCCCCCCCCCCCCCCCGCCCCCCAAACAAAACAAAACAAAACAAAACAAAACTCCGCCTACTGACACACTTGCACCCTCGGTCGCTTGCCCTCGTACCCATCAGGAGAGACCTCAGGCCCGCCATCAAGGCTCTTCCCTTTGTGCAGTTATTGGATGTGACCCCCCCCCCCCCCCCACCCAGCCACCCCACCCCCACCACCACCACCCTCCACACCCTCCTGCCCCGCCCCGCGCCGCCCCACCATTGCCGCCCTGCAGAGTTCACCGCCAAGGGAGCCCACTCTCTTGTGAACCGCTAAACAAGGTCGAGGTGATTCCTCTTTGAAGTGGAGTTCTCTCGGCTGAGCATCAGAGACGGATCCCCGCCAGGACGTGTTTGATCTGACTGGTGGGGCAGAGGATGTTGTCTGTGCCCGGGACGTAGGACCAGCCCGTCGTTGCTGTCGTTGACTTTGCTTCGTCGCATCTTGCAGATTTTTCCAGAACATTGCCGAGGCGAAATTGTCTTGTGGGATGGATATATATATATATACTTACGAGTCTGCCAAAGTTGTCGGTGGTTTCGTAAACTTTTTTGGTACACTGTTAAAGTCTGAGAACCGGGGGAGAGAGAGGCGGATACGGAGAGAGAGACAGACAGAGACAGAGAGAGAGAGAGGAGAGAGAGAGAGAGAGAGAGAGAGAGAGAGAGAGAGAGAGAGAGAGAGATGGTGAAAAACATAATGCTGGAAAACAACGTGGTGGTTACGGTGATTGGTTGATATGTAACGCCGAGCCGGCTGCGAAGGTGATATCAGAGCCACACACAATTCATCAGATCACAAGACTGTTAAGACACACGCGACTTTAAACATTTATGTTTATGACAACCAGCACTTTAAACAGTTATGTTTTTGACACACGCCATCTTAAACATTTATGTTTATGACACATGCGATTGTTAAGTATGCATGCTTACTGATTACCCACTTCAAGACACCTTCCTTCTTGTTAAATTTGATGAATAAAGAATCGGAGTCTGAGAGATTTACGACACACGCGACTTTAAATATTTCTTTTTACGACACGCGACTTTAAACATTTGTGTTTATGACACACGCGATTGTAAATATGCACGCTTACTGATTACCCAGTTCAATACACTTTCCTCCTTAAACTTGATAAATAAAGAATCTGAATCTGAGAAATGTATGGCACACTGGACTTTAAACATTATTTTGCCTTTAGGACGCGCCATTTTTAAACAGTCCTGTCTGAAGAGGATTTGTTTTATTTTGATCCAGTCCCCCCGAAAAGAACAATCTCTCTTCTCTGTGTCTCGGTGTTTGTTGTTGTTGTTGTTTGTTTTTCTTTTTGTCTTCGTTTGTTTGTTTGTTTTTATTTGTTTTAGTTTTTTACTTGTTTGTTTAGTTTAGTTCTTGTTTTTAAAAAAAATTGTAGTTTTGATTCGTGTTTAAATGCTTGTAAAGTGTAAAGTGTAAAGTGCTGTACTAATGTATCATTAGTATTTATATGTTTGCTAATACGCATATGAGTGTAATTGTTTTGCTTTTCAGCCACCAAGGGGAAAAAGCTCAATACTTAGGAGAAGAAGAAAAACCCTCAAATAAACACTCAAAAACAAAAAAACAAAACACTTATAAACCTTGGGGGAGGAGTGGAACAAAGAGTGCCCCGAAACAAGACGATAGGAATTAGAACGGCACAATACCTGCCAGTAGGCGAAGAATGCAAAACGATATTCTGACCCTCTCCGGGTCTTAAAGAGAGATAATTATTTGGCTGTGTTCCCTGCACAGAGAACCCCACACTCCGAGTACCGCTTTCCGGCACCTTCCTCCAAACTCCGAGTACCGCTTTCCGGCACCTTCCTCCAAACTCCGAGTACCGCTTTCCGGCACCTTCCTCCAAACTCCGAGTACCGCTTTCCGCACCTTCCTCCAAACTCCGAGCACCGCTTTCCGGCACCTTCCTCCAAACTCCGAGCACCGCTTTCCGGCACCTTCCTCCAAACTCCGAGCACCGCTCTCCGGCACCTTCCGCCAAAGGAAGGATGTCGTAAACCAGTGTTTGAGTTTGAGAGGACCCTCGTTTTTCCCTCAACGGGCCGTTGATGCCAACCTAAACTTTCATCCGCATGAGTCTGTGGCGATCCCAGTCCCACTTTGGCTTCATCGCAGTCAAAGCTGAGGAGGGCCTTGATTCTGGTTTAGAAAAGAACTTCCTTTTTCACAGATACTCCTGAACGGGCGACGCAGCTTTGTGATTATGATAATAACAACAAATTATGTATGGCGCACCGTCTGTGGTTGACTGGGTTCAAAGCACCAACTAACTAACTAAAACAAAACTAACACCAACTAACTTCTACAAGCCTACAAAGGTGAGCGTTCATCACATTCACACCACACACACACACACACACACACACACACACACACACAACACACACACACACACACACACGTCATATACTCAAACACACACATACACACACACACACACACACACACACACACACACACACACACACACACACACCACACACACAACACGTCATATACTCAAACACACACACACACACGTCAATACTCAACACACACACACACACCACACACACACACACACACACACACACACACACACACACACAACCAACACACGTCAACACACACACCACCACACACACACACACACACACACACACACACACACACACACACCACACACACACACACACACACACACACACACACACACACACACACACCACACACACACACACCAACACACACACACACAAACACCACGAAGCACAGCTTCCACACACAAAAACACCACACACAACACGATGACGCAATCGCTACAACACAAAATTTAAAAACGAATAACTGCATGTAAGCAATCGCAGAATTAAAAACTGAATTAAAAACAGAAAAACGCGTAACAATCAGAGAACGAAAAAGGATACATCACGGCAAAACATTCCAGAGCAACACTCCATTTGATGCTGCTTCTTCAGTAATCTGAAACCTGCATTCGTCTAGGGCTGGGATGGAGGGGGGTCGAGGGGGGAGTGGAGAAGAGAGGAGGGCAAGTTATCGCGAACCATGCCCCTAGAGTCTACAAAACTGAAGAACCATTGCAAACAGCAGCCATTAGTCACGTGAGCTATTGCACCCTGGGTCCCGGGACCAGCCTAGAGGACAAGTCAATTTCTAGCCACGAGGAGGCAACTCAGGATGGAGTAATTCCCCTTGATGGATGCAACAGAGGGCGCCTTTGGTTGCGCCGAGTCACGGTGGCGGAGTGGATGAGAGTAAGAAATATCTTTTTGAATGAAACCGAGCCTAAGATTTACCGACGAAGAACGATGGATCGCACCATCTTGCGAACGAGATAAAAGCGGTTTAGACTTTTTATATCCGCAGCACTTTAAAAAAATGAAAAAAATGAAGAAGAAAAAAGGGGGGGGGGGGGGAGAAGAAGCAGAAAAGGGAATATTTCTGCATACATACGAATGCGAACAGACACAACAGTACAGTATTTTTTTAAAGCAGAGAAACAATGTCATAAATTTGTTTCTCTGCTTTAAAAAAATACTGTACTGTACACAACAGTACAGTATTTTTTTAAAGCAGAGAAACAATGTCATAAAAACAGAAGCTTGCTTTTGACAAATACCTTCACCAGAGAAGTTCAGCATAGTCACAACTGTTTTAAAAAAAATACACTCAACAGAATAAACCTAAAATTAACGGGAAGAGAATGAATGCCCCAGGGGCAGAGAAAAACAGAATTTCCTGCTGTGTCAGAGACCACATCAAAATGTAAAACTATCGAAGCAAACTGACCTATTCCCAGTTCATAGAATATGATGGAATGTTCCCCATTCGCAAGACTTTCACACTTGTCACGGCAAGGCATAAAAATTCATTATTGCGTTGTTGCAGAAGAACTGCCCAAAGAATCTAATAACACAAATGGATGATACTGTCCAAAATGCGATAGACGACAACGGTGCATTTTTAATGATCAGTTGAACCCGACAGTGAGTAATTGGTCAAGGCATCTCAAGAACGAAGAGAGAGTCAACGAACTGTAGGTTGTTCCATTCACTTGCTGGCTTTACGTTTGGTTTAAATATATCACCCTTTTACCTTGATTTCGCGTGAAACTTATCAATAAAGTAACAACATATAGGTACCCGTAACGAGAGTTTCCAATAATTGTAACCAAAGTACACTTGTCCACGGAACGACTCAAAGCAATACATAAATTCGTACCGTTTATTACAGCATCCAGAGTCGTGATTTGAGTTCACGAAACATTTTCATGCTGTGTACACGGGATACCGACTGGGCGGTGTCTGTGACGGCGTTTAGGGGTGACATCTGTGACAGGATCTCTCAGGACAAAAAGGGGCGACATCTGTGACAGGAACTTACAGGATTAAAGGGGCGACATCTGTGACAGCATCTTTCAGGACAAAAAGGGGTGACATCAGTGACAGGATCTTTCAGGACAAAAAGGAGCGACATCTGTGACAGCATCTTTCAGGACTAAAAGGGGCGACATCTGTGACAGCATCTTTCAGGACTAAAAGGGGCGACACTGTGACAGCATCTTTCAGGACTAAAAGGGGCGACACCTGTGACAGCATCTTTCAGGACTAAAGGGGGCGACAGCTTCGACGTCACTTTCAGGACTAAAGGGGGCGACAGCTTCGACGTCATCTTTCAGGACTAAAGGGGGCGACAGCTTCGACGTCATCTTTCAGGACTAAAAGGGGCCATGTCTGCCATATCTTTCAGGACTAAAAGGGGCGACATCTGTGACAGCTTCTTCAGGACTAAAGGGGACGACACCTGAGATCTTTCAAGACTAAAAGAGGCGACATCTGTGACAGCACCTGTGGGACTAAAAGGGGTGATATTTGTGAGGGTGTTTTTCAGGACTAAAAGAGACGATCTCTGATTGCATCTTTCAGCACTAAAAGAGACGGTCTTTGTGTCAGCCACTTTCAGGACTGAACGGGGAATTTAACATTGAAAGAGTCGGGCACCTGCAAAGGAATCTCTCAGAGTTGAAGTACGTCATGATACATGTGACGACACAGTCCAGGACTAAAGATGACGATATCTGCTTTATCGTTCAACACTGCAATGGACAATACACCTTGTGAGCGTTGTGACTAAAGAGGATGATATCCGCTCAAACCGAAATGGACAATACACCTTGTGAGGCTGTGACTAAAGAGGATCATATCCGCTGTATCCTTCAAGACTGAAATGGACAATACACCTTGTGAGCGTTGTGACTAAAGAGGATGACATCCGCTCTATCTTTCAAGACCAAAATGGACGTGACTAAAGAGGACGATATCCGCTCTATCTTTCAAGACCGAAATGGACAATACACCTTGTGAGGTTGTGACTAAAGAGGACGATATCCGCTCTATCTTTCAAGACCGAAATGGACAATACACCTTGTGAGGTTGTGACTAAAGAGGATCATATCCGCTCTATCCTTCAAGACCGAAATGGACAATACACCTTGTGAGGTTGTGACTAAAGAGGACGATATCCGCTCTATCTTTCAAGACCAAAAATGGACAATACACCTTGTGAGGTTGTGACTAAAGAGGATCATGTCCGCTCTATCCTTCAAGACCGAAAATGGACAATACACCTTGTGAGGTTGTGACTAAAGAGGATGATATCCGCTCTACCCTTCTAGACTGAAATGGACAATACACCTTGTGAGGTTGTGACTAAAGAGGATGACATCCGCTCTATCTTTCAAGCCCTGAAATGGACAATACACCTTGTGAGGTTGTGACTAAAGAGGATGATATCCGCTCTATCTTTCAAGACCAAAATTGGGGGTTTGGACTAAAGAGGACATGTCCGCTCTACCCTTTCAAGACCAAAAATGGACAATACACCTTGTGAGGTTGTGACTAAAGAGGACGATATCCGCTCTATCTTTCAAGACCGAAATGGACAATACACCTTGTGAGGTTGTGACTAAAGAGGATCATGTCCGCTCTATCTTTCAAGACCGAAAATGGACAATACACCTTGTGAGGTTGTGACTAAAGAGGATGATATCCGCTCTATCCTTCTAGACTGAAATGGAAAATACACCTTATGAGGGCAACGGCCATTCTTAAGTCGCTTTGCAAAGCAGCCGCTTCGACCCCTGCACGAAGACATCGCCAAGGCTTTTTTGTCTTCGTCGAAGTTGCATCGCAAGTGTTGTTGTGCCAAGCCTTAGCCAGAAGCTGACAACTGATTGACTAGTCGTTTTTTGCCGTAGAAAATGGAAGGAGAAACTGCCACGATGGATGATAAGATGTATGTTTTCATTGCTCTGTGGGAGCATCAGCAGACGCTGTGTGACCCGATCTGATCCCAGGAGCAAGAACAGAAAATAAAAGGAAGGATGCGCTTCTGCGGCAAATCGCCAAAGACCTGGACGCGGACGGCCCACTGCTTTAACATTAACCCCTTCACTGCCCCAGCCTGTAAAATTTCCGGGCCGAAAGATGGACGGACGCGCCTGCGAACGGTATATTTTCCGATCCCGTGACACATCTAAGACATCTACTTTCAATGCTATGCGTTTTCATGATCATCTTTTCACATGCCAGTGCGAAAAAGAAGACAAAAAGGCTTAAGGGTTTCAAATTTCTCACTTTTCATGGTCGTTTACAAGTGACATCACGGCAGTGAAGGGGTTAAGAACCTACGTGGCCGAAGGCATCTTAGTCAAGTGATCGTTCCACAAGTCGGAGAAGCTGTATCAAGAGCGGCCTTTATCGTTAGTTTTAGCATCTTCTAGTGTACATAAAAACAACAACAGAAACACCACATTCTGTTCAGAATTTTCAGTTTTCTTGAAACCTTTCTCAATGAAATAGTTTTAGCATCTTGTGAACCGGAGTCTCTCATGGCCGAAGTTGACGGTATCTGTGACGTCATCTGTCACGGCTGAAATGGACAATATTCCTTATGAGGGAATCTCTCAGAGCGCAAGTAGACCGTATTTGTGACGGCATCTTTCAAGGCCGAAATGGGCGACATGTTTCACACCTACTGAAGAGACCGATATCAGTCCTCAAAGACTGAAATGGACAATATCCCTTGTGACGGAATCTCTCAGAGCGGACGCAGACGATATTTATGACGGCAGCTTTCACGGACGAAATGGGCGACATCATTCAAAGAGCGGACGATGTCTTTTTTGGTCTGTCTTTCAATGTTGAAATGGACAAATATTTTTTTGTGACAGAATCTCGTACCGCGCAGGTAGACTATACTTGTGACGGCAGCTTTCAAAGATGAAACTTGTCACGCCATCTTTCAACGAAGAAATGGGCAACGTGTTTCAAAGAGTGGACGATGTCTTTTTTTTATCTCTCAACGTGGAAATGGGCAATATTCCTTGTGAAGCAATCTCTCAGACTGAAAGTGGACCATATCTGTGACGGCATCATTCTCAAAAGGATAGAATGGACGACATCTTCGTCTTTTTACTGAGGGCTGCAGTAAAAAAATAAAAATAACAGAATTGAGATAATACCCTTGGAAAGAATTGCGTAGTGTCAAGAGAGAAAAAATGAAGCTCTTTGGCCTCAATCAGGGGCAGTTTGTGGTGTACAAACGAAACAAATTGTCCCACCGGTTTCAGCCGTTCGCTGCGGCTATTCTTCAAGATCCATTCAAGCTATAAAAAAACAGGTAAATATAAAAAAGGGGGTAGGGGGTTCAGCCCGAGTTCATCCAAGCTCAGTGCTGCCCTTCGTGATGCGTCCTCGCTGGAATAAAACAGAGCGGGGCTGCAGCAGATCCCCGGGTTCACGATGCTGAGATCCACCGGCATCAGAGGCCATTGACATCGTTAACGTCGTCAATCATCCTTATTTCCCCCCCCCCCCCCTTTTTTTATATATATCTGTGTGTGTGCGTGTGTGTATGTGTGTGTGTGTGTGTGTGTGTGTGTGTGTGTGTGTGTGTGTGTGTGTGTGTGCGTGCGTGCGTGCGTGCGTGCGTGCGTGCGGCGTGCGTGCGTGGTGTGAGTGTGTGTGTGTGTGTGTGTGTGTGTGTGTGTGTGTGGTGTGTGTGTGTGTGTGAGTGAGTGAGTGAGTGAGTGAGTGTGTGTGTGTGTGTGTGTGTGTGGTGTGTGTGTGTGTGTGTGATGAGTGTGTGTGTGTGTGTGTGTGTGTGTGTGTGTGTGTGTGTGTGTGTGTGTGTGTGTGTGTGTGTGTGTGTGTGTGTGTATGTTTGTATGTGTGTGTATGTTTGTATGTGAGTGTTTGTGTGTGCGTGCGTGCGTGCGCGTGCGTGTGTGTGTGTGTGTGTGTGTGTGTGTGTGTGTGTGTGTGTGTGTGTGTGTGTGTGTGTGTGTGTGTGTGTGTGTGTGTGTACGTGTACGTGTGTGTACGTGCCTTGTTTCTTGGTGTGTGTGTTTGTGTTTTTATTTGTTTGTTTGTTTTTCTTATTTTCTTAAGCATTTTGGGTTTACCGGCTTTTTGTCTTCTTTAAAAAAAATATCTTTTCATCTTTTTTCTTAATTTCTTTAACATTGTTAAAATGGTCAAACGATTGCACAGTCTCGTACATCATTTTTATCTTCTGCTTCCTTCTCTCTCTTTAAACAAATTTCCTTACTCATTAGACTTGATTCTCTCTCTCTCTCTCCTCTCTCTCTCTCTCTCTCTCTCTCTCTCTCTCTCTCTCTCTCTCTCTCTTCCCCCCTTCGGTGTTTGCTCGGAAGACCTGTCAAAACGCTCGGCCCATTTCGATTTGAAAAGCTCTCATTTTAAACACAGACCGACTGCTGCGCCTCGGACAATGCGGGTTCTAGTTGGAGTGTACGTATGGCCAGACTGTGACGCCTCTCACAAGGGCTTCCCTCCTGCCCTGCTCAAAGTCCGCACGGCACTTCCAGTGCCCCCCCCCCCCCCCCCCCACCCTCCAGTCCCCACCCCCACCCACCCCAAGGAAAACCACATCTTTGCAGAGCGTCTTTGGCGCTAAATTGAGCGCCCTTTCTCCGCAGGAAGCGCATTGAAAACCAAGGTCGCCCAACCAGGGTGCCGGCACACGTACAGAGCTGCTCCTGTCTTGGCCCATCGATCTCACCCGGCTGTCGCCGGGCGCCCCACACTTTTGAACGCAGCCAGACCTGGTGAGGTTCCTGGGCTTTTGGCAGGGTGGTGGTGGGGGAGGAGGGGGAGGAGAGAGGGGTGGATGGGGGTGGGCGGTGGGGGTGGAAAGATAAACTAGAAGTAAGAAACTTGGTGTTTTACGCCCAGTCAACCATTACGGTTATATCAAGGCGAAATTAGAAGTAAATGCAGTCTTTCTGATGCTGTGCGTGCAGCGAAGGTTTAAATGAGCAGTCAGCGACGTGGATACGTTCCAAGACCATGACTACCCCCACACCGACACCCACACCGCTACCCCCACCCCGATTACTAACTAACTACCCCCGCCCCGTCAGTGGGATACCACCGTGAACGCCAGAACTGAAGCTCCGTCCACTGAAAATAATAATGATGATGATGATGATGATGATGATGATGATGATGATGAAGTGTGTGTGTGATGAAGATAGTGGTCATTTCTATAGCGCCGTATATCACCGACAAGTGTGAGCACTAGTGGTAGTGGTGGTGGTGGTGTTTTGTTTTGTTTTCGCTTCGACTTAGACTCCACACGTTGAGGTGTGCCAGAGTGCCTTGCCTGTCTCGCCACCTGTAGTAACTTCCGGCATAAGAGAATCCTTGGGAAGCGCGGAGGGCAAGGTTGAGGAGGGGGTCTTCTGTGCCGCTCACGTATTTCGACTTTATTTTCTTTTTAAACCCAAAATTTTCCTTCATGGGAGGGGGGGGGGGGGCGAGGGACTGGAGGTGGTGGTGGGGGGGGTGTGAGAGGAAGAGAGATTTCTTCCGGACCCGGATAGTTCGATAATTTTGGCTTTTTAGGCCATTATCATGAAACGTGACGGGTGAGAGAGACGGGGTGAGCGAGGGGTGGGGGTGTGAAAGACAATATATTCTTTTGCTCCCTCCCTCCGCCCCCCCCCCCCCCCCTCTCTCTCCCTTGCTCGCTCGCTCTGTGAAACCCACCCACTGGCGGCGGCACTGACCGTGTGTGACCTCGCTGGGCACCGAACTGCACGTGCTCAAGCTGTAATCCTGAGCTAATATAGCAAAGGACGTCCGACACTTTAACCCTCTGATTCACTGTCGTGGCCAGAGGATCTGTGGCAGGCGCGGAACGATTTTACATCCAAGAAAATCATATTGTATTATGTTATCTAATACCTACTGTTGGGGACGGGGGGCGGGGGGGGGGGGGCGGACGCTGCATTTGATGTTCAAACTGTGCTGCGCTTGGCTTTACGAGTTTGGATTTGCTTTGTCCGAAACCGGAAGAACGTCTTCTCGCCAAATATAATGGCTGTATGATACTCAGATTGTGTACATTATTACTGATAAGCTTCAGCCGTCTGCTTCTGCCTACTTTCTGCTCTGCGCATTATATCCGTTTGTTTTGAAACTTTATCAGTTTTAGTGCTTGCCTTTCCGGGTTTCAAGTGGTCTCGCCGTTTCTGAAGTGAATTTCCTCCAAAGTAAGAACATGGTCGCGTCTATGATACTCCACTATAATCGGCTTTGCGATCTGTGTTTTGCTCCTTCCATCTCTTCCCCATCCTACGCCCGCAGTTATTCTATATGCCAACAGCCTCAAAAGATCTACGATCGGTACCTCTCTTTCTCTCTCTTTCTGTTCTCTCTCTCTCTGCATCCACCCACTGGTCTACCGAGCCGCTCCCTCTCTCTCTCATCTCTCTCCTCTCTCTCTACTCCTTCTCCCTCCCTTCTCACTCTCTCTCTCTCTCTCTCTCTCTCTCTTCCTCTCTCTCTCTCTCTCCCCTCCCTCCCTCCTCTGTCTCCGCCCCTCTCTCTCTCTCTCTCTCTCTTTTCACTCCACTTTTCTCCCTCCCCTCTCTCTCTCCTCTCTCTCTCTCTCTCTCTCTCTCTCTCTCTCTCTCTCTCTCTCTCTCTGCACTCCCACCCACTGTCTACCGCCCCCTCTCTCTCTCTTTCTCTCTCCCTCTCTCAGTCTTTTCATCTCTCTTTCTGTCCCTCCCTGTCTCCAACATCTCTCTCTCTCTCTCTCTCTCTCTCTCTCTCTCTCTCTCTCTCTCTCTCTCTGTCTCTCCCGCGCCTCCCCCCCCCCCCCACCCCCGCACGCCTCCTCCCTCTGTTCAAACCGACTGCGCATCTGGCATTGCATGGAGGCCCCACGCCAGGGAACCCGCCGCTCGCGATCATCATCATCATCATCATGAAGAGCTATCTAAATGCACGTGCACACCGTCATAATCACAACGGACACTTCAGTCTGCGTGCAGTAACGCCGCGCAAGGCCAGCCCTCGGCCAGATTGCCCAACCACCAGGGGCCTTGTGCCGTCAGCAACAGAAACAAACAGCAGTGTAATTAACCAACGCACTGGACCGTGCAGAGTTTGGATTGGACACCGTGCAGTGTCACTTTGCGGCCGAACGTGGTGAAATGAGAAATCTGAAACGAGAACGACTGCTGGCGTTCTGAACCAAAGATCCAAATCTAACACACAAACGGTTAAACGGAACTGTGCCAGAAAGCGAAGCTAGGAGTCTGGCTGGATGTGCGGTTGTACACATAAGTTAGGTTGAAATCCTTGTTATTTTCAGACAAGAGAGAGAGGGGAGAGGGGGGGGGGGGGAAACAAGCACACAACACACACCACACACACACACACACACACACACACACACACATATTCACACACATTCAGTATAGCCTTTACAAACATCTTCGGTTTCGGGGCACGAGTCTCAAAATCAGTGCGACCTCTAAAATTTAAGCATGGTTAACAATGACGTCAACGAACCACGCTGACGAGTCGATCACATCACTGACGTCAGTGCACGATCTTCAACGTGGTCCTGAGGTGACCCTGTGCGGCTAGCGGGACGTTGACTGGACTTTAAAATCTCACTCACTCGTGAACAATTCGCCTTGCAATGGGGTCACCCCACAGACACAGAATAATATTATTCTATGTCTATTGGGTCACACCGCTCCACCCCCCCCCCCCCACACACACACACACCCCTGTCCCCACCCTCACCCCAACTTCCCCAAACAACATTAATTAGCGCCCCAGTGAAACCGTTAGACGAATGTCTCAATTTCTCTGCGGGTGATCTCAAAGCGTGCACGTGGCATGCGGGATTTCGAGAGGATTAGCTGCTTTTGAGGAGGGATTTCCTCTTTTAATCCTCGCTGCAAAGCTGACACAAAAAAATTAGAAAAACAAACCCCCGAAAAGGGATTTCAGGGAGGAGGAGCTCGCCAGGCGCACGAGGCGGCTGAAGACAAGAATAAACCAAAACTCTTGTTGTTGTCGTTTCGGGGTGGGATGGGGGAGGGAAGTGAAGGGTGTGTGTGGGGGGGGGGGGGGGGGGGGGGGGTGTTTATCGTGGACACTGGCCAGGAACACATTAGAACACGGGAGGTGTTGAAGAAGATTAAAACGCCATTGGGTGTGAGCTAGAAATATGCTGTGCAGATTTACGTTTGTTTGGTTGATTGAGACTTAAGGCATGATGCTTAGGGGCTGAGTAGTCACATCAGGGCAAATGTCAACAGTCTGAGTAGTCACATCAGGGCAAATGACAACAAACAGTCTGAGTAGTCACATCAGGGCAAATGACAACAAACAGTCTGAGTAGTCACATCAGGGCAAATGACAACAAACAGTCTGAGTAGCCACATCAGGGCAAATGACAACAAACAGTCTGAGTAGTCACATCAGGGCAAATGACAACAAACAGTCTGAGTAGTCACATCAGGGCAAATGACAACAGTCTGAGTAGCCACATCAGGGCAAATGACAACAACAGTCTGAGTAGTCACATCAGGGCAAATGACAACAAACAGTCTGAGTAGTCACATCAGGGCAAATGACAACAGTCTGAGTAGTCACATCAGGGCAAATGACAACAAACAGTCTGAGTAGTCACATCAGGGCAAATGACAACAAACAGTCTGAGTAGTCACATCAGGGCAAATGACAACAGTCTGAGTAGTCACATCAGGGCAAATGACAACAGTCTGAGTAGTCACATCAGGGCAAATAACAACAGTCTGAGTAGTCACATCAGGGCAAATGACAACAAGCAGTCTGAGTAGTCACATCAGGGCAAATGACAACAAACAGTCTGAGTAGTCACATCAGGGCAAATGACAACAAACAGTCTGAGTAGTCACATCAGGGCAAATGACAACAGTCTGAGTAGTCACATCAGGGCAAATGACAACAGTCTGAGTAGTCACATCAGGGCAAATGACAACAAACAGTCTGAGTAGTCACATCAGGGCAAATGACAACAGTCTGAGTAGTCACATCAGGGCAAATGACAACAGTCTGAGTAGTCACATCAGGGCAAATGACAACAAACAGTCTGAGTAGTCACATCAGGGCAAATGACAACAGTCTGAGTAGTCACATCAGGGCAAATGACAACAGTCTGAGTAGTCACATCAGGGCAAATGACAACAGTCTGAGTAGTCACATCAGGGCAAATGACAACAGTCTGAGTAGTCACATCAGGGCAAATGACAACAGTCTGAGTAGTCACATCAGGGCAAATGACAACAGTCTGAGTAGTCACATCAGGGCAAATGCAACAAAAAGTCTGAGTAGTCACATCAGGGCAAATGACAACAGTCTGAGTAGTCACATCAGGGCAAATGTCAACAAACAGTCTGAGTAGTCACATCAGGGCAAATGACAACAAACAGTCTGAGTAGTCACATCAGGGCAAATGACAACAGTCTGAGTAGTCACATCAGGGCAAATGACAACAGTCTGAGTAGTCACATCAGGGCAAATGACAAAAAGTCTGAGTAGTCACATCAGGGCAAATAACAACAGTCTGAGTAGTCACATCAGGGCAAATGACAACAGTCTGAGTAGTCACATCAGGGCAAATGACAACAGTCTGAGTAGTCACATCAGGGCAAATGTCAACAGTCTGAGTAGTCACATCAGGGCAAATGACAACAAACAGTCTGAGTAGTCACATCAGGGCAAATGACAACAAACAGTCTGAGTAGTCACATCAGGGCAAATGACAACAGTCTGAGTAGTCACATCAGGGCAAATGACAACAAACAGTCTGAGTAGTCACATCAGGGCAAATGACAACAAACAGTCTGAGTCACTGTATTAAGGATAAGAACATAGATTTTATACAGCGCCCATCCTCGTAAGAACTCTCAGCGTTCTTTCAACTATTAACATTTACAACTAATACAAATGCGTAAGTGGCACAGACACATGCAGTCAAGCATACGCGCGCACACACGCGCGCGCACACACACACACACTCACACACACACACACACACACACACACACACACACACACACACACACACACACACACACACACACACACACACCAGTCAGTGCCATGCTGGAAACAGGCGATATGTGAGGGCTGATGACTGAGAAAATCTGACGTCTTTTGGAAGCGTGTTCCAGAGTGTTCACGACACACGTCACTCTGTGTTGAAGAGGACTGGGGGTGGGGGGTGGGGGGTGGGGGTGGGGGATCGAGATGAAAGAACCGGAAACAGAGTATTTAAAAGGGCAGTACTTCCGGCGGTAAGGAAACCAATGCGAAGTTAGAAAGAAAAAACAAAAAACAATCAACTCTAGTTATCTTTGAAACTGTACATATACTAAGGTTCTCTATGTGGCAATGTGACTGTAGGGGTGTTCTTTTTCTCCTTGTGGTGACGGATGTCGTTCTTGAAAACTAAATGCGTTCAGGTTGTGTTAGGTGTGTTTATAACAGCGTGTGTGTGTGTGTGTGTGTGTGTGTGTGTGTGTGTGTGTGTGTGTGGCGTGCGTGCGTGCGTGCGTGCGTGCGTGCGTGCGTGCGTGCGTGTGTGTGTGTGTGTGTGTGTGTTTGAAGAATTGATTATTACAAAAAGAACACCATCGATCTCAAAATGTGAAACCCACCTGGCACGTGACAAAGCAACCATCACAAATGGCTTGTCTCTCGGAAGAGCGGTTCGAATTGTGTTGAGGAGCTTGAGACGCCACCTGTGGGCACACGGACTGGAGGGAAGAGAGGTATAGAAAGAGCAAGCGCTCAATCACCAAACCAGAACTGGGAGCTGTTTCAAAGGCGACACTGGGAAAACGTCTTGGCCGAGAGACGGGATGAACTTTGAAGCGCATATATATATATGGGTTTTCCCGGGCGTGAAGATACCATCTTGAACTGAACTGCCAGTGATCACAGACGGTGTTGAGGGTGTGTGTGTGTGTGTGTGTGTGTGCGTGTGCGTGCGTGCGTGCGTTGTGCGTGCGTGCGTGCGTGTGGTGTGTGTGTGTGTGTGTGTGTGTGTGTGTGTGTGTGTGTGTGTGTGTGTGTGTGCTGCGTGTGTGTGTGTGTGGTGCGCGCGTGCGTGTGTGTGGTGTGTGTGCGTGTGTATGTGTGTATGTGTGTGCGTGGTGTGCGTGGTGTGTGTGTGTGTGCGTGTGTGCGTGCAGAAGGGGGAGGAGCCGGAGCAGGGGGCGCTCAATCTATGCAGAGAGACGGAGCGCGGTGCCGTGACGGCACACGCTTACACCTGTCAAACCACGTCCCTTATCTCCGTTTCTCGGAAATGCGGAGTAAACCTCGTCCGTTTCCAACGAAAACCGCCGCTTGATCCACCCACCGACGAGCAAACAGTTACACAAAATTCCCACGTGTATGCCGTGCAGCACTGAGGCCGCTGAAGTCGCAGCGACCGCACCACCGCCGCTCAATTTGATCCTTCCGCAATAACACTAATATAGTCCTCACCGCCCCCGAGCTAGCAGACGACGTAAATCTGTCTTCATCCATTTCCTTCAGCTCCGCGCTGAACACTTATTTGTTGCCAGCGTTCTGGCGTTATCTCATTTACCGGCTATTGTAGGCCTTAGCTTGCGGGGCTCGGTCTGTTCGTCTGCAGGTGATGGGGGCGGGAGTGCAGAGGGAGGCGAACAGGCCTTTCCCGATCTCGTGATTTGCTCCTGTCATCGGGAGTAGGTCTGTTACACACACCCTAGGCTATTAACGTGTAGGGCGTTCGGCCCGCAGACCGTATGGACGTGTGCGTCGGACACAGAGCTGGTGTGGTCATCCGGCGTCTGCGGCTGAGGAAGCCAGACGGATGGATGGATGTCTTGTGGAAAGGTGCGTGCCGGTAGTTGTTGTAGCTGCTGCCTGGAACTGTGACTCGAAGTTTTTCCTTGCATTTAAACGTCTCTCTCTCTCTCTCTCTCTCTCTCTCTCTCTCTCTCTCTCTCTCTCTCTCTCTCTCCACACACACACACACACACACACACACAGTCTGTCTGTCTCTCTGTCTCTCTCAGTCTCTGTCTCTCTCTCTCTCTCTCTCTCTCTCTCTCTCTCTCTCTCTCTCTCTCTCTCTCTCTCTCTCCCCTCCCCCCTCCGTCGCCCCCCCTCTCTCTCGCTCTTTATCTTATCTCTTTCACGCAAACTGAAAGAAAGAGAATGAATGCGTGTGTAGG
Source organism: Alviniconcha marisindica (assembly GCA_018857735.1). NCBI lineage: Eukaryota > Metazoa > Mollusca > Gastropoda > Provannidae > Alviniconcha > Alviniconcha marisindica. The sequence goes on along the minus strand of JABMCL010001737.1, from coordinate 626,087 downwards.
TACGTGCGTGTGTGCGTGCGTGCGTGCGTGCGCGCGCGCGTGTGTGTATGTGTGTGTGTGTGTGTGTGTGTGTGTGTGTGTGTGTGTGTGTGTGTAGGGAGAGAATGTCTGTTGGAATGTTTTGATGCTAAGATTGTTTATGCACATAAAATGTCCCCCCACTGACCTCCCTGTTTGACATGGGCAGACGGCCTAGTTCAATAAACCTTTCGTTCGTTCGTTCGTTTGTTATCTTATCTCTTTCTCCCCCTCCCTCCCCCCCCCCCCCCCCCCCTCTCTCTCTCTCTCTCTATCTCTCTTCATGAGAGCTCTAATTCCTGCGTGACAAATAATATAATACACCGAACGAACACTCAGTCCCTACTATCATTCTCGATTACGGTCCCCCAAAACCTGCCAAACAAAACAAACAGTCTTGACCCGCCGCGCCGGCGCAAACTGAAGCCAGTCCACTAATCGGATGTCCACGCCGAGATTCTCAGTCCCGGCCAACTCCGAGAAGAAACAGCATAAAGACTGATCGAGCCGCGGGGAGCACCGCTGCCAGCTTCCGGGAGTGACCAAACAGAGAGAGAGAATCGGCCCGTACCATGGCAACACTGTTTGCTCAGTGTCACCAGAACAATACTGCCACGGGGTCCACAAGACTGTGACTGTCTGAGAACTACAAGGAGATGTTTGGAGAAGCCAATGCCATCGCGATTGGAGCTTATGCCTTCTCTCGAGCTGACGCACGTCTTGTGTGGCCGCCACGTTGTTTTAACCATTTCGACAGCGGATGCCACGGGGATGAGTGGAAGGAATGTATTTAAGACGGGAAGGAGGACTATATGTCGTGCATTTTCAAGCACATAATCCTCGGAAATCCATAAAGGCCGTATGGCCCACTTTCGTGCACTGTCATATGACTGCACCGTGTACGACGAGTTGCTACGGGAACAGACATGACGTCACCGTCGAGCGTCTGAACACGTCATGTAGGTTACAAGCTTGCTCCGTTTTCGTCTGTCTGATACTAGTGATAGCCAATGAAAATTGCGTATGCGCATTCTTTTGTAAGCCGAGCCTACTACCGATGTGTAACGTATTAATTTTGATCTGATACACCGAGACGATACTTCGACCACAAAGAGAGACACAGTATATATATATATATATATATATATATATATATATATATATATATATTATAGAATGTGTCTCCTTCAGGCAGGCAACATATCTACCACACAGGTATCCATGAATATAAAGTTTTCGGATAGCTCAGTGGTTCGAGCGCCGGACTCGTGATCAAACAAACAAACAAACAAAGATCGCGGCAGGAGCGGCGGAAAAATTTCATTCTCCAGTGTCAACTTTCTGTGCTGACTTATTTCGGTATCCGTTCCACCACCGTGTAGTAAGTAGCACGTAAAAAATCCCGGTCATTCTGCCAAAAATGCAGGTGGCTGCTGGTTACAGCTAAATACGCATGCACCCTACGTATGTGGCTTTGCATGAAGTGACGTGATACAGTGTATGGGTGTACGGTGTACACAGAACACAGAACACGCCGAGATGGCAGCAGTTTCTCGCGGCACCAGCCACGTCAGAACCAAACAGCGCTGTAAGTGCACCACTTGGGTGGATATTCAAAGCACGTGTAAAAAGCTACAGTCACTCATTTAGAGTCACATGCGACAAGAGTCTGCTGGAGAGCGGACGGAGAATAGCGCTGTATACTATAAAAACGATCAGCATGATCATGTATGAACCGATCTCTCTCTGATCTCCGCTGAAGTCTACACAGTGCGTAAGAAACGTTAGGACGGTTGGACGGATGGTTAAAGTAAGACTTTTTTTTTGGTGGTGTTGTGTTTGTTGAATTGTTCTCTTAACTTTATGTTTGTTTGTTGTTTTTGTTGTTGTTTTGTTTTTACGAGGCCGCCATGACCACAACAAAATTGCCCCTTGTGGGATGATTAAAGGTTTTTTAATTGAATTGACCAAGGGCATGATTCACGGCAGCACGCAAAGCACACAAGGCTGTATTCCGACCTACTCCACGATTCACCTCACAACTCTCCATTCTCTGAAGATGGGGCAGTTCGATTTCTGCGTCCACGGTACCGCACTGCGCGGAGCCCCTACCCGCAGAGGCTCCACCAGTGGTCACCGGCGGAAAGCCGCTCGAATGATAAACAGACGTACACCGGTTCAGTTTCATCCCAGCCCACATCTTCACACGGGTAGAGAAACACACACACACACACACACACACACACACACACACACACACACACACACACACACACACACACACACACACACATGTCTTTCCGATCTGAAACGCACTGTGCTCTGTCGATGAGTTGTGGACAGCTACAGGCTTGTAAATAACTTCTTTTGCTTCTTTTAATCCAAAGCAAAAACTGGATGACGTACGGAATGGGAATATCCTGCCGCCAACGCCCACGTTCATGCCACAAAAGATGATCATGATTAACGACTCACGAAATCGAAACAAGGAGGTGTTTGTGACGTATTTACAAGAAACCACGTCAAAGCCTCTCTCTGTCTGATTGCTAGATTGCTAGACATAAGCAGCTTGTCACCGGCAGCGGATTGAAACTTCCTGATTCCCTTTGTCTCTTTTTATTGGCTCTATTTGTATCTGTATTTCTTACACCTTTGAAAACTTAAATTATTTACGCATGTTATTTGTTATTTGTGTTATACTATGCTTGTTCAGCGCTTTGAGCCGCAGGGTAGGCGCTTTACAAATTTCCATTATCATTATTGCTATTATGTTCTGCAAATACATCAAAGTTCTACATAAGATAATTCCGGAAATTCCTGTTTTCACTTGCGCTGAAAATCTCGCAAATTCAATCACTTTAGGCAGGAAGCCGAACTGAAGATAATCATGTAAGATGAGTTACGATGCTGTTTTAGCGTTTGTCGTGATAAATTATACTTACGGTGCCAGCCGCCAAAACTGATGTATCGACTGGTCACCGATGCATTGCCAAACAACTCTCTCTCTCTCTCTCTCTCTCTCTCTCTCTCTCTCTCTCTCTCTCTCTCTCTCTCTCTCTCGCAAGCCGTCATTTCAGACTGAACATAACGAAGGGAAACCCACGCGACTCACCAATTTTGAAAATCAAACAGCTGTCACTAAAGTTTCGTTTCGTCGTTAATACACACCACAACAGTCGTGAACCTGCTGATTTTTTTCCTCAGGTTGAAATATTAAAAAACAACAAAAAAACATTTAAACGATCGTTTCCGGATAAATGCTGTTTCCTCTTCTTCTTCTTCTTCTTCTTCTTCTTCTCTCTCTCTCTCTCTCTCTCTCTCTCTCTCTCTCTCTCTCTCTCTCTCTCTCTCTTCTCTCTTTCTCTCTCTCTCTCTCTCCTCTTCTTCTTCTTCTTCTTCTTCTTCTTCTTCTTCCCCTAACTCTCTCTTCTTTCTTGCTTTTTTTTTTTTTTTTTTTTTTTACGCAAATTTTAAGTCACTTCCGTTATGATTCTTGTCGCGTGCAGTTCATGTGATCAAGTTGGGCCGCGGCAAAAACATCTCTGAAATCTAAAACAGCAATGTCTATTCAGGTACTTTCACACCAATTCATCGAAATCTCTTCTATAAATAACCACACCACTGTCCACAACGTTTTTCTTGAAGTGCACCCAGTTGACGAAGCCGAGATGGAAATATCCCAACGAAAATATCCCGAGACGAATTTGGCTTCTTATTTTCCACGATTTTTTTTTTTTTTTTTAAATCACATGACCGGCATATGCCATTCATGCTCGCCGTTTATAGTTCTGAGTTCTCGACAAAGGGGACCGTAATTTCTGTCCCCTGTAGCGCGTGTGGGCGGGGTGGGGGGGTGGCGGAATGAAAGAACTGAGAAAAGCAAACAGAAAAGAGAAAATATTTCAAAGAAAAATATGACGGCAGAAGCGTCAAACGTCATGGCACGGGCTCATGAAAACAGAGGAAAGTAGAGAGAGAGAGAGAGAGAGAAGAGAAGAGAAGAGAATACTTTATTACACAGGGACAAAGATTTAAGCACGAGTCGGCTTTTTTGCAAATCTGTCCCTGAGAGAGAGAGAGAGAGAGAGAGAGAGGAGAGAGAGAGAGAGAGAGAGAGAGAGAGAGAGCGGGGCAGAGAGAAGAGACAGAGACAGAGACAAACACATAAAGACAGAGACAGACGAGCAGACAGACAGAGACACAGAGACAGACAGAGAGAGACACAGACACATAGAGACACAGACTGACGGAGACAGACAGAGAGACAGACAGACAGAGACAGAAACAGAGTGTCAAGACACGCTCGGGGTTGTTGTGCCCCACGGCCGAGCCCTCCGCAAAACACGCCGTCTCTCGCGAAGCTCGAGACTGTAAACGGCACCAATGGCTGCTGTTCTAATGCCTACGACGGCGAGGAAAAGCTCTCGAGAAACTCATTACCTCTTTGCAACATTTTTACGCTCTCCTCTCCCCCTCCCCCTCCCAACCCCACCCATCGACCTCATCTTGCGGGTCGTTCCTGCTGTCATGCTGAAAGCAGGTTTCGGCACTTTAGCCCTCGTTCAACACTCGCCCCTATTAGACATTCTTTCGGCGGCGTGCCACAAGGTTGAGTGCTTCCCCTGCTTTGATGATGCAACGCTCCGCCATTATGATGTATCGACTGCAGGGGGTTGGAAAGGTTTTCACGTTCTCCTCTCGCGGCTCTCTCGGTGCCGCACATTTTCACAGGAGCTCACGTTGACGCCGAGCATAAACTCGAATTTCTCCCTCTCTGTCTCTGTCTCTGTGTCTCTATCTCTGTCTCTGTGTCTCTCTGTCTGTCTGTCTCTCTGTCTCTGTCTCTGTCTCTCTCTGTCTCTCTCTCTCTCTCTCCAGAACATTCTCTCCCCCCCCCCCCCCCCCCCACCCACTCTCTCTGTCTCTCGTCTGTCTTATTGCCATTTTGCATGTATCACTATCGTGTGTGTGTGTGTGTGTGTGTGCGTGTGCGCGCGTGCGTGCGTGCGTGCGTGCGTGCGTGCGTGCGAGTGTGTGTGTGTGTGGGCGAGGACAGATTCTAAAAAGGTTGCAGCCCAAACTCTTATCAGATCAATCGATCACACACACACACACACACACACACACACACACACACACACACACACACACACACACACACACACACAGTAATCACTTGTGAAAAACGATGCAGACTTCCACACAGCGCTACAAAAGCTAAGAAGAGCCGAAGCGGTATCGAACCGAGGTCTTTCTGCTTACTAGCCTAACTCCTTACCGCTAGGCCAAACGGGCTTACACAGCAAAGAAGGGTCATATGCGAAGGTCTTTTATACAAGCGTAACATCTTTCCCAGACTGTGCCGCAGAAGTGTGGCCCAAGTGAGCAGCAAAGAAGGGTCGTGTCAAGTTCTATTGGCACTGATTTGTTGTGGGGGTTGCTGGAGCAGTACACCTTGTTGGAAACTCAGCGTTATCTGGAGCTTTTGTAGCGCTGTGTGGAAGTCTGCATCGTTTTCCACAAGTGATTACTCTGTGTGTGTGTGTGTGTGTGTGTGTGTGTGTGTGTGTGTGTGTGTGTGTGTGTGTGTGTGTGTGTGTGAGCCATTTTAATCTTTCATTAATTGTGAGGGACAGTCACTGTCTTGTGACTGTCCCTCACAATTAATGAAAGATTAAAATGGCTCTCATCGCTGCCCATTTTCATACAGGAGTCATTCTGGTGGTGACAGTGTAGCGATAGGTATATTCATGATTCCAGATTGCTTTATGAGAAATTAAAAGAATATAATCTCCCTGTTCCCCCACCTTCGCACCCCCACCCCTCTTCTTCCCAACTAGCCTTATGGTTTCTGTGGACGTTAAGTACCATGTTTACTTACTTACTTACTTACTTACTTACTTCTTACTTACTTACTTACTTACTTACTTACTTACTTACTTACTTACTCGCTCAGAGCTCAGGAGCTGTGTGAAAGTCTAGGGGGCCGTCCAGGGCTCCCCGACCTTATAATAGTCCGTCACGGTCTTTGTGGACGTAAAGCCACATTGAACTAAACTTCTTCGCCGTATAATTATTTGCACCGCGCTTCTGCTCATTGCAGGACTTTAGAGACCGCACGTTTGTACCTCTGGTGGAGTTTATGCACCTTGTATTTTACTCGCACGCCAGGTGAGAGTTACCGTAGGCGATTCCGGTCTTTGTTGTCGTGCTGGCGCGCGCATCTCAGAGCAATGGGACCTGAAGAAAAGGCTTTTGAAACGAGAACGGTTTTCAAGGATGATTCCAGATAACTGACAGAGGTAGTATTAGGGCTTGGTGTGTGTGTGTGTGTGTGTGTGTGTGTGTGTGTGTGTGTGTGTGTGTGTGAGAGAGAGAGAGAGAGAGGAGAGAGAGAGAGAGAGAGAGAGAGAGAGAGAGAGGAGGAGAGAGAGAGAGAGAGAGAGAGAGAGAGAGAGAGAGAGAGAGATGATCTTTTAAAGCAAAGCTCTTCATTTAGACCAAACTCCTCTAGCAGAGTCTGAGAGAGATGCTTCACCGGCGCGGCCCACACTGATAAAGACCATCGCGAGTTCGACCCTTCTTTGCCGTTCATTTGCAGTACATTCTCGCAGCAGTACGTCTGAGAAATATTACGCTTTTATCAAGCCTTTCACAAGCCCCTTCTCCGCTGTTCCATTGGGCCACACACACTCATGCGACGAGTGTCCACTTTGCATACAGACCTTTTCAAGACCCGTCTTCGCTGTTCAGTCCGACACCGCTCCTCCAGGGAGCTTGGTCGGAAAGAGGAGAGTGTCGTGCTGAAAGGCCCGGCGCTGTGTAGTTGCAGCTCCGAGCTCTGAAATCAGGACCTTGGCAGTCCTGACACGATCGTTGGCAAGGAAAGGTCTCCTGCACGTACCACTCGTCTTGCCATAGGTCCAGAGCTGTAGTCCCTTGGCTACAGCCATGTGAGAATTCAGAAAACACAACGGCACATCGCTGTAACGTAACAGTACGCACCATCACGATAGTTCCTACAGCCACGTGAGAATTCAGAAAACACAACGGCACGTCGCTATAAAGTAGCAGTACGTACCATCACGACAGTTCCTACAGCCACGTGAGAATTCAGAAAACACAACAGCGCGCCTTTATAAAGTGGCAGCACGTACCGTCACGATAGTTCCTGCAGCACCAGAAGCAGCAGTGCAAATAGCCGCAGGACCGGAAGTTTGGAAGCCGCAAGTCAGCAGGTATAACCCATCGTGTCAAATGGTAACACGTACTCCCTCTTCATACAATGCATAAACAGAGAGCAGTTTTCAAACGTACTTCACTCTACTTGTGTGATCGTATTTTGATCCCTCAGAGACCAATGGATCATCACCACATACCCACTAGACAACAAGAGCAACAACAATAACCAACAACAACAAATCATGGATCGACAAACGAACAGGGCCAATTTCTGCTCTGGAAATGTCACAGATGGAAGTTAAAACCAGGTCAGGATCACATTAAAGAAACAAAGTGGAACAAAGATCCAAACACATGAAAAGTTGAAAAGAACGCTACTTATTAAAAAAGTGAGAATAAGCAATGCCTCCACACCAAGTTTTGTGATTTATTCCCTACTGCAAAGGCACTTGCGTCTCTGAGGGTTAAAACAAAAGCGAGGGGAAGAGGGGGGTAGGGGATGAGAGACATCTGGCGAGCAGGGCTCCAGCTTGTTGTGCTGTGCTGTGCTGTGCTGTGCTGGTCTTTTTTTGTTGTTTTTTTTTTTTTTAGCGTATTACGAGAGACGGGCAGACAGACATAAAGAGAGGTGAGAGAGAGAGAGACAGAAACAGAGAAACAGGCAACGAGTATAGGGTTTCGACAAAATCTAAACCTACATTTAACGTTTTTGTTGTTGTTGTTGTTGTTGTTGTTTTGTTGTTGTTGGTTTGTTTTTGTTTTTTTGTTTGTTTGTGTGTGTGTGTGTGTGTGTGTGTGTGTGTGTGTGTGTGTGTGTGTGTGTTTTAAGGGGGGGAGGCCTGATTTAAATAGGACAACACAAAACACGTGCAAATGTTCCGCCCGGAACCCCATTTTTCCAAGCAACGGACGGACAGGTAAACGATGATAAATAAAAAAAATGAAAATTGTGTACTTATCCTGTTTCGGTTTTTGGTGGTGAAGCGTCTGGGAGTAGTTCAATATAACAGTTTGCACTGGGCAGTAAATCAGTCAGTAACAGTTTGCACTGGGCAGTAAATCAGTCAGTTCCACATGGCCGCGTATTTGCGTCGCTATTTTCTCCAAACAAAAAAGGTTGCAAACTCTCTGTCACGTTTTCTCCGACAATAATTAATTGTCCAGGAAAGGAAATACAAAAACACCCAATATAATGATCAAAGGCAGAAAATCGAAAATATCTTTTTACTGGATTCTTAGCGTATTACGCGAGAGCGAGCGAGACAGAGACAGACAGACAGACAGACAGAGACAGGGGGGAGAAAGACAGAGACAGACAGAGACAGACAAGAAAGACACAGATAAAGAAAACGTTTTTTCAATGGAAAAGAAAAGCTAGTGATTTATGCTTGACGTTGCCTGCTTTTTGTATTTTCAGGTATATCTTTTCCTTGGCGCAAAATTGGAACTGATTTCCTTCACATCAAAGGATGTACGACTCTAAACTGACTCCTCCGTCTCCTCGTCGCTGCACGCTCCGATCCAAGAAAATTAAAACCCGCAACATATAATTGTGGTAATCAGCTCTTAAACATAGGTACTGTGCGCGGAAGAAGACCAAAGAAGAAGAGGAGGAGGAGGAGGAGGAGATGGCGTTAGTTAGCTATTGGATTTCAACGTCCCGTCAATTGCACAAGGGTCATCTCAGGACAGTAGGAGAGGCTGAAGGAGGAAGAGGATAAAAAAAGAAAGAAAAAAAAAGAGGAACAAGAGGAGGGGTTAGTTCATTAGATGATTAATTTTAACGTGCCGTCAGCCGTACAGGGTCACCTCAGGACAGGTGAAAAAAGACAAGGAGGCGTTAGTTCATTAATGAATTTTAACGTCCCTTTAAATGCACCGAGTCACATCAGGACAGATGGAGAAAGATAAGGAGGCGTTAGTTCATTAGGAAATGAATTTTAACGTCCCTTTAAATGCGCTCGGTCACACCCGGACAGGTGGAGAAAGATAAGGAGGCGTTATTCATTAGGTAATCAATTTTGACTTCCCTTTAAATGCACTCGGTCACACAAGGACAGGAGGAAGGAAGAGGAGGAAGAGGACAAAAAGAAGGAAGAAGAGGTCATAGGAGGCGTTAGTTCATTAGTTAATGAATTGTAACGACCCGTTAAACGCACTGGGTCACCTCAGGAATGGAGGAGAGGCAGAAGGAGGGGGAGGAGAAGAAGGATGCAGTGAGGGCGGAGAAAAGATTAGTTCCTGCTCAATCCTGGAGAATAAAAACTGAACACTTAAATAAACAAACATGGCTGCCACACCAGATTTTAGAGAAGAAGAAAAGCAGAAGAAAGGACAGAGGAAAGCCGGAAGAAGAAGAAGAACAAGAAGAAGAAGAAGAAGAAGACAGAGAAGAAGAAAAAGGAGGCTACGAGGAAGAGCCGGAAGAAACCGAAGAGGAGGAGGGAAAAGATGATGAAGAAGAAGAAGAAGAAGAAGAGAAAGACGAAGTGGAGGAAAATGGCCACTAGTATGTGACAAGAACAAGCACATGAACCACAAAGAATCAAAGAATGAAGCAATGGCAGCGCTGTCAACCCTGAAAGATGATGATTAGGAAGCTGTTCAGCGTGTCACGCGTTCTTGGTGTGACAGCCATACGATTCTCATCACTGAACTCGAGGAGCTGCTCCCTTCAAACGTTTGGAGATCGATTGCGAAAGCTGTGATGAGCGTTTTACAGACTTTTGACTCATTTGCCCCAAACACGTCCTCCAGATACAGCAGGGCCGTCTTACGTGATGCTAACAAACCCTGGGGGATTTGCTTCAACTCTTGCTGTCCTCTCTCTCTCTCTCTCTCTCTCTCTCTGTTTATGTTTGTTAGTGTGTGTTTATGTATTTGTTTATGTGTGTGAGTTTGTTAGTGTGTGTGCACGTGTGTGTGTGTGTGTGCGTGCGTGCGTGCGTGCGTGCGTACGTGCGTGCTGCGTGCGTGTGCGTGTGTGTGTGTGTGTGTGTGCGTGTTTGTATTTGTGTATGTGCGTGCAAGTGCGTGTGTGCGTGCGCGCGCTCGTACGCGCGTGTGTGCGTGCATTTGTGTGTGTATGTATGTGTGTCAGAGAGCGTGTCAGTGCCACTGTGCTGTAACCAAACCGTTCAGTCAGTCAGCAGTATGGCTGAAGTGTTCAACACCAACAAGCACAACCCTAGCAAGCGTCAAGCATAAGCTGTAGACTGCTGCACTGCCAGACAGACAGCCTGAGCCTGACGGACACCCCGAAGGACCTCGCCCTCACCAAGCATGGCCATGCAGCGGCATCCGGTGCTAACCGCCACAGTCCCACAGCTGCAGTTCCCGCAGCTGTTTGTCGCTGCAGGGCGCAGCGCTGCCAGAAGCTCGTTTGCAGATGCAGCAAATCCGTGATTTCACTTTACGCGTCACTGCCATGCACTGCCGAGAGGTTCGTTTGCAGATGCAGCAAATCTGCGATCAGTTCACTTACGCGTCACTGTCAAACGCCGCAAGCTCATTTGCACTGCAGCAAATTTGTGATTTCGCTTACGCGCCATTGCCTCGTTTGCAGCTGCAAATCTGTGATTTCACTCACACGTCACTGTCGTGCGCTGCAAGAAGTTCGTTTGCAGCTGCAGCAAAGCTGTGATTTGACGTCACTGTCATGCCAACACTCTTCGAGTCCAGGCAATTCACGAACCGTAACCGGATAAGTGTGTTATACCATTTTCATTATCCATCGTTTAACTGCCGTTTTGTCGCTTTAAAAAAAAAAAGGAGCTTACCCCGAAAATGTGCACATGTTTTGTATTGTCCTATTAAAGCTGGCGTTCTTCTTAACCGTGTGTGTGTTTGGATTTGCTGCAAAGCTGTGTTTGCAAACTGAAACGTCT